>JAHXMU010000370.1:461907-587897 GCA_019455685.1 Philornis downsi | reverse complement strand
AAAAAAAAAAAAAAAAAAAATACTCTGAATATGTGTATTAATGTATGTGTGCATTAGGATGATAATGTGTTGTATGGAAAAATAATTTTTCCCGAATTGCTAGTTCGATGAAGGGAATATTACAATATACCGGGTGTTGTGTAAACTTTTTACGGTTACACAAATGTTGTGTATTTTTTTGTTATACACAGATTACAGACCAGTAGGTTCGGATCCTACCGGTCTCGCATGAATCAGAAGTAGATACATTTGAAATTTCATTTTGAATGCACGAAACGGAAGCAAAATTTAACATTGTAATACTTTTTATTCCGGTGTCGTAATCGAAATTAAAATAGCGTATAATTTTATTTCAAACTAGCTGATCCGGCAAACGTTGTTTTGCCTTCAAAATGCCTTTTGTATTAGTAGTTACTTTTCAAATTAGAATACCTTATTATTACCATTTAATGTGGTAAAAAAAATTAATTGCATAAATCTCATCTCCAACGCCATCTATCACTTCAAATAAAACCTTTTAAACCTTCCGGAATACTCTACCAATAATTTAAGACCAAAATGAGCCAAATCGGTCCAACCGTTCTCGAGCTTTAGCGAGACTAATGCACAGCAATTGATTTTTATATATATAGATATGGAACAAAAACTGTTTTCTAGTTTGATTTTATTTCAGTGTCAGTCACTGTTTTCCGATTAGTTATATTATATGATAATGAATTACCCATTTAGTCCATTTTATAATTCACCAATTTTTCTTAAATCTCTGTTGCCACCCTAATATGCATACATTGCGAGGGAGCTGAGTCTTCATAGCCCGTTATAAATTTGTGTTAGTATGGAGACTTGTTGTTAGTGTTCATGAGCAGCATAACTATACAAGTTTTGTAAAGGACGACATCTACATTACTTTGTGTTTTATGTTCGAGTATTTAAAAGCCTTAAGAGAGAGGAAAAAAAACTTAGATTTAGAGAAAAATTCATTTTTCTGTAATGTCAACCAAGATTTATTTAACCATATTTTAATAAGAGTGATAATACAAAAATGTATGTTGAAACATTGGTTATAATTTTCTAATTGTCCTTGCGTTTTCCCGCAAAAGTAGGACAAACAGCAGCTGGATTATAGTCATTGCGAAAATCTGTACAATATGGAATGGAATTGCCTTCACTGCTTCTATTTTATTTTCCAAGAAGAAGCATATAAAGGGTGTTCCAATATGAACGCAAGATTAAAATTGAATTGAATTGTTTCTGTATGTATGGCTGTATGACATGTGGCGCCGCCTTGTTGAAACCACATGTCCCTCCACATTCATTTCTTTAATTCTAGGCACGAAAAAACTGGTTATCATTTCACTATACCAAACACCATTGACTGTTTGCGCTTGACATGCCTCATTTTCATAAAAAAAAGGTCCAATGACTCCTCCAGCCCAAAATCCTCATCACACAGTGACACGTTGAGGATGCATTTGCTTCCCGTGAATCACTCGAAGATTTTCCTCACCCCAAATGCGACAATTCTCCCTACTGACGAAGCCATCAAGATGGAAATGGGCCTCGTCACTGAAGATGATTTTATCGGCAAAATCAGTATTTTCATGTTGTCTCTCCAATACCCAATTAACGAACTCCCTTCACTGTCCATGGTCAGCAGGCTTCAGTTCCTGAGTCAATTGAAGTTTACTTGCATGAAAATGCAAATCTTGGCGCCAAATTTAAATCTTGCGTTCTTGTTGACACACCCTTTATAAATAAATATACGAGTATTTCACGTCACTACAAAAACGTACGTTATTGTTTTTCAAATCATTGAAACTTAGTCTGAAAACATAAATCTGGCGAATAAAGTGCATGATGAAGCAATTCGAATTTTAATTTATTCATTTTGACCATCGCAATAGTGGATGTGGGAACTAGAGCATTGTCTTGATGAAACAAAACTTTCTTTTCGCCAAATGCGGCCTTTTTTCCATAATTTCATCACCTGAACATTTCATTGAATTAGCATAATATTGGTCGTTGGTGGTTTTTCCTTTCTAAAGATAATCAATAAAAATAATCCCTTGCGCATCCTAAATGAACAAACGCTATGATCTTGCCTGCAGTTGAAACCGTCTTTACCTTCTTTGAACTCGATTCTGCCATTCCAGTCCACTGCTTTGACTTTTCCTTTGTCTCAGATGTGAAGTAGTGTACTCATGTCTCATTCATGATTATAAATTGGCGCAAAAATTTAGCTTTATTGCGGTGAAACATCGCCACTCACTGAAACATCTTAATGTCGGTGTTTTTGCCCTATTGAAAGCAAACACGGCACCCATTTTGCGCGCATCTTTCTCATCTTCAAATCTTCAGTGAATATACGATGTGTAGCACTTTTTGAACTGACAATCATTTCAGTTACCTCATGCTCTGCCAACATTCATCTAATACCATTTTGTGGATTTTCTGAACCTAATTTACCCATTTACTGCAAATCCATAATATCGTCTCCTTATATAGGATATAACGAATTAAGACATTGATCACGTCAAAATTTCGTATATTTTTTAAATATTTCAGTAGCCAAGCCCACAGTTACTGTACCAGCTTAAAAAGTATATAAATCAATTATCCTGAATTGTTGCCTTTACAGTCTTTTTATGATCATCTTTTCCTATAGGACTAAACTCGGTCGCCTTATCTTTGTGATGAGATCACCAAATAAAACGAGACGTGCCATAGACGAGCTTTTGATATATCATTAGTTTTCTTTCGAAAACAGGTGATTTTTAAATTATTTTTTAATGCTCACGCCCACAAATATGTTTTAGTAACTACCAATTACTATCGTATATTCTGTTCAGTAAGTACCAGGAGTTGATTATTTAATAAGCACTTTGATCTTCTGCGTTTGTCCTCCAATTCGTCACGCCAAGTTTCGATAGTATTTCAAAATCCTGGCCCTTCTAACAGAGTTTTGGTCGCCCTCTTCTGCGCCGTCCATTGAGTTCGTTGTCGAGAACTTTCCGTGCCAGAGCATTTGGGTCCATCAGCACAACATGACTCAGCCAACGCAATCGCTTTATATTAATACGTTTGACCACGTCGATTTTGATATAGAGCTCATACAGCTCATTGTTCATGCAACGCCGATACTCTCCGTTAACGATGATGGGCCCATATATTTTCCGGAGTATTTTTCTCTCGAAAACTGCCAGTATTGATTCCACGCCATATAACAAGATAGGAAGAACCAACTGGTACAGTGGGATTTTTGTTTGTCGAGAGAGGGCTTTGTCATTGAATCGCTTGCTTAGCCCATAATAACATCTGCTAGCAAGCAATACTTTCCTCTTTATCTCCATGCTGACATCATTCCTTTTGTTTACAGTGGAACCGAGGTAAATGAATTCTTCAACCACTTCAAAGTTATAGTTGTCAACGTTCACAGAGCGTCCCAAACGAGTGGACTCTTTGTTTGTTGAAACCAATAACTTTGTTTTGTCCTCGTTTACCACCAGACTCATTTTCGTTGCTTCCTTGTCGATGCTTGAGAAGGCTGCAGTAACATCTTGCAGTTTTCTGTAAATGATGTCTATGTCATTTGTATATGCGTGTAGCACATAGCTTTTATCAAATATGGTATCAGATGTGTTAACAGCAGCTTTCCTCATAATCATCTCCAACAGTATGTTGAGATGATTTTCGTTCTGCCTAAATCCTCGTTTGTTGTAAAAAGGCTCGCTAAGTTCTTTGCCTGTCAATACAGAAGACTTCGTGTCAATCAGCATCATGCTACAAAGACAAATAAACTACGTAGTAATTCCAAACTAGGACATGGCCTCATACAGATTTTGAGTATCGCATCGTGTTAACTACATCTTTTCTCATAATCATCTCCAGTATGTTGAAGAGGTCGCACAATAGACTGTTGCCCTGTCCTCGTTTGAAGTAAAAAGGCTCGCTAAGATCTTTGCCGATCTTTACTGAAGACTTCGTGTCAGTCAGCGTCATCCTACAAAGACGTATAAGCTTCGTAGGAATTCCAAACTTGGACATGGCCTCACACAGTTTTTACCGTATTGGCCTATCGAAGGCAGCTTTATAATCGACGAAAAGATGGTACCTGTCGATCCGTGTTTTTTGAGTCTTCTCCAGAATTTGTCGTAGTGTGTTGATTTACCAGGTCTAAAGCCACACTGATAAGGTCCAATTAGGTTAGTCAGAATCGGCTTTAGCCTTTCACATATCACACTTGACAGGACCTTATAAGCAATGGGTAAAAGACTGATACCGCGATAGTTTTAGCAAAAACTTGGATCGCCTTTTTTTAACACAGGACACAGTACACTCAAATTCCAATTATCGGGCATGTTTCCTTCGAGCCAGAACGTATTGAGGTGCTGATGCAGGCTGTTTACCAGCTTATCGCCACCAGTTTTAAACAGCTCTGCTGGCAGGCCGTTAGCGACCGCGACTTTGTTGCCTACATTTTATTTCTCTTTATTTTCTCAAACGTTTAAGCCTTTTTCATAGAATTTTGCAAGCTTAATTAATACTTCAATGAAAAAGTGAAAATAACACGAATTTTCTTTATTTTTGCAACTTAAATTAAAAAGGTGAAGTTAATTTGAAAGGACTACACCAGTATTATGGGCCAAAGTGCTTACAGTAGGAATTTTACTTTTGTTAGAAAAGCATCAAGTGCTGAGAAAGTTTGAGGAATTCAATTACTAATTGGAAATCAAGGAAATGTCTGTTACAATGCTAAATTCTCTATAAATGTTAAGTATTGTTGAAGAAGTTCCAATTTCTAAGTAGATCGGAATGTTTGACAATTCTATTTTCTATTTATCCGGAAAGTGGTTTCAGTGGATGAGAGATTGTTGTAGAAATATTAATTATAGGTGTGAGGAGAAGTAAAACGAAAGTGACGACAGTTCACCCTGATGTTTTGTCATAAACAAAATTCGTTAAAAGTTTAACAACTCTTCAACTTTAGGGAAAGCAAAAGGATTTAATATTTGCTGAAAACAAGAAGTATGAGTGCAACTTTATTGAAATTGAAATTTCAACAAGTAAACTTTTGCTCCTCACCTAAAATGGAAAGGTGGTTGGTGAGTGCAAATGCTAAAATAATTGAAAGCATATAATTTAATTAACACAGAAAGTAGGTAAGAAAAAAAATTAGTTGCAAACAAACGATATTGTCTATTCATTTATGTTGTGCTATTTTCGCAAAATTTATATTTCTGTGTTGGCTTTCAAAAGTGTTGTTGGCTGGCTTTGCCCTTTTTGTCATTATGTTCTCCGCACATATTTTGCCTTTTAAATTCATTAAAATTTTATAGAAATTCATAAAATGGTACAAGGTTTTTTTTCCACCGCCATTCAACAGTTTTTACTATCTCTATTCTGTTATGTTTATTTTATTTCACACGCATACACGCACATAAAAGAGAAACATAATGTAACTGTTGTAATATCCTGTAAAAAAACGCAGTTTTGTAAACTATAAGGTGCCACTTGCAGAGGCGTTTCGTAATGTTTTTTTTGCTCTTTTTGTGCGCAATTACCTGCTTTAAATACAACCTAAAGTTTACCTTTAGAAATGTATTGAAATATAGATATAGAATATATCAGTTTACTGACTTTTCTTTAAATTTACTTTCTTTTTTTTTTGCTATGAAACTCAGTACAGAAATTTCCAAAGAACTTCACGAAAATTTAGTTTCGTTTCGGTTTTGATATTCTAAATTTATTTACAAATGTAAATTATAAATTTTAGATTTATATATTGTAAATTTATTTAACGTGGATAAGAATTTCGTTTATGATTCATATTCGAAACAATAACTCACTTTCTACATTGATTAGTTTTTTACTTGAAAAGAAATTACAAACCTACATTGATTCTGTTTCTCTATCGAAAAATAATAAAACAGATACTTTGTTGATTCGAAAACCTAAAGGGTGTCCCAACAAGAACACAAGATTTAAATTTGGCGCCATTCGAAGTGTTTCATTGTTTGACATTTGAACAATTGTTATTGTTTGCCAGTAGAAGGTACGAGGTTAGTAAAAATGGAGCGCTACACAAATGAACAACGCATTCTCATTGTGAAATTGTTTTACCAAAATGGTGAAGGTTTTGCGGCTACAGTTCGCAAATAGCGATCAATTTGGGGTCACAATAATGCTCCAAAAGAATCAACTGTAAAGAGATTAATGGACAAATTTGCCAAAACTGGGTCTGTTAGTGATGCAAAGACAACAACGCGCCTTCGACCAGGTCGATCGACCGAAAATGTCGCAACTGTACGTGATGATGTCGCTCAAACTCCATCCACCTCAATTCGACACCGAGCTCAAATCCACTATGCAACGAATTTTGACGAAAAATTTGCATCTTCATGCATACAAAGTTCAATTGACTTAGGAAACTGAAGCCGGCTGACAATGGACAGCGAAGGGAGTTCGTTAATTGGGTATTGGAGAGACAACATGAAAATGCTGATTTTGCCGATAAAATCATCTTCAGTGACGAGACCCATTTCCATCTTGATGGCTTCGTCAATAGGCAGAATTGTCGCATTTGAAGTGAGGAAAATCCTCAAGTGATTCAGGAGAAGTAAATGCATCCTCAACGTGTCACTGTGTGGTGTGGATTTTAGGCTGGAGGAATCATTAGATCTTTTTCTATGAAAATGAGGCATGTCAAGCGCAAACAGTCAATGGTGTTCGGTATCGTGAAATGATAACCAGTTTTCTTGTGCCAAAAATTGAAGAAATGAATGTGGAGGGCATGTGATTTCAACAAGACGACGCCACATGTCATACAGCCAGAGAAACAATTCAATTGCTGCATCAGTCATTTAAATCTTGCATTCTTGTTGGGACACCCTTTAAATCGAAAATATAGTCTCATACAGTTTCATTTCTTAGTCGCAGTCTTAGTTTCAATCTTAGTCATTTCTTGGCAGAGAAAAAGTACTGGCTTCAATCTGCGAAAGGTACAAACAAACATTTCATAAAATTTATTTTCTGAATTTACGATACAAAACTCTAAGAAATGTTCACAGCTATCCAAAATGTTGTGTGTTTTTATGTGTTAAAATTTTTCAAATGAAATAGAACCAAAATGTTTCATAATCTGAATTAGAATCGAAATTGTTTCTAATTTTCGTTAAAAAGTAAGAATCAAAATCAAAAGATTCCAGAGGCTCAAACAAATCAAAACAATTTTCAGGTTTAATTTCATTTCGCTGCTGATGTCTGAAAATTTCCATCATTTATTTTTTGAATTTAAGATACCAGGCTGTCGGAAATTTTCACTACTATCCAAAAATGTTGTCTGTTTCTAGGAATTGTAAGATTTCATATAAAACACAAACAAACTGAATCAGAATCAAAATTGTTTTTAATATCGTTAAAAGCGTATACAACAGAAACAAAATTCAATAAAATGTTGATTCTTCTGTCGGAGTTTGAATTAAAATTTAGCATATTTCAATAATCTTCTTTTTCAGAATTTACGACACCAGACTTTCAAAAATTTCTACAGCTAATCCAAAATTGTGCCAGTTTTTACATATTGGAAACTTGCAAATTAAGTGCGAACAAAACGTTTCATAAATTGAATCAGAATCATTGACAATTTTGTTCTAGATGTATGAAACAGAAACAAAATTCAATACAAAATTTAGTCTGTTTTTGTGAATTGAAAATTTCAAATTAAATACAAACAAAATATTTTATATACGGAATCAGAATTAAATTTCTTTTTAGATGTATGAAATAGCAACAAAAATCCCCACAATTTTAATTCGAATGCTGGAATTGGAATAAAAATTTGATGTATTTTGGACTTAGATTCCAGAAACTAAAACAAATCAAAAACTATTTTCAGATTTGATTTCACCTTTTGATGACAGTCCTTGGAAATTTCAATAATTTATTTTCTGATTTCATGACATCAGGCCGTCAGAAATTTCAAATGCTGTTCAAACATTTAGTCTCTTTTTATGTATTGCAAATTTCAAATGAAATACAAACGAAATGTTTTATGAACTGAATAAGAATTAAATTTAGTTTTGTATGTATGAAACGGCAACAAAAATCCACACAATTTTAATTCGAATGCTGAAATTGGAATAAAAATTTGATATATTTTTGATTTAGATTCCAGAACAAATCAAAACTATTTTCAGATTTGATTTCACTTTTTGGTGACATTCCTTGGAAATTTCAATAATTTATTTTCTGATTTCACGACATCAGGCTTTCAGAAATTTCGACTGCTGTTCAAAAATTTAGCCTGTTTTTAGGAATTGACAATTTCAAATGAAATACAAACAAAATGACGATTCCAAACGTCAAAGTTTGAGAAGTATTAATCTGATTTGTTGATTACTCGATTACTCAAACTATTCGTTAGACACATCGTATTGACCGACTCTCAAATAAGGAAAGGTGGCAACAGATGGGATTGAACCCGCGATCATGTGAAGACCGATATTTGGTAAATGAAATTTTTAACATCTCTAGGCAAAGTTTTTATATTGAAACTTAGTTATATTCGTTTATCTTACTAATTATAAACTTTTGATTGTGTTCTAGCAGCATTCTTTGTTTAATTTTTTTTTCAGATATTTCCTAAAGTAAATAAAAGTTTTAAAACACTTTGCAGATATTATTTCGCTTCGAACATATTGAACTTCGTTTACAACGAATTGAAATATTCTCCCCTTCGGGCTCGTTATATCACATCGTATTAACTGCATTTCAAATAATAAAGGGTGGCAACAGATGGGATTGAACCCGCGATCATGTGAAGACCGCTGATATTTACATATTTGGTGAGTGACATTTTAAGACATTAATGACATTAATGACTGACTGACAGATAGACATATTCCCGTGTACACTCTGAGAAAGAGAAATTTTATGGAGTCCGTTTGTGCTCGTGTTCGCTTGAAAGTGTTGGATAGTTGCGAAAGCAATATTTCAATTTTGGTGAACTTTCGCTAATTGGCAGTAAGCGCGACAGTATGACAAATATGGAATATTTTCCTTATCTGCTCAAATAAACATATATGAACATTCATGAAGCATCATACAACCAACATGCTTTAAAATTTGTACAGACTGCCAGCGAGAAAAACGCTTTCCGAATGTTGTGTTCATCCCATTTTATAGCCGATACTCCACATTGATTTGGAGGTACTAATGGATGCCAGACCGAAAAATTAATTAAATCGCTTTTCGCGGTAGTTTCTTTGAGAATCCAAGGAGTGCTAAAATTGTAAAATTATACCATACGGCATCTTTGCCACTTGGTATATCGATGGGGATTTAACAATTTCTGCCGATATACGACACAACATACATTCCGTCTAAAAATTATAGGGAGTTGATTGTTAAATTTATTTTTTATCGCTAAGCTGGCACAATTGTCGTTTAATTCGATTGCAGTACTCGATTTTGGCAGTTTATTTCAACAATATTTTCCAATTTTAACAGTGGACAAAAATACAGAACAAAGAATTTGTCTCATATTTTATATTGCAAATGGCATTTCGTGTACCGCGTTCAAACGCGGTCAATACGTAGCAAAAGATGTGTCACGTTCCAAATTAGACGATTGTTCGGGTATGGGTCCGGTTGTTGCTGAGCCGGTTCCGAAAGACCTGCATTTTCTTCAAAAATGCAATCGCGTGGGTCGACTTCACATGCATACAACACATTATAAATGGTTACGAGTTTGCTCGCAAACCAATTAACAAGCTTAAAGTCAAATTTGCGGGAAAAAATTCTCCAAATAATGTCTGACAAAACAAACTGAAAATGATTAGTGGAACATGGCATTTAAAATCTTGGTAGATTTTTTTTAATATTTAATATTTTAATATTTAAATATTTGGTAAATGACATTTTTAACATTTCTAGGGAAAGTTTTTGTGTTGTAAGTTAGTTATATTAGTTTATCATACTAGTCATAAACTCCTGCTTGCTTTCTAGCAGAATTTTTTGCTTGTTTTTTTTTTTTTTGTCAGATATTTCCTAAAGTAACAAAAGTTGTAAGATACGTTAAAGATATTGCTCCGCTTCGGACATAATGAACTTAATTTACAAGGAATTGAAATATCCCGTCCTTCGGGTAAGCTATAACCGTATTCCACTGTACACTAGGTTTGAGATTGAACGTATTTCTATTGAACGTTCTAGTTAACGCGATGACGTATGATTGATGTATGATAATTTAGCGTCAATTATACGTACTGACATTTTAAACCAGAATTTTAGTTTGCATTAGATACAATGAGTTTGGAGTACATGTACTCAGACATCTCTAACATTTTGTCGAAAGAACGTAAATCCCGTTCCACTTAATACAGGGTTGCCCATATTCGACGGACCCATCTGGCAACGCCATAACTTTTGACAGAGATGTCAGATCGCTTAATGACATACCGCGTTTGAAGCGTCAGTCCAAGCAGATTTTTACCATGGAACAATACACGCCACGCGAGCTCTCTGAAATAGTTGAAATTTACATTCAACAGAAGAAGTCAATTGTGAAAACTCAACGTGCTTTTAAAATATTAAAAAATGTGAGAAGTGCGCCTTCTAAGAACACCATTTACCACCACCATCACCAGCGTTTATACGAAAAATTTTCGACTGGTGAGGCTCTTTATAATCCGAAGAGGCCAAATAAAAGTCGGCCAAGGCGATCGGCCGAGAATATCGCTGCCGTACGAGCCAGTGTTGAGAGGTCCCCAAGAACATCCCAAAAACGCCGTTCTCAGCAGTTGGGCATGGCTCGGTCCACTTTACAACGGATTATTCGCGTTGATTTGCATTTGTTCCCGTACAAAATTCAATTGACGCAAAGATTGTTGCCTGCGGACAAGCCTCGTCGATTGGAATGGGCCCAACGAGTCATCAAAATGGCTGATGATGACGAGCAATTTTGGAACAAAATTATCATGTCCGATGAAGCCCATTTCACATTGAATGGGACCGTAAATAAGCAAAATTGCCGCATTTACGCCACTGAAAATCCTCAGGAGATTCAAGAATTGCCTCTTCATGCCGAAAAAGTCACAGTTTGGTGCGGCGTTAGTGCGAAAACGGTCATTGGACCGTTTTTCTTCCAAAACGAAAATGGCCATGCTGTTACCATCAACCAGGAGCGTTATCGCGACATGATGACCAATTTTGTGATGCCAATTATTCGTCGAAAGCGTATGAGGCAGTTCTGGTTTCAACAAGACGGCGCTCCACCGCACACAAGTCGCATAACAATCGATTTTCTGAAGAATTTGTTTCCGGGCCGTTTGATGTCGAAAAGTGGTGATTTGGACTGGCCACCGCGTTCGCCCGATTTGACGCCCGCTGACTTCTTCTTGTGGGGACATTTGAAGTCAAAGGTTTACGTTAACAAGCCAAGGACCGTAGAAGAGCTCAAGGAGAGCATTCGTAAAGAAATAGCCGCTATTCCGGCCGAAATGTTGGCGAAAACGATGGAAAATGCTGCAAAAAGGGCACAATACGCCATCAACGCCAGAGGCGGCCATTTGAGAGATATCATATTCAAAAATTGATGTAAACAAATCTACTTGGAACAAATTAAATGAATAAGATTGCCAACCGCCAAATTTTTATTTTTTTCTTTGATTTTTTTTTAAAAAACATGGGTCCGTCGAATATGGGCAACCCTGTACAAATCATCACCCCGTCCAGTCATTAATAGTCTTGTCACACTAAGTAAACACGAACTGCCATCCAATTTTTCGCATCCATCCAAAACTAAAGACAACTAAACAGAAAACTTTTGCAAAATAACGCCAAGAAAACAAGCCAAGTATCAGCTCTAACAATATTTTAACCTAAACTCTAATGTAAATTTATGTTTTTATAATACCAACATCAAACTACAAAAAAGTACAAAGATTCTAAGACAAAAAATAAAAACAAAAATACAGCAACTAAAGGCAAAAAAAACCTGCCGGACGCGAAACGGAGCTATCAGTTTAACTACAACTTAGTTTGATGTTGCACGCTAAAACTAAAACTGAACAAAACAATGAGTGCAACAGCAAGAAAACGACGAAAAAGTACTAAAAAAGTACGCACACACACACACACACAACAGCATAGAAAACTCCAAAGCTTTGCGTTAATTCAGTTAGCACGAAATCTATGAGTTTCTTTTTCTTACGAATTCTTTTCGAGCAGAAAAAAACCAAAGCACTTCTTTTTACAACTTCTCCAGGAGTTTTCCTAGAAAATAAGGGAATGAATGAAATGAATGACGGGGGAGGGAATGGTCAAGAGGTGGGGCTGAAATAAAAATACTATACGCCAGTAAGGACGAGTAGAACATATTCTTACAACTTTTTCATGAAAAGTTGTAAAAATATATTTTACGAGTTTTCTACGTGTTTAAAGCTTTACGAGGGCAAATGATAACTTAACACTATCGATGGATATGCATAAAGTTTGAGCAGGATGAAGGGTAATGAAGCTTAAAATCTTAAATTCCCTGCCAAAGTGACTTATGTGGCTTACAGCGGCAACAGGGACACTTAATTTTTGCTGATATTTTATCATTTTTACAATTTACCAAAATATGGTAATAAAACATGTTTTTACATTTTGCTTGTTTAAAATCTCGAACCATCGTCGAAATGAAACAAACTTAGAAAATTCTGTTGGTATGTTTTAGATTTTTGTAGCTGCAGCAAATCCCTATCAGACTTCTGCACCAAAATATCTCTTGCAGAAAAACTTTGGTAGAGATGCCTAACCGAAGGAGTTTCTTAGTTTAGTTTCAGGAAAGAAACGGATCGGGGCATAGAATAAAAAGCGTTTTGAATATGAATCAGAAATAAACTTCTTATGCGCATTTGCAAAAATTTACAATATCCGGTAATTTTTAATTTTGATTATGTTGATATTTACATTAGATATTGGCAACTGAATTTATTCTCTTTATGGTTTAGTGGTTCTGACAGTGGCATCGAATAATATATCGTTGGGTTGGCGGCCTATATCGTTGGGTTGGCGGGCTCATGGAGTTTTAGTCGGTATAAATCACTTCGACGGTAAGCGTCGCGCATTTTGCGTGCGCGAATTTTACGAGAACTCTCGTTCATATATTGCTACTAGGCGACTATATTGTGCTGAATATGGACTACGGCGAATTAGTGAAGCTCCGAGTGCTAATTTAATTAAAATATGGGAAAAGCATTTTAAAGAGATCGGTTCAACATTAAAACCACAAGCAAATGGTCGCCCAAGAACATCTAGCACCGAACACAATGTTGAGAGAGTTATGGAGTCAGTACGAGGAAATCCACAAATGTCGACTCGCAAGAGATCGTCTGTCTTACAATTATCGCGACGAAGTTTGCAACGAAATTTAACATTGATCCTTAAACTGCATCCATATAAGCTGCAATTAACACAAGAATTGAAAGAATCTGACTTCATAGCAAGGCTCGCATTTGCTAATGAAATGCTTAATCGATTTTCCAATTCTGACGAAGCTCATTTCCTTATGAATGGGTTCGTAAACCGTCAAAATTGTCGTTACTGGAACAGTGAAAATCCCAAAATCAAACACCAGAAACCATTGCATAGTCCTAGAGTGACAGTATGGGCAGCAATCTCTGGCAGAGGAGTAATTGGTCCTTCTTTCTTCGAAAATGCGCGGGGCCAAAACGTCACGGTTAATAAGGAACGCTATGTTGAGATGTTGGACGGATTTTTGGCTCCAGAAATTGAAAGTTCAAGAATAGTGAATTCCAGAACTTGGTTCCAAGATGGAGCTATCTGTTACACATGAAATGACTCCATGGCGGTGGTAAAGCAGATGTTCCCTGGCAGACTGATTTCGGAAAGAGGTGATATCCCATGGCCCCCACGTAGTCCAGACTTGACGCCTCTTGACTTTTTTTTTGGGGGGGTTCCTCAAACACAAAGTCTACAGTAATAATCCAAGAAACATCGTGCAGCTCAAGGAGAATATCCGTGGTGAAATGGCAGCCATTACACCAGTATTACTGAAGAAAGTTTTCAATAATTTTCGTTTGCGGTTAGAGGAGTGAGAGGGTCATCATTTAGATGATGTTATTTTTAAAAAATAAGCTCCATTTATTACTCTACAATGCCTTAGATTTATTTTAACTATACCTTTTGTATTTATTTTTTAATCTATTTTTTAAATATGCTCGTTCTATTGCGCGACCCTGTATTTCGGCTGCATTACAGACCGATCCTATCTAAAATACGAAGTGTGATGAAAAAATAATCGTTTTTTTTAATTTTTTTTTAAAAAGTATTTATTTATTCATCAATTTCTATTTTATTTCCTTTAAAGTAGTCCACCTCAGATATAATGCACTTGGGTCAGCGTTTCTTCTAATACTCGAAAGACTTCTAAAATATGCTTTTTGGTATCGCCAACAGCTCCTGTTACGATTTTTCTTTTATCATCTCAATCGTAGCAAAACGCTTTCCTTTCATTGGCGTCTTCAGTTTTGGGAAGAGGAAAAAGTCAGCGGGGGCCAAGCCCGGTCAATACGCTGGATGAAGCGTGATTGCGGTTTTGTATTTGGCCAAAAACTCACGCACAAGCATCGATGTGTGAACTGGTGCGTTAGCATGGCGCAAAATCCATGATTGGTTTTTCCACAATTCTGTGCGTTTCTGACGAATTGCTTCGCTCAAACGGCGCATAACCTCAAGGTAGTATTCCTTATTGACCGTACGACCTTGTGGCAAGAATTCTTGATGCATCACGCCATTGCTATCGAAGAAAACAGTGAGAAAAACCTTCACATTTGACGGAACTTGACGTGTTGATATAAAAAAAAAAAATTAAAAAATCAAAAATACGTAACTCACGGAATTTGAAAAGAAACGTTTTTTTTTATCACACCTCGTATAAAATTGCATTAGTTGGCCTTAGATTCAATATTGAATTTTCTTGAATCAAAGAAGAGCTCTGAGCAAAACTTACAATATCGATTCATATTTTCATATACGTAGCTGACAATTTAAGTGTTCAAGATTGGCATTACTGCTTCGACAAATTACAGTATTTGTTGGATTCGATAACATTTAGTACTCATAATTTAGTACGCACCATTTAGTATACACTATTTAGTAGGTCAAGAGAAGAACGTTAATGAAAATTAATGAAATTTCATCATTTACATGTTCATTAAACCGTTAATGGATACGGAAATAAGCTATACTAAGACACATACTTTTAACAGTCTAGTTAGTGAAAAATATTAAAAAATGGGAAAAGCAAACACGCCTTTTCGCGTATAGTTTCCCACAAAACCTTTTTTTTTTAATATTTTCTAAACACTTTTCTTTTATTCGTTGCATGAAACCGTGATTTCATGTGCTAGAAACGTGAAAAAGTATTGATACCATCGTTCGTGGTATTGCTGGCGAGATATATGAGATTTGCAAGGTCATTTGAGTCTATTTTGCTTTAGTTCTGTTTTATCTATTTTGTCGAGGTTTTCCATTGTGTCTTTTCTTATTTTGTTAATTTTTACTATTTCGTTTATTTCATATATTTAACCTGTTTTATTCATTTAGTACATTTTCCCAATTTTGCCTATGTTAACTATTTTGTCCATTTCGAATATTTTGTCTATTTTGTGTTACCCATTTTATATACATATATTGTCTGTTTTATCTATTTCGTTTATTTTGTCTAGGTTCTCTCTCTATTTGATTCAATTTGCTAATTTTGTTGCAATAATTTTATCTATTTTGTCTATTTCATTTATTTTGTCTATTTTATCTATTTTCGTCAATTTTGTGTATTTTGTCCATTATATCTAATTTATGTGTTTGGTATACTTTTTTTTGTTTTGTCTATTTTGTCTACTTAGATCTTTTCTCTACTTTTCCTATTTTGTCCATTTTGTAAGTTTTGGCTATTGTACCCTTTAAGTTTTTTGTTTATTAAACTTTTTTTATCTACTTTCGCTATTTCGTCTTTGTCCATTTTGCATATTTTGCCTATTTTGTTTGTTTTATAAATATTGGTAATTTTGTATATTTTGTCTACTTTGTCTACTTTGCTTGTTTTTCCTGTTTTGCCTATTTTGTCTATTTAATCCATTCTATCGATTTTGTTTATGTTGTCTATTTTGTGTGTTTTGTCTATTTTGACTATTTTATCTACTTTGTCTAAATTGTCTATTTTTGCATACTTTCTCTGTTGTCTATTTTGCCGGTTTAGCCTATTTTGTCTATTTAATCCATTCTGTCTACTTTGTCTATTTTGTCTGTTTTGTCTACTTTGTCTATTTTGACTGTTGTGCTTATTTTGTCTATTATGCATATTTAATCTATTCTGTCTAATTTGTTTATTTTGTCTATTTTGTCTGTTTTGTCTATTTTGTCTATTTTTACTATTTTGTCTATTTTGCCAGTTTTGCCTATTTTGTCTATTTTGTCTACTTTATCTATTTTGACTGTTGTGCTCATTTGGTTTATTTAGTATATTTAACCTATTCTGTCTAATTTGTCTATTTTGTCTGTTTGTCTATTTTATCTATTCTTAATATTTTGTCTATTCTTGTCTATTTTGTACATTTTGTCTATTTTGTGTATTTTATCTATTTTGTTTATTTTGCCTATTTTGTCTGTTTTGCCTATTTTATCCACTTTACACATTTTGTATATTTTACCTACTCTGTTTATTTTGTCTATTTTGTCCGTTTTATGTATTTTTTCTGTTTCGTTTATTTTGTCTATTTTTGTCTATTTTTTCAATATACATATTTTGTCTATTTTGTATCTATTAAGTTTATCTGGTCCTTTGTCTTTTCAAAAACATTTGACTGATCTTTTACAAATGCCAATGTCACCAGAATGTTTGCTTATTTGTGATCGACACCAGTCTCAGATTTGATGACAAGATTTTCATCGATAGGAATTGGTAACAGTTCGAAGCACTCTTCGTCTTCAACTCGTTTCCTAACTTCTTTGAAATTTGTATGTCACATTTCCTTCAGACAGAGTCTGGTCACTAAAGTTGTGCTGCAAAATGCTAAATGTTTCCGTAGGAGAAAATTCAATTTTGTAAAGAAAATTTAACGCAACTTCTTTGTTCGACATAATCACACCTTGGGAAATCGCCGAAATCACTCTCTGCTTTGTAAAAAACGAAAAGTAGCTCTACCCTTAATGACACTAATATGAGAAATTTGGATGTCTGTCACAGCGCTGTCTACATAGAGAAAAAATATTTATCGTTGTCGTTTTTGTATTTTATTTTTCTACTTTTGTCTTTTAAGTCACATTCCTGTGTTATAAATTTTCGTACATTTCGTCTAGATTATCCTTTAAATTTATTTGCCATTTTTCATCTATTTTGTAAATTTAGTAAATTTTTGTTCTCTTTTATGTTTTTTGTTTTCATTTCAACTGAATATAGTATTCAACTGAATATAGCTATTTTCAATTTACATTTGTATCTCCTGTACTTCTATTGCTAATTGTTGGATTGTAGGGTATTTTCGCTTAGCACCACTAGTTGAATTTCATATTAGAACATTTAGAAGATGTTTGATTTCCTGAGTAAACGAATGATTTTCTCGTTGAGAATCCATATTGATGAAGGCGGATATTTATTGCCTCAATTTTTTAAAATCGCATGATGCAATAGAGGGCGAATAGAACAAAATGAACTATCGTACTTTTATACGATCGCACTTAAAGTGATTTGCTCTAAACTCTCCCCTCGTAAAGTATACGAGTACAATTTTCGCCAGTGGATTGCGTTTTCTAGTTTGAAGAAAACTACACAAAGGGAAACGTGAAAAGCTTAACTTTTATGCAAACATTTACTGACATGTTTCTCCATCGCTAGCTTTCTGACTGCCTCCTTGTCACTCAATGACCCACCCGCCCGTGTGCGGGTGGGAGATCTATCGCTGAGTATGTTGAAGTTGGCGATTGGTGGTGGTGATTGGACGTTGCAAATAAAGTTTTTGGCACCTTGACATGATTGTAATTTTTTGCGGTGTTGGAAAAAAGGGGGCATTGCAATGCACTAAACCTACGCTCAATATTTAACTTAAGCTGAAATGCTTTAGTTTTATGCCAAAATATAAAATCAGTAGGGAGTGGAAACACTTTAACAGGCTTTCATTGTAACGCTGCAAATGCACTGAGCGAAATAGCAGTTAGGTAATAATGAAAGTTAATTTGCTGAACGGTTCCGACTTTAAAGACGATTAAGTATTTTGTAAGCAAACTTGGACAAAAACTTGCTGGAAGTAACAGCGTAATAATAATAGTTATTATAACAGTAGTGATGGAAAATCATGTTTCGTATTCTAGCATATAATTCTTGAATAAATATTGCTGCCGGTAGCAGTAAGCCTAAAGGTGGATTTCCGTCTATACCATGCACCTACTAAATAGTCATTTTTAACAGAATTTCCTCCTTTCGACTTACATTCTACCAAAACAAAATTACAGTCATTGATCTACAAAACAGAAAATATTTATTATTCGTACATCGCAATCAAAATAGGTTACATTAGAGAACAAACATTTAAGTCTACGAACATCGTCATCATCGTTTTCCAAACGGCCATTCTGGAGAGGACTTCAGTCCTCAACACAAATTCTCTTCTATGTCTTCTATCAACTGAAAGTGGGTGCTTCGTAATAGTAGTAATTTGAGTTTTGAGAAAAAAGAAAACAGTCTGCTGGAGTCATACCAGGTGAATACTGTGATTGTTGAACGATTTTCCCCGAAATTCGTTTACAGCGGTAGCCTTGTAAGATAATGCTTTATCAGAGTGAAAAATGCATGAATTTTCTCTCCACTAATCTGTCTTTTTTCGACAAATTTGTTCTCTCAAACACCGTGTGATGCTTAAATAATATTCTTTATTTGCCACGTAATCTTCAGACAATACTTACAGGTGCACAAAACCGCGAGAATCAAGGAAATTATCATTACTTTGACTTTTAATCGACTTTGATGTCGTTTTTCTGTCTCGCCTCAGGTGGAAGGGGATATTCCGAACTTTGTTAACTGATTTGAATGCCAAAATCGTTAACTCATGTCTTATCGCCAATTATAATTCGTTTTATGAATGTGCGGTCGGAATTCAAAAGTTCTAGCAAGTCTTTAGTGCCGTTCCACGCAGTTGAGTTTTTGCAGAAAATTCACATCTTTCGGAAGTAGTCAAATGACAATGCGTTTCATAGCCAAACAATCGTATTAACGGCTATCATACTCTTAAGCCAAAATTACTTTTCAATCAACACTTCCTGCACTTTATGCACTTTATGTGTATGCGGTAAGCTAATGATTAACGACAGAAAACTGAAATGTGTTACTGCAGTCTTCTCCAACATTGAGAAGGAGTTAACAAAAATGGGTCTGGTGGTAAACGAAGACAAAGCAAAATTATTTGCTTTGACGGACAAAGAATCTACTAGTCTGGGATTCCGAACCCTGTTATTGATTAATTCTGACAAGTCACTGAACGTTTACGCAATTGAGCTTCAGCAGAAAATTCAGATCTTTTGGAAGTAATCAAATGACAATGCGATTCATAGCCAAACAATCGTATCAATGGCTATCATACTCTCAAACCGAAATTACTATTTTCAGTCATCACTTCCTGTACCTTATCGATGCGTAAATCGTAAGCTAATGATATAGATATTAATGACAGAAAACTGAAATGTGTTGCTGCAGTCTTCTCCAACATTGAGAAGGATTTAGCATAAATGGGTCTGGTCGTAAACGAGGACAAAGCAAAACTATTTGTTTCGATGAATAAAAAATCTATTCGTGTGGGACGATTTGCGAATGTTGGCACTTACCTTAATCTATCTCGACTCAGCTGTGAATAAAAGTAATGCTGTTAGTCTGGAGATGAATAGAAGAATGTTGTTTATGAATGGATGTTACAAAAGGATAAGCAAGCGATTTATTGAGGAAGGCCTTTCTGGGCAAACAGAAATCCTAATGTACCAGATATTTTAGCTTTCCTGCTGTATGGTGCTGAATCCGGGTTTATTCAGGTTTTGAGCTATATATTGATATCAATGCGATTAAGCGCAATATATAGCGATTGCTTTGACTGGGTTATATTGTGCGTATGGATCCAAATGTGACCCAGTGCAAAGGCTTCTCCACAATGAACTCAATGGGTGGTGCAAAAGAGATTGATCAAAATTTCGTTGAATGATACAAGCTTGTAAAATACTGTGAAAACTTGGAACAATGAATTGAAGAAAAAGCGCTTGGAATTATTTCCTACGTGCGATGTATAAGAGATAAGGATGTCTTTGCTAGTCGACACTTAAATAAGGAAGTAAGTAAGTAATTTCAGTTTGAGATATTGGTGTTTGATCAGAGCGAGGCAAACCTTCCAGCAGAATGCAGTGTACCACTCATATGTACATGTTTTTGATTTTGTGATCAAATCAACTCACCGTAAGACTTCTATAACATTTTGACCGGTTTGCCATACAAAATTTGGGACAAATTCTGTATTCGATGGTTTTATCCAAAATTCATTTGAAATGTACAAAATCAAATCCAGCGCTGTAAGCAAACTAAAGGAACAGTCGTATTAATATAAGAGTTTTGTGTCAATTTAGCTACTAAAAGAACTTTGGCGATCATTTTAAACATGATTTTTAAATGACCAGTTTCCAATATTTTTATCGGATAAAGTTGTCGTATTTTTTAATTATATTCTATATTTAGTTATATTTATATTTTTTCTGATAAAGATGCTATTTTATTACTGCCTACAAAATTCGAAGGAAATTTCATTAAAATAGACAAACATCCTTGCTTAGGGCACTCTTTACAAGTTTCCCAAACTTTCGAAAGTATAAAAATAAATAAAATTTCTTCAAGTACATTTTATGCTATTTTCTTGTTGTTAGCGATGATATTCTTTTATCAGCTTTCTCATTTACAACCCTTTCAAAACTCACTTTACAACATTTACAACTTTTCCGTGCTGTTAATAGAGGCGGTTGCCAAATTTCTTCAAGATGAATGCGTAATACTTCTACATACAATTCAAGGAAATGATGAAAATTCTGGCATTGCCAGCGGTAGCAGCAGCAGTAACAGCAATTCCTTTACATTTTGGCAGCATACGAGCACACAGACACTGGATATTCCTGAGTGTCCTGTCCACTATAAAATGGTTGCTATTTTAAAGTTGAGCTTCGCTGAGATTTTCCTCTTAACTCAGCTTTTAATGATGAAATTATTGCTGAAAGTGTTCTTCTTTTATGCCGGATTTGTTTGTTATTTCATGGGCAAAAGTATAAACATTTCACATTTAGTTACAGGAAAAAGTGTTGAAATAGCAACAACGAAACTTTTTAAAAGCTTTTTGAGAATTAATAGCTAAATGGATTTCAATTAATTTTGTTGAATTTATGCATTCAAATTGTTTGTTTTTGGGGCGAAATTTAATCAGGCTGACAGAGAAAGAAAGAGAGAAAGATAGAGAGTGAGATTGAAAAAATAACAAAAATTAAGAAAGAGTTTATTGCTGCAAGTTGTTGTTTTGATAAAAGTTACGAGAAAATGTTGATCTTTATTAAATCTTTTTTTTGAGAACTACAACCAATAGGAATTATTGTTACTTGTTAGCAGAATACTATGAAGATATCAAAGATTGTTTTATTAAGAGAAAGTTTTAGCGGTAATAGAAATAGAATTCATTATATGAATTTTTGGCCTCAAACAAAAGGATGCAAATATAGTTTACTAGCATACTTCAGTTACTTCGTATCAAAAAAGTTATGGGCATTAATTTACAAAACAGAAAACATTTATTATTCATATATCGGAAACAAAATAGGTCACTTCAGAAAAGAAACACTTACGTCTACGTACATCGCCGTCATCGTTTTCCAAACGTCCTTTCTGCTAAATGGATTTCAATTAATTTTGTTAAATTTATGCATTCAAATTGTGTTTTTTTAGGGCAAAATTTTTATCAGAGTGACAGAGAAAAGAGAGAAAGGGGAGAGTGGAAAAAATAGCAAAAATGAAAAAAATTGTTTCAAGTTGTTATTTTTATTAAAGTTACGAGAAAATGCTGATCCTTAATAAAATTTTTGTTGAGAACTATGACCAATAGGAATTATTGTTAATTGTTAGCAAACCAAAGAATACTATGAAGCTAACAAAGATAGTTTTGTTAAAAGAAAGTTTTAGCAGTAACAGAAGTTGAATTTTTCATACAAGTTTTTGGCTTGAAACAAAAGGATTCACATATAATTTACTAGCATATTTTAGTTAATTCGTATACATTATTTCATTTTATGTTAAAGCCATAACATTTTACAGAGTGCACGGGAGTTTTACGTGAGTTTCTCCGTGAAAGTCTTACCCACAATGTGCTTATCAGAATGGGTACATTACAATGCGATTGCCAGCCAAAATGCGATTGATCCCAGGATGGAAAAATAGCCAAGTTGACATGGACTATCAGAGAATAGGAGCCGACAATTTTAGGAGCACGCTACCGTAATTGTTAGCCTTTTCTTCTAGCCAGAAGATACAAAATTGGGCCTATTTGACCACTTCTGCCACTCTATGTGTCTGTAGTACCCGGTTGTATAATGCAAATTCACATTCGACTATAGACTTTACTATCGATTTCGGTTTCCACCAACAACCCGCATGATGCTCCTACTAGGGGTCCAACACCAAATAATCAGGAGGAAATCTGACCCCGTCCCGGGGCCTCCTGATCCCCAGGCTACCGGACAACTCACCGGCGGGAGCTGCGCGTCAAAGCTGCTACCAAATTGTGAATTATGCACCTTAGTTCACGAGTTTGGTCGCCCTGTTGCAAAAAGAGTACAGATTGAAAATTTTTACATGTAGAAGGAACAGAGAACTCATGTAGATGGAACGGAGAACCCACGTAGATGGAACGGTGTATAATACATTGCATGGAAGCAGTATCCCTGCCGGTGGGAGAAGGAGGAAAACTTCAAACCCCTTCCGCTCGGCCATGTTGAACGGCAACCGTGAGATATAGACATAGGAAAACCCCATGCCTGCCCGTTTCCCCGAGAGATATAAAAAAAAAAACGCAGATAAGAAGGCATGGACTTGAGATCTTGTTCGTATGAATCCCTACCACCCTCCGTATCAGATAAGGCCTCTGGTTAGATCCTGTATCTAATCTATTCTCAGTTTCAATCTCTTGCGGTCTATCGACTGGCGCCTCTGCAACGAGCAGCAGCTGCCGCCTATCAAGCTGAACAAGATTGTGGAATCAGATCAATCCAAACAGTCTCTCAACCGCTCAAAACTCAATTCAGACTTCCTTGAAAAAGCCAGCAGACCCACTTCCTACAGCTATGTCACAGTAGTCCTCCGCCAAAAAAAACGCTCTTGAAGCAAACTCCAAAACGCCCCGGGTAGAGAGTATACTGCTGACTATCCAGTCATCACCTGACCTAAATATCGCTAATCCCTGGAGTACCATTATATCTGTACAGTTTAGAGAATGAAAAAATTAAATGATAAACTGCTTTCTGTTTGTAAAGCTTGGGGGAGGTATTCCAGCAATGTTTTATATTTCTGACTTCGACCATTTTTTCAGGATGATATAATTTTGAATTGTTTCCAAAGTCAAATTCTGCCGGTTGCCTAAATTGTAAGAAGAATTTGTTGTCTTAGATACTTGATTATATTTTCTTCTGAGGCAATAGAGTTATACTACATATCAGTTTATAACATTATACACTTTTAAATTAATTTTTTTCTTTCCTAATTAATCCTTCAAGAGCGTATATAAACCGTAAATGAGAGTGGCGTGATGGTCAGTACACCCATATATCGGTCACGTGAAGGCTGACTCAATCCCACATACAGCTACCTTTCATTACTTATTTGGGCGGGGACCACTTCGATGTGTCTGACAAACACTTCGAGTAGTCGAGTAATCGACATGTTCCGTAATTGCTTATCAAACTATGCCATTGGGAATCGCCGTTAAACGGTTGATCCCGTTAAGTGAGTCTAAAAATAGAATGTGTGTAAGCTCACTGAATGTGGCAGGCTCTCTCACGTCTCATTCATGAGATGCCAGAGTTCTGCCGGTTATGATATGTGATTACGTATATCATACAAAACTGGCCAGATATTTACAGTACGTCAAATCCTAGAGAAGATCCAAGAAAAACAGAGCAATAAATTCTACTTTTTCTTAGGTGGCGATTGTAATAGACATCGTTATCTATTATACGCCGTTCGTAGAATATAATTCCAAGCGCTTCGATCTTCTGCGTTTCTCCTCCAATTCGTCACAACAAGTTTTGATAGTATTTCAAAAGCCTAATCCTTGCAACGGAGTTTTGGTTGCCCTCTTCTGCGCCGTCCATTGAGTTCGTTGAAAATTTTACGTGGCGGAGCATTTATGTCCATTCGCACAACATGACCCAGTCAACGCAATCGCTGTATATTAATGCGTTTGACCACGTCGATGTCGGCATGTAGCTCATACAGCTCATTGGTCATGCAACGTCGATACTCGCCGTTAACGATAATGAATCCATATATTTTCCGGAGTATTTTCCTCCTGAAAACTGCCAATACTGATTCATCCGCTTGCGTCATAACCCAGGATTTTGCGCCATATAAAAAGACAGGTAGAACCAACGTCTGGTACAGTCGGATTTTTGTTTGTCGAGAGAGGGCTTCATCATTGAATCGCTTGCTTAGCCCATAGTAAATGAATTCTTCCACCACTTTAAAATTATAGTTGTCAACGTTCACACAGCGTCCAAACGAGTAGACTGTTTGTTCATTGAAACCAATAACTTTGTTTTGCTCCCGTTCACCAGCAGACCCATTTTCGCTGCTTCCTTCTCGATGCTTTAGCCATTTTGTGAACGTTAAAGCCGCACCCGATATTCAAATATGGTCAAATCTTAGTGAAGCCATGGTTGGAGGTGATACTCGTATTACTGCGAATTTTATATATCTCTGTGGGATAACACCGACCGACGCAATGTCTTCGGTAAAGATAAGCAGAAATTTTAGTAATCTCTTCAATGTACTGTCGATGATTAATGTGAAGAAAGTTGCAGTTAACATGACTACTATCATCGATCGTAAACTGACTGTATGTACTGATGGCAGAAAATTGCCAGATGTTACTGCAGCCATATCAAGCATTGAGAGAGATTCGATCAAAATCAGTCTGGTGATAAACGAGGACAAACACTCTACTAAAACAATTTCACGACGCCGTTTTTGTTCTATTGAAAGCAAGCACGGCACCCATCTTGCGCTCTGCTTTCTCATCTTAAAATATTCGATCAATTTACAATGTACAGCATTTTTTGGCATGCTTATCATTTCAGCTAGCTCACACCTCTGTAGCCGACGATCATCCAATACTATTTTGTAAATTTTCGTAATCGTGCCTGGCGTGGACACCTCAATTGGTCGACCAGTACGGTATGCGCCTTGACAGCTCGTACGGCATTGTGCAGACTCTGCCACCCAATGTTTTACAGTCGTAAACAAAGGAGAAAACTTAAACCGCAGTAGAATCTAGCTAGGCTTAAATATTGAAGCCAGCCGAAAAATAAAGTGTGTTTGTAAAAAAAATGGACAAAAAAAAAGTACTGGCCAGAAATGGTTTAAAAGATTTTCTGCGGGCGACTTCTCCGTAATGGGCACTCCCACATCAGGACGGCCGAAAGAAATTGTTTCCGAGGAGGTGAGAGATTTAATTATTGTTAATCCCTATTCAACAGTTAAGGAAATAGCTGAAATAATCAAAAAATCAGTCTCAACCGTTCACGGAGTCATAAAAGAGCTCGAATTTGTGAGCAACCTCGATGAGTGGTTATCTCACTCTTTCACCGAGGCCAACCGCCTGAACCGCGTTTTCGTTTGCGATAACCTAAAAAAAAGAACACAACATTTCTGAAGAACCTCATCACAGTAAATGAAAAATGGATAGCGTACAACAATGCAACGCGGAAAATATGATGAGGGAAACCAAAAGAACCCCCTCAATCCACCTTTAAAGCGGGCCTTCAGCCCAGGAAGGTAATGTTGTCGATTTGGTGCGATATCAAATGAGTAGACTTTTTAATGATTTCCCCAACAAAGCAAATGATCAATGTGGACTACTAAATCGCATAATTAGATAAATGGAAGGTGGAATTGGAAGAAAAACCGCCGAGGCTCATCAATCGGGGAGACGTCATCTTCCATCATGGCAATGCTCGCTCTCACACTGCCTTGCAGACTCGTCAGAAACTGTCACTTCTTGGATGGGAATTTTTACCTCACTCACCGTTCTCCCCAGACCTCGCCTTGTCCGACTATCGTCTATATAGCGTTCTGAGCAACCACTTGAAGGGTCAGAATTTCCATAACGACGAGAAAGTGAAAAATCGAATTGAACGCTTTAAAAAAAAAAAAAAAAACATGCGAGTTTTATGAAAGGGAAGTGAACAAGCTTTCAGAGAGGTGGCAAAAACTTAAAAAAGGGGGAGATTATAAAGGGTGGCGCACAAGTAACTTTCACGGCGATTATATTGAATGCGTTCTTGTGCATCATTTGGTTTTAACTCGTGAACCAATAGGATCTTATATGGGAAAAGGTGAGCCATATGTAAAATTCTTTAGAATTCTTTATTCTTTATTCTTTAGACAGCCTAGACATCTCTAACTGCTGAGAACGTCGCTTGGTGAAAGTTTCGGGGTTTTCCTTAATACTTGCTTGCACTCGAGCAATGGTCATTTCATTTCGAACTGCACGAGATCTTCCAGCAAGCGGAAGATCACAGACAGCTCCCTGTTGCCCAAACCGCTGAACCAATCGGTAAATTATTGGAGCGGTAGGAGCATTTCGAACATGAAAAAATTTCGATATGATCTGAATAATCTAGTGCTAACTTTCAAAGTAAAATTGAACAACTTTAGTCCTTTCTTCTGTGCTGAGCTTTTCCATCATAAATTTCCCAAGTATTGTTTAGTTAATCCTGGAAGGAGACGAAAAAAAAAGACTTAAATAAAAATGTATTCGCTGATTAAATCTTAACGTTGCTTATGCGCCACCCTATATAACAGATTAAAATAATTGTTTTCTTGCATATAAATTTGTAAATAAATTTCTTTCAAAAGCCGAACGAATTCTCCGAATAACCCGATATATGAAACATCAGAACTAGAACAGTTTTGGAGGCATGAGATTGGTGACAAAATTGTTTAGGGAACATGCCTTAAACTATTGTTTCTAACTCCTGTTGTATTCCTGATAACTATTTGCAACAATATGAACTGCATTCCTTTTGATTATTACACTTCCTTTGTAAGTTCTCCGGTGCTCTTTCTTACAAACGCAGCTAATTTCCACTTTCAGTTGAGTTGATGCTGATGCTGATGCTTTTGATGTTGCCAACACAAAAAGGCGTAAATTAACTCTGAAGATTCATTTCATAGCTGCTTGATAATTTCTCTTTTTAGTTTTTCACCTGCTGATGCTGGCTTGATTTCTTGCTATTTTGTGTGTGTATATATATGTGTGTGTATACGTTTGTGTGTGTATGTGTAATTTCCCAAGAAACTGCTGAGCAAAGAATTTTTCGCCTTTTGTGTTAATTGAATTAGGAACAAATTAAGAAGTGTTGACAAGGATATGAAACTAAGAAAAAGAAAGAACAAAATTCGCAGATATGTCAAAAGTTAAGTAATAGAAAGAAATTCTCAACGGAAGTGAAAAAGGATATAGATAATTTTGACTGAAATTATAATAAAACTGAGCATTTTAGAAGTTGCGGAATCAAATCTAAATTTAGTTAAGGAATCAATTTAGTTTTTCAAGGAAGGCAGTTGGAAATTAACAAATTTATATCAACAAAGTAAAGGATTTTGTAAAATTCTCTTACAATTGATGTTAACATTATGTTATGTTAAGGTTTTCTTAGTCACTGTTATAGGATTAAAATAGCGTTTATAACATTTTGTTAGCCTTCTTTGTACCAATGCTATAATTTGCCATAATTATGGCTATAAATTTCTTTTCTTCATATGTTTTAGGGATGTTTCAAGGCTTTTATTGTTTCTATTCCAACTGTTTCAGGTGCTCTTGGAAATTTCCATTCAGCAAGTGATTCGTTCTCTGCCAATAGCGGGGAATGTTATGGTTGATGAAACAAAACATTGACAAAAGCTTTGCCAAAGTTCAAGAGAGCAAGAATATATTAAGCTTTCAATAATGTTTGTAATCCAACGAACTTTCATTTTTTTTTTGTTTTCTCTTTATTGTCCTTAGACATTACAAGGTATTACTTAACTTTAATACTGATATAATTGCCAATCATTCGAATCGGGTTATTATACTATATTAAGCTATAGAAAGGAAGAATGTGGTTAAGCAACTCAAAAAGTAGGTGGAAATGTAAATAAAATTTCAGTTTAATAAGTCTTTGTAATCAAAATAAATTCAGGATATTGGCAAGAGCAATTATTTGCAGGTCGACTGCAATTGATCTTTATTTACATAAGCGGCTTACAATACTCTCAGAAGATTTTCTTAGCAAGTTCTTTTTAACAAGTTTTTTTTTGGTAATGAAATTTTTTTGCACTGTCTTCGATATAACATGGCAAGTTCTTTGAAATAGACTTTTCTGTGTTGATAAGAAATTGGTTTTCCTAATTCAGCATAATTTGCTAAATAATATTTTCGATCTATTTGTAATCGTCCTGTTAAACATGTTTGGAAATGAGTATTATATAAAAGCTTTTAAGCGTAAATTGATTAAAATTCAGAGAAAAACCATGAAAATGGTTATAGCATAAAAACACTTTTGTACAAGTACAAGGTCTTGAAGAGTGTGGCAAAACTGTCAATTAAATATTCGAATATAAAGGTAAGTATATGACGAGTTTGTACAGTAACAAGTTTAATATTGTATAAAAGGAAAGAAAGAAAGTATGTACAAACCATTGTTTATTCTATTGTACGTTCAACCACAAGTGGTGGTAGTTTTTTTTCAGTTTTACATAATAAAGGATTTCAAGCGTTTCGGGTTTTTGTACCTCTTGGCCAATTTACCAATTAGTCACACTAAAATTTAGTAAGGATTCAACACAATTGTGCCACCCCTTTTCTTTGTAGAGTAAATGATTTTCTCACTAGAATTCGGAGTAGAAATCTGGATAGGGCTGGAGTCCTGGGTAAATCTCACTGCTTTGGCATGGACGAAAAATGACAAAAAAATTTCTTTACTAGAATTCAGAGTAGAATCTTGGATAGTCTCAATGATTTGGTATGGACGAAAAACGACAAATGATTTCTTTACTTGAATTCGCGGTAGAATTCTTGAAGAGTCTCAATGTTTTGTCATGGACGAAGACGATGAATAATTTCCTCACTAGAATTTGGAGTAGAATCTTGGGTAGTCCCAATGTTTTGGCATGAACGAAAAATAACGAATGATTTCTTCACTAGAATTCAGAGTACAATCCTGAGTAGTCTCAATGTTTTGGCATGGACGAAAATCGATGAATGATTTCCTCACAAAAATTCGGAGTAGAGTTCCAGATAGTCTCAATGTTTTGGCATGGAGGATAAACGACAAATGATTTCTTCCATAGAATTTGGAGTAGAATCTTGGGTAGTCTCAGTGTTTTGGCATAGACGAAAATCGATGAATGATTTCCTCACTAGAATTTGGAGTAGAATCCTGAGTACTCCCAATGTTTCGGCATGGAAGAAAATTGACGAATGATTTCTTACTAGAATTCAGAGTAGAATCCTGAGTAGTTTCAATGTTTTGGCATGGAGGAAAAATTACAAATGATTTCTTTACTAGAATTTACAGTAGAATTCTTGATAGTCGCAATGTTTTAGCATGAACGAAAAATAACGAATGATTTCTTCACTAGAATTTGTAGTAGAATTGTTGATAGTCTCAATGCTTTGGCATTGGCACGGGCTAGAATCCTGGGTAGTCTCAATGTTTTGGCATGGGCGAAAAACGACAAACAATTTTTTTTACTAGAATTCGCAGTAGAATTCTTGATAGTCTCAATGTTTTGGCATGAATGAAAAATGGCGAATGATTTCTTCACTATAATTCTAAGTAGAATCCTGGATAGTCGTCTCAGTGTTTTGGCATGGACGAAAAACAACAAATGATTTCCTCACTAGAATTTGGAGTAGAATCCTGAGTACCCTCAATGTTTTGGCATGAACCAAAAACGGTGAATGATTTCTTCACTAGAATTTGGAGTAGAATCCTTGATAGTCTTAATGTTTTGGCATGGGCACGGGCTAGAATCCTGGGTAGTCTCACTGCTCTAGCATGGACGAAAAGCGACAAATGATTTCTTTACTGGAATTCACAGTAGAATTCTTGATAGTCTCAGTGTTTTGGCATAGACGAAAAACGATAAATGATTTCCTCACTAGAACTTGGAGTAGAATCCTGGCTACCCTCAATGGTTTGGCATAGACGAAAAACGACAAATGATTTCTTCACTAGAATTCAGAGTAGAATTGTTGATAGATAGAATTCTTGGCATGGACGAATAACGAGACTTTGTATCTATAATGCAACGTTCTCTACAATAATTTCTGAGAACGGTATATACCGTCACCGGTGTGCTCTATTTTGTTAGTTAATCTCAAGTCTAAATTTCGCATAGACTCAATACTATTGTGCCAAACCTTTTCGTAAAATGAATGATTCCATTACTAGATTTCTGAGTAGAATTTTGAATAGCCTGAAGATGTTGATATGGGCGGAAAAATAAAGGTATGCATCTATAATGCAATGCTTTCTGAAAACGGTATATATAATTTGTCAAAAAGTATCGAGAATTGATCATTTAAATATCCCGTTTATAAAGGAGTTTACAAATTCTTGTTAGGATCCTGGGTAGTCACAAAACTTTGAACAAAAATCAAAACTTTTTATACGTAATGCAATGTTCTCTAAAATGTTTTCTGAAAACGGTATATAAATATGCATCAGCGATCACCGAAAATTGATCATTTAAAAAGCCTGCTTATAAAGGATTATTAAAATTCTTTTTTTGTCGCTAAAGGGGCACAACTGTCTTGTATACCCATGCGGAATCCGATCTATCATTCGGTTTCTCTATAGTACTCGATTTTATCAGTTCACCTCAAGTCTAAATTTAACATAGATTCAATACTATTGTGTCAAAGTTTTTCTTAAAATGAATGGTTCTATCAGTAGAATTTAGAGTAGAGCCTTGTTGCCTTTTGTATTTATAATGCAATGTTTGGTGAAAACAGTATATATAGGTATATGTATAATCTGTCAACAAGTATCCAAATTAAAAACAAAACCCGCTTATAAAGGATTATTAAAACTCTTTTTATCGCTAAAGTGATACAACTGTCTTCTATATCGATGCAGAGTTCGAACTCGATTTATTATTTAGTTCCTCTAGAGTGTTCGATTTTGCTACATTCAACACTATTGTGCCAAAGTTTGCTGTAAAATGAATGATTCCATTATTAGATTTCAGAGTAGAATTCTAGATAGCCTCAATATTTCGGTATGAATGAATAACAATACTTGATATATGCAATAAAATTTTGTCTAAAATGTGTTCAGAGAACAGTGCGTACATACAATCCGTCAACGAGTGCCGAGAAATTATCATTTAAAAAGCTCGCTTGTAAAGGATAGTCAAAGTTATTTTTCTTAGATAAATATGCACAACTATCTTTTATATTGACACGAAGTTTGGTAGTGATCTGTCACTTAGTTTGTTGGCACTGCTCGATTTTGTCAGTTAATCGCAAGTGTGTTTTAAAGGGTGTCCAAACAAGAACGCAAGATTTAAACGACTAATATAGCAATTGAATTGTTTCTCTGGCTGTGGTCTTGTTGAAACCACATGCACTCCACATTCATTTCTTCAATTCTAGGCACGAAAAAACTGGTTATCATTTCACGATACCGAACACCACTGAATGTTTGCACTTGATATGCGCTCCTTTTTTACTAACCTCGTACCTTCTATGTACTAGCAAACAATAACAATTGTTCAAAGGTCAAACAATGACACTTCGAATGGCGCCAAATTTAAATCTTGCGTTCTTGTTGGGACACCCTTTATGAGTTTTGTAGTAAATATTAAACATCAAACACAAGAATTTACTCCAAATTTTGAATTGCAAATGAAATTTTACAGCTCGAATAGCTGGAAATGCTTCAAAAGACTTGCGATAAATCGATTTTATCAAAAAACTCTCGTATATTAGTGATATAGTCCATTCAAAAGTACAGGGTGGGGCACAAATTGTGCTACTTGGTATAAGAAATTTAAATAATTTTTTTTAAATAATATATTTCATTTATTTTTTTCTTAATTGTATAGAAAATTCAATTTTATTTCATATAATTAATTGGTTTTGAAGACTATTGATGATAAATGACTTCCATTGTTATTCGCACATATGCGACAACTGATCAGAAAATTACTCCTTGCGGCCTGAGGGGCCGGAGTGTTCCAACTCAGTCAAATTCCTTGGTTTCTTGCTTAATATAATCCCATAAAAAAAGTCTGCTGCAGTCAGGTCAGGTGACCATAAAGAACAGCGGAATGTGGAGTTTCTGGATATTAATTTGTTTAGGAATTTTTGTTGGCGTTACGCCATAACCGGCTTGACTACGTTTGCAGGATACTCCCCGGAGCAGTTCTGGGTAAATTAACTGCTTCCCCATCTTTAAATAACGATCAACATTGGTAGCCCGCTTTCTGGTTGTAGCACAACTAGTGCACCACCTTATATTTGATATATGTACAGAAGATTTGTCTTTCTTTTGGTCGGCCATGCACGTCTTCAACTAATTACGCTGGAGAGAATTGAAGTTTTTATGTCTCAAAAAAATCAATTCGTAATATTTTACGCAATTATTTAGTTATGCAATGAGTTGCTGCTTGACTACTTCCAAAACACTTAAGTTTCCTTCAAAACAATGCTAGAATAGCTCTGGCCATGGCACGAGAAGTTTATGGCTGGTAGACACGAGAAGTTTCATAAATCTTTATTATCATTCTTAAGATTTAAAACAATATAATATTTTGCCAACCCGTAGTTTGGTGATCGGCCATATTGAACATTTCTTTTTGATATTTCTCATACAAATTTACTATTGAAGAAATTTGATTTTTTAATTCGAAGGCTGTAGAATGCTAAATTTATAATAAAGATTGTCCCTACAAGAACGCAAGATTTAAATTTTGAATAAAACACAGATATTAAAAAAGAAATCGTGAAACTTTATTATATCGTAAAGTAGACAGAATGAGGTTATGTATGGAACAACACCTCGGGCAGATGGCTGCCGTGGCTTTGCTGGCACATACGCGATCTTTAATGAAATTTTCAATGAACGTTTTGCATAAATGCTGAGGTATTTCGTTAATGCAGCGTCCATGACTTGAGTAATCCATCGACTTCAAAAAAAAAACCCAAAGAAAAAAGTCTAATAGTGTTAAATCGCACCACCTAGGCGGCCAATTCTGGTCTCCAGAACGCGAAATAACACGACCGGGAAATGACTGATGCAGCAATTGAACTGTTTCTCTGGCTGTACGACATGTGGCGTCGTCTTGTTGAAACCACATGCCCTCCACATTCATTTCTTCAATTCTAGGCACGAAAAAACTGGTTATCATTTCACGATACCGAACACCATTGACTGTCTTGCGTTCTTGCTGAGACACCCTTTATTAATTTTCTTGAGCAAAAAAATTGCACAAGATTTTGTTAATGAAATGAACATTCTGCTGCTGAAACATTTGAAATGTTGCCGGATGACTTCAGTGGACAGACTTTGTCGGTAAGAATTAGCTACAAATGGCCTAGACAGCTCAAAGAAGGCCGAGAACAAGTTGAAAATGAAGAACGCCTCGGAGGACAATCAATCTGTATCAATGAAAATAACGTCTAACAAATCCAAAATTTGTCGCTCACAAACCGTTGATTAACAATTGCGGGCGTGTTGATGATATTGATGTTTCAAATGGATCCCAGAGCTTTGTTTAAACAAATATTATAACCCACAGACCGGTTTAAATCCCGACTGATAACGAATACATTAAAATTTTAAGAAAAAGGACGTCACATTAAAATCAGAAGGGAGCTGGTTTATGGCTACCAGCACGTTATAAAACACATTATTTAGGGGGTGGTGGACGACTTGAATCTATGCTTACGAATCGGGATCCAATCGAGTCCACAAATATCGAGCTAAAGTTGTTCAAAAAATTGTGTCGACAGTCTTTTTTTGATTATCATAGTATAGTGAATCATGAGTTTCTACCGCTGGACTGAACTGTCGACTGAACATATTATTTGAGTTTTATGCGTTGTTTGCGTACGATTCAGGAGCCAATCGAGTTCACAAATATCGATCTAAAGTCACTCAAAATTTAAGATTGTGCGGACAATCTTTTACTGATTATCATAGTATAGTGAATCATGAGTTTCTACAGCTGGACTGAACTGTCGACAGGAGTGTTTTGCGTTGTTTGCGTGAAGCTACTTGTCAAACAAGTCCAGATTTATAGGTAGACAGCTATTTGGTTTTGGCATCTCCATCACATTGCAGATGTTGTTACTCAGATTTCTTTTTATATACATATATTTCTCATACTTTACCAGTGTGCAGTTTTAAATAATCAACTCTTGACATTTCATAATTTAAGCAAAAATTTGAGTCTGCTACCCACAAAGCATCCATTCCGGTTTCAGATTTTCCTTAAAATACAAACTTTAATAACAAATTCTCTATTTATGACTTTAGGCGGTTATTTATATTAAGAAATTCCTTACACAGACAAAAAAAAAAAAAAAAAGAAAAAACTGAGGGAATCATAGCAAACATTAAACAAAAAACTTTTTGCATCCACAAAATGTAGAATTTTCTACGAGAAAAATAAGTAAATAACGGGTAAATGGAAAAAAAATTGTGGTAGAGTTTACGCTGAAAAAAAAGAAAAAAAAATATGACAAAAATATGCATTTACCCAGGATCATAATATGGAACTGACAAAAAACCAGGACGGAAGGATAGATGGACGGACTGGAACAAAAATGAACCATGCTGTTGTGTAAACAAAAGGAATTCCACCGTTTCTTTTAATATTTTTTCCTTTTTTCTTGCTGTTTTCTTGATAACAAAAAAAAAAAAAAAGAAAAAAAACCGACAATGTTTATGTTGTCTTGTTTTCGTTTTCTTAAAACGACAACAGTGAAGGAGAAACCTCTTGAAATACCTTAAAACCCTTTCTTCCGGTTTCATTTTGAATGACGAAAATATGTCACTGTGTTAAGCGAAATATTCAGAATGTTGCTGCTCCATGTGATGCCGCTGTTAGGGCGAAGGCTGAAAAGCATTTTTATTGGGAGAAAGAAAAGTAGGATGAACGCAAATAAAAAAAGAAGCAGAAAAAAGTTCTTCCCTCCTGTTCAAACTGCCGCAAAAGTAATGTTATGTCTCCGCTCAGCTGTATGTGTGTGTGTGTGTGCAAGTACTAACGGAACTGGTGCGTTAAAGTGTTTGTTTGTCATGTTGCTTAACAGCAAATGTGGCATAAATGAAGTTGAATTGAGCTTACATTCAGACCTTCTCAACTTGTTGTAGTTTTTCATGCTGCTACTGCAGCTTTTTTTTCCTGTGCACTGAAGCCATCTCTTAGTGCGTCACACATTTAACCACTCGATGATTTCTTTGATTTCAGTAATGGCGTATTTTTGTCAGCTCCTCTGCAATTTTCTTCTATTTATGACAAAATTTTTTTTCTTTTTCATCGCTGTGATGTTAAGTTAGCAGAAAATTCACTTCTGACTCTTGATGTTCCAGTGAATACGTGAAAAAATTCGATTTTTTATCTTCCCGTTCTTGTATTTGTGCTGTGAACATTTGTGGGGATGTTAAGTGATGGGTTGTTTTTCAAATTCTCGGTATGATTTTCTTTGTCATTTTCTATATCGTAAATAGCATTCTGTGTTGTTTGCTTAGAATTCCTGCATAATAATGGTTTTACTACAACATTTTCCATTAGAGCTGAGAGTCTGTAGAATTTTTTTTTTGCGTCGATGCTTATTACATATAAAATTTTATTTACGTTATCCTAGAGGATAGACTAGGCCTGTGTCTTAGGGTGACACATGGGAAGATGATGGGAATATTTGTGTTACATTGAAATGTTTCATATTATATTTGTGGTGGGAATATTTGTGAGACATTGAAATATTTTATACATTGTATTTGTGGTTACAAGCAAAACGACTTAAATGAAGAAAGCCGAATTTCTTTTTTATTATTATTACACTTTTTCTAGTGCTTATTTACGTTCAATCTCCATTCAAAAATTCGCAGCAATTCACAAATTATGTAAATTACATTTTATTTTACAAATTATGTAAATTACAATTATGTAAATTACATTTCTACTTACTGATATTAGTAAGGACACATTTTTTTATTATTGCTCATTAATATCCTCTAATCGCTATTCCAGAACTCCTTATATTTCATAGGTTATAACACATTCTTGTTTAAAACCAAAACATTTGTAGATAAGTCGTTTTTCCTCGTAAGTACAGATATATTAGGTGCGCAACTAAGTTCCCGCTGTTTGCCAATAGATGGCGCCACCTGTAAGTGATAGTCGATTCTGCCATAACCTAAACATCATGAGCTAAGTCTAGGCATATGGTAAACATTGCACCTCGACATCGATTTTCTTTTGACGTCATATTCTTTTGGTTGTGTGAATATGTATGATTTTGTGCCAAATAATCGTCATATGAGGGAAGTATAGATTTTCTTCTTTCAATCAAAGAAAACGGCGGCTGAAGCTCATCGAGAGCTTGAAAACGTTTACGGAGATGCTGCTCTAAATAATCGCCTTATGTGGGGAACATTGATTTTCTTCTTTGAATCGAAGAAAACGGCAAGCGAAGCTCATCAAGAGCTTCAAAATGTTTACGGAGATGCTGCTTTAAGTGAAACAACGTGTTGAGATTGGTTCCGTCGCCTTAAAGACGGTGACGTGAAGGAAGACGAAAAACCTTCAAAGACACTGAATTGACGGCATTGCTTGATGGGGATCCGTGTCAAACGCAGGTAGAGCTTGCTTCAGTATTAGGAGTTACCCACCAAGCCATTTCCAAGCGATTGCATTCAATGGGAATGATTCGAAAGCAAATAACTTGGGTTTCTTAAGAGTTGAAGTCAAAGGGCGTTGAGCATCGTTTTTTCGCCTATAAACATCTGCTTCAGCGACAAAAAAGGAAGGGGTTTCTTCATCGTGTTGTAACAGGTGATGCAAAATGGCAATCTAAAGTAAAGAAAGTGATAAGTGATGCCCGCTCATGTTTCTAAGTCATCGTTTCGGTTAAATATTCACGCTGCAAAAGTTATGTTCTGTATTTGGTGGGACCAGGTCGGTGTAATTTATTGCAATCTGTTGAAACCAAGTGAAAACATCACTGGCGATCGGTATCGACTTCAATCAATGCGAGTGAGCTAAGCTCTGCGCAAGAAATATCCACTATACGCTGAGAGGCACAAAAAACTGATTCTTAATATACATATATCGATCATATGAGGAATTAAGACACCATAACATGTGGAAGACGTTACATCACCTATTAATAAACGACGGAATATGAGACGTTTGTTGAACTCGAGCTCTTATGAGAACAAGTTCGAACTGACCCACCGCTCCGGGTGAAAGATAACAAAATCTCTGTTCTGATTAAGATACAAAATTTAATCAAGTTAATATTGTGTCACAACAGCAACATTCACACTAAAGTTGAAGTAGATAGACTAAGAGTCTATTAGTCTATAATTTCAAAATAAAATATATATTATATAATAAAAAATATGTATATATATAAAAATATGAATAACTCAAAAGCAATGATTCAAATCGAAGAGCATTGGGCCCTACATTTAGGAAGAGGGATACAAACATGTTTTTGATTTAAAGCGCGATCCGTTTTCCAGCCACAACATAAGAACGATTTGTCCAATATAATATATGAAAGTTCAAATATATGAGGGCGGTCCCAAAACTGAACGATCTAACAAAGCAAACACACACAATTTGAGAAAAATATTCTTTATTTTTCAATATAATCTTTCAGTTCGATACATTGTTTCCAGTGATGTTGAATAGCTTCTATAACCTGCTTATAGTAAGAACTGTCAAACTCCTTAAAATTGCAATCAACCACAGACTTCATCTCTTCATTGTTGGCAAATGTTTTACCACCGAAGCATTTTTTCAAGTTTGGAAGTAGAAAATCGTTCACGAGAGCTAAATCTGGCGAATAAGATGTGTGATGAGGTAGATCAAATTTTATATTAATTTTGGCCTTTGCAATAGTGGATGTGTGAACTGGAGCATAGTCTTGATGACACCACAATTTCTTTTCCGGCAAATGCGGTACTTTTTTTTATATATTTATCATCTAAATTCTTCAACAAATTAGCATAATACTCGCCATTGATGGCTTTTATTTTCCGAAAATAATCAACAGAAATAATCCTATGATCATCTCAAAAAAGCAGGAGCCAAAACACTGCTTGCAGATGTAACCGTTTTCGCCTTCTTTGGACACGATTCTCCCATTCCAGTCCACCGCTTTAACTCTTCTTTTGTCTCAAATGTGAAGTGATGGACCCATGTCTCATCCATGATTATAAATCGATGCAAAAATTCGGCTTTGAATGAAAAATACCCAAACACTCTACTGAAACACCATCTAATGCATGGCGCCATTTTTGCTATATTGAAGGCAGCCGCGGCAGCTGTTTTGAGCACAGTTTCCTCATCTAACTAACTCTGCTTTCATTTTGGTTGGGCTGAGACCTTTTAAATGGGAATAATAAATTACATAACGGTGACCATGTCTACAAATTCCATATCTACAAACTCCATGTCTACAAATTCTATGCCTACAAATTCAATGTCGAAAAATTCACTGAGATCGTGTACTTTTGATGGCTCATATAAAAATACTAAACCACTAGCCGCTTTGAAACTTAAAACTTTTGTTATGTGAGGTTGTAAATCTTCACCAAAATAATTGTATTTCAAACTATTGGCACTATCTATATGCCAGATAAGCTAGCTTTAGAACCACCCTCGCATTTCTATCTGTGATTTCTGTAGTATGCAATATTGGATCATTTTGTTTTGAAAATGTGTGTTTTTTTTTGTTGCCCTGGCAAAGCTCTTACTTTCAATTAAAAGAAACAATAGTTGCAAATTAAAACCAATGTTTTTATTATTGCATACAACTGTGTACCGGCCTAAATATTGTACAAAGTACAGTCTACAAAATTCTTGACTGTATACCAGGAAATACTTTGGGAATAATGACAGTTGTCAAAAATCACATTGCTCTCCAAAGTGAAAGGACTTCCACAAAAAATTAGTTTTGTATTTTCGTTTTGACCAACAAACCAGAAACATGTTAAAACTTTATCAGTTAGGAAGGATGATGAAGAACTCTATAAAGCCAAATAATTATATAATGCTCAAATTCCGCTGCTACATTTATAAATGCTACTATATAGATCAGCTTTGCAAGAAATACGCTAGCGTAACAAAGTTCCTTAGACGATATATGGAAGCGGTTCTCCCAATTCAGATTTCCACAACAATTTGGTTTCCTGATAGGTTAATCCAAAACGCGCCAATACTGTTTTGTGATAAAGTTTATCATTGATTTCTAAAAGGTCATCATTATTGTAATACCTTTAATCTTAGATTATCCTGGTTCTGAAAGGTTTAAACATTTTTTGGTTTCAAGTAAAGTTAAATGAAACACATGTTAAGCTATGATTTCGACGAAAATTTTATTCCATTATAAAGATTGAATATTGTCATTATGTATGAAATACAATGTTATTAAAGTGATCGCCTTTGGATTGGTTGCAGCAGTGAATGTTTTCATGGAAATTTTCGAAAAAATACGGCCCAATTACACGTCCAAACCACAATGCCCACCAAACACTCACTTTGTCCGGATGCAGTGGCTTTTCCTCAATCACTTCTGGATTCTCCGAGCCTCGTATGTGACAATTTCGTTTGTTGACACAACCACCGACTGAAAAATGAGCTTTATCGCTGAAGAAAATTTTGTTTCATTGAAAGCCCACCTTTGAATCACTACTTTTTTTTATTAAGTTTTAACTGTTTTTACGCATTCTTTGGTTGTTAAATGGCAAACCTTTCGCTAAAGAAATAACACTTCAGATGATAAGTATTTAACAGCTGGTAGCCTTGACAGGAAGGTGGTTTTGAAACTACTAAATGGATACATCGTACAAGAACTAAATCCGACTTAGGAATAATGGGCGTTTTCAGTGTTTTCACTCACATCTTATGTATGATTTGCTCATTGATTGTAATTCTCTGGTAAGGAAGTTTATATTGTATGAATACAAATTGTAAAAAATTTTCATTATACGCAAATTATCTGGAAAGTTTTAAATTATCTCATTTGTGGACAGCAATCCAGAAGCTGGCTGCGTCAATCATAGCTCACATTGCATTAGTATTTAACAGCTGACAGCCTTGCTACACCGGCGGTTTTGAACCCACTGAATGGATAAATCATATAAGAATTAAACTCAGAATAGGAATAATGGGCGCTTTTAAAGTTTTCACTCACATCTTATGCATGATTTGCTCATTGATTGTACTTCTCTGGCAAGGAAGCTTATATTGTATGGAAAGTTTATAATTATAATTATATAATATTGGAAAGTTTTAAATTATCTCATTTATGGACAGCAATCCAGAAGCTGACTGCACTACTTATATCTCATATTGCTGACAGCCTTGCCAGACTGGACTGATGTCGTACAATTATAAATTGTAAATAATTGCGATTGTACACAAATTATGCGGAAAGTTTTAAATTATCTCATTTATGGATAGCAATTCATAAGCTGGCTGCATTAATCATAGCTCATTGCATTGGTATTTACCAGCATAGTATTTAACAGCTGATAGCCTTGCCGGACCGGCGGTTTTGAGCCAACTATATGGATAAATCATATAAAAACTAAACTCAGCCTAGGAATAATGGGTGCTTTCAATGTTTTCACCCACATCTTAAGCATGATTTGCTTATTGATTTTACTTCTCTCGTAAGGAAGTTTATATTGTATTATAATACAAATTGCATAAAGTTTGCATTCTACACAAATTATCCGGAAAGTAATTGTTAAATTATCTCATTTTTGGACAGCATTCCAGCAGCTGGCTCCACTACTTATAGCTCACATTGCATTCGTTAATGTCTCATATATACCGCTTTTCTGTCTTTTCCGTTTCCACTCAATTTCGCAGACAGAAAACACTTAACGTAAAATTCAATATGTTTTCTCATATTTTCATCAGGACTAACACGCTGGCGTAATTTTTTCCTTATTGTTGTTGCTATATGGTATTGTATGGTATGTGTTATTTGCAGCGCCTTCGCCAGCAGACAAAATAAAAATGCAAAATATGTGTAATATCTGTTGTATACATAAACACTTACAAACAACGGCACATACGAGTATACGCTTGCGAACATTAACTTTCACACACTCACGTATGTAAATTCCTGCATATACATTAACATTAACATGTACATACGAGTATACGGAAATATATTATTTAAATGGGTAAAATGTATGAAAAATGTGGTTTAGTTGTTATTTTATGATTTTTTTCCTCTTGGTTTCAACTTTATTTCATTTCTTTATTTGTATCCTGCGCCAGAGAATACGACGACGGAGTACATTTCATTGTGCCGTCGATTCAGGAAGGCTTTCAGGCATTTCTGGCAGCGAGTATGAGATGTTGACGATACCGATGAAATCAGATTTTGCGCTTCCTTGAAGTTTTGATGATGAAAAATTATCTGATGTGATTGTCAGAGATGTAATAAAGTGCGGGGATACACTCGTGTGTGTGTGTGATTTTGGAAGGAAGGTGTTTATGCATGAGGAAATGGAAATGGAAGTAAGTGTTGGTGTATGCTTGTATGCCTTCATATTTGCCGTATTAAACAAAAGCTTAGCAATGTGTTAACTATGTAAAATTGTGTGGGTGTGCGAGTACCACATATAAGATCCTTAAGAGTAACATTCGCCTTGGTGATAGTAGTGATGCTATTCGAATACTTGTGCATGTGCCTGTCAGTGAAATTGTGGCAAAATATGGATTTTTGCCCTTATTTTTATGCTTCCCATCATCATCATAATGTTTGTTATTGTCATCATTTTTTCGTTCTTCATTGTACCTCAAATAACAGTTCAACACGAAGCGGAGGAATTCTCAAAACCAAACCAAACCACTTCCCTCGGAGGTGGGAGGTGTGCGTATATGGTGAATTCCTTAACAGCGGGATATAAAATATTTAAAATGGAATTTGAAGTGTTTGTCATCTCTTTTTTATGTATAGGAATTCGTAAAATGTTTGCAAATCTGTTTGTCTGTCTTTTCCTCACAACAGCCATTCCCTCCCCCCCTCCAAAAGCAACAGAAGTAACTTCCATTCGTGTGTCTGTCCACAATTTCCTTAGTCCTTTTCGTACCACTACCGCTGGTGCACCACCATTTACTTTTCTTTGCCACACGTTTGCCTCAATGACAGCCAAACAGCATTAGCGTTTTGCTGCGGGGTGGCAGCAAAAAAATAATTCATATTTTTCCTTTTGTTAAATTTGATTAGCGCTAAGAAAACATTGGCGAGGCGTCACAATGTGTGTGAGTTCAAATTGAATTATATTCGAAAATTTCATTTTTTATGTCTGAACATGACATATGGAAATTTTTATTCTGGCAAAACATTAACATCGACGGAAGACAACAGAAGTGATGGCATTAGATTTTAAGACAAGCAATTATTTTCATGGCAGGAAGACGAAAACGTAATAAGATTTTAAATTTTTAAATTCTATACAATATAAATGTAAAAGGCAAGACAATTTCGGAGAACAAAACAGCACTTAAACTTAAACTGAATGATTTTTTATCTAAGTTTAATTTCCTAAAAGAAGGGGTTTCAAAAAAAAAAAAAGAGAAAAAGTAGACAAGGGTTTGGCTAGACGGTGAAATTTTGGTAAGTTTTGTTTCGACCATTTGTTCTCCTTCCCGAGCAAAAAAAAAGTAAGAAGGGACTGTTTGAGATTTGGATTTTTAGGGCTAAAAATAATTTAATAGGAAACATACCAGCTAGAGGTTGAATTATATAATTAAGTGCTCGTATTCCAATTCCACGACAATGAAAAAGGGGCACTGCAAAATGCCAGCTGTTAGGTGAAAACAAACAGTATAAAAAAAGAAGACAAATCTGATGCCATTGCCCAGCTCAAATAGCGAAATCAATAATAACTGAAATTAACAAGAATTGATTTTTTTTTAAATTCATACTTTTAGGGGTAAAACAGGGACAGAGCTGGTACCATCACCAAAGCTCATATAACTGATGCTGTGTCATGAAAATTGTACCGGAATAGCCAGGCTATAGTTTATGTTAAAATGTATTGTTGTAAAACTCTAGGTAAAGCATGAAGTTGTAAATTTTTTTATCGTTGATTTGGAAAATACGCTATAATCCTAAGCTTTTCTTGCTTTGTTAATTTCTTTAAGTAACTACTAAATTGTTCAAAAAAGTCTCAATAAAACAATTTCAACTTCAAATAGGCAATTTCAACTATTCGTATAGTTGAAAAACAGAATAAAAAGAGTCAAGTCTTGAACTATCACTCAGCTCAAACTTCTAAGGCTAAAATGACGGAAACTATAACTATTTTTATCTTTAATTAGAACAAGACGCTATAATTCTAAGCTTTTTTTGCTTTGTTAATTTCGTTAAGTAACCTAACTACTAAATTGTTAAAAAAAATCTCAATAAAACAGTTTCAATTTCAAATAGGCAGGCTATACGAATAGGTGAAAAACAGAGTAAAAAAAGTCAAGTCTTGAACGATCACTCAGCTCAAACTTTTAAGGCTAAACTGACGGAAATTGATGTCTCTATTCCTCTTACAGCGATAGGGAGGAAGTCCACGGGGGTTAAACGTGAGTCTTGCAATGAAGGCCTTCCCACGGTGTGCGACACACTGGGCATATTACAATGCGATTGCCAACGCCCTCCTGGGATAGTCAAGTAAACTTGAACTATCTAGGAAAAGAGGCTGACAATTTTGGTACTACCGCAATTGTCAGCCCTTTCTTCCAACCAGGATTGATTATGCTAGTATGGAACATATTAGCGATAGGAAGGGAAGTTCATGAAAGTTTTACATGAGTCTCGCCGTGAAGGCCTTCCCACGGTGTGCGACATACTGGACATATTACAATGCAATTACCAAAGCCCCCCTGAGATACCAAAGTACAACTTTGACTATCTAGGAAAAGGGTCTGACAATTTTGGTACTACCGCACTTGTCAGCCCTTTCTTCGCAGCCAGAAAATACCAAATGGATTATGCTAGTATGGAACATAATCCCCATTGGCAGAGGTGAGACCTATCTTACAACCTCTGCTACTCTATGGGTCTGTAGCACCCGGTTGCAGTGCAACTCCACATTCGAGCACAAGGTCTCTACCAGCGATTTTGCTCCACCACCACCACAATCCGTTAGGGGTTCTACACCAAACGATCAGCCGGAAAGTTAGTCCGGAGCCTACTGATCCCCACGCTACCGGCCAAGCTCACCAGTTGGAGCTGCGTAGCAAAGCTACTACCAAATTGTGATTTATACACCATACTTTACGGGATTAGTCCCCCTGTGGGAAAAGAGTACAGACTGGACATTTTTACATACCTGCAGGCACGGAGACCCCAGGCAGATGGAATGGTCGATACTACATTGCAAACATGCAGTACCCTCACTGGTGGGAAATGGGGAAAACTCCAAACCCCTTCCGTTTGGCGACGGTAAACGGCCACTGGCACTGGGTAAATAACGGGTTTTATGAAACTGGAATTTTCAGAGAAAAGTCATAGACGACAACAACTCCTATAGTGGCAATAAAGTAAGCTGTGTTGTGCGAAATTTTAATTATTAGAAGCTCAGCCGGATGTGAGGCAAAACAAAATAGTAACTCCCTCATTAAACCATTGAATTCAGAATCGTAAGAATTGGCAAAGATACTCCCCTGACAGTACAAAATAGAGAGCGGAGAAATTTAACTTTTGAATTAGTACTTCCGTAATTAAACCGTTGCAGTCAAAATTGCAGAAATTGGCAAACACAATCCAATAGTAGTTCTAAATAAACAGCGGAAGAATTCAACTTGTGAATTGTTTATACTTAAAATGTGGAATCACACGTATGAAGTTGCGATAACTTGTTATTACACGACAGCGGCTCCAAAACTAACTGACTTGACATACAGATGACACCAGTAATTTAAAAAAAATTGTTTTGGTGAATAGTGGCAACATTATGAACATATATTGTAAATTTTAAGGCATCATATTGTTTAGTATTTATATTTGAGCCATCAAAAGTAAACGATCTCAGTGAATTTGAAAACATGGATAAAATTATTCACTGTTATGTAATTCAATACATATTCCCATTTGAAAGGTCTTAGCCCAACCAATATTAAAGCACAATTAGATTCTACTCTAGGAGAAGCATCAAAAATAAACAATCTCAGTGAATTTGGAAACATGAATAAAATTGGTCACTGTTATGTAATTCAATATTCCCATTTGAAAGGTCTCAGCACAACCAATATTACGACTGTAAAATATTAAGTAGCAGAATTTAAACAAGGCCGTACGAGCTGCCAAGATGAGCACCATAGTGGTCGACCAATTGAGGTGTCCACGCCAGACACGGTTAAGAAATTCCACAAAATGGTAATGAATGATCATTAGCTGAAGGTGCATGAGCTAGCTGAAATAATAGTCATTTCAAAAAGTACTGTACATCGTATATTAACCGAAAATTTGAAGCTGAAAAAGCTGTATGTAAGACGGGTGCCGCGCTTGCTTTCAATGGAATAAAAACAGCATCGTGAAAATGTTTCAGTACAGTGTTTGACGATGTTTCACCGCTATAAAGCCGAATTTTTGCATCGGTTTATAATTATGGATGAGACCTGGGTCCACCACTTCCCACCTGAGACAAAGGAACAGTCAAAGCAATGAGCTGGAATGGGAGAATTGTGTCAAAAGAAGGCGAAGACGGTTTTTTTGCAGTCAAAGTCATGACGTCTGTTTTTGGGATGCGCATAGGATTATTTTTATTGATTATTTTTGGAACAGTGAAAGGAATATTATGCTAATTTATAAGGAATATTATGTTAATTTATTCCATCGTTTAAGTGATGAAGTTGTGGAAAAAGGCCACATTTGGCGAAAAAGAAATTGGGGTGTCATCAAGGCGATGTTCCAGTTCGCTTATTCATTGTTCTGATGGCCAAAATGAATGAATTAAAATTTGAATTATTTCATCTTGAACTTTATTTGAAAGATTTAGCTTTCCCAGACTATTTTCTATTTTAAAACTTGAAAAGACGGCTCGGTAGTAACAGATTTGAATCTTGAATAGGAATTTGAATGAGATTTAAAAGAGGTTGAGTCGGGGATTGATGACTATTTTATGGTGTTTGGCTGTTCTTACATTAAACAGGGTGTGGAAGCTACTGAATATCGCTGGAAAAAGTATATCGATCTGAACGGAGATTATGTTGAAATATGAACAAATGTCCCCAACTTTTTTGTATCTTCTTTGTTAGGTCGTCTTATTTCAGGACCGCCAACGTAAATAAACAGCGAAGGAATTCAACTTCTGAATTATTTTTACTTAAAATATGGAGTCATGCGTACGAAGTCATGGGTACTTGTTGCTGTAATATAAATTATATATATGTATATAATTAGGGAAAAATTTCAATAGTGCACGGAGATTTGATATGCATGCGTAGTCTGTAAATTTGTTATTATGTGCACAAGGAAAGGATTCGTTGTTTGGGTTTGTGCCCTCAAACGAAATAGTTTGCTAATAATGTGACCATGTAAAAGCTTTTAGGTTCTACAAGGAGACTTGCCAATAACGATATATTATATTCTATCTTATGGTTAATATTTTACTAAGAATAATTATTTTCAGACACTTCTTGGAAGAAGTTTTCGCAACAAACTTCTTTTCCACATATATATTCCCTTTTTAAATATCTGTTATTATCCTCTTTTCATAATGAATAAATGTGTTTTTTTTTTCTTTTTTGGTGAAAGAAAATATTATGAATATTTCAAGTTAATGATTGTACAAAAACATATTGCATATCTTGTAACAAAACTTGTTATATTTGAATATAACAAAATATTAACTTAACCCGTCATTTGCCATGACTTCAAGTTAAATTAACGTCTACCGGTCGCCTTAGCATCAGTAAAGTCATGAACAATAACGATATTATGATGTTATGGTTATTGTAAAGGACTTACAATTTAAATACAGGGATTGTACCTGAATAGAATAATTAGAATAAAATTCCTTATCAATGATTAATTTCTCATTTTATAATGTCTTACATATGTACGAGTATCGTGACGAGTTAACAAAAGTAGCGTATTGACCTGTACTCTGTGTTCACAATTAACTGCAAGATTGGCTGGGCTTTCACTTTTATAATGGTTGGCCAAGTTTTTGTGGTGTTTTTGCGTGTACTTCTCTTTCCTTTTGGTATGCAGCCCAACTCTTTAATGTTTTATTAAAAAGGTATTCACATTGCCAACATATTGTGGCTTTGTTTGGACGGGAGTTTTTCTTTTGAAAAAGTCATTTTAAGGGTTTTATTTGGAAAGCAATTCTATGTTCATGTTCGTCGACTAGAGTGACCTTATTGAGAAGGAGTTTTTATTTGGACAATAGCAACAACCTATAATGACCGCCTCAATACTTTACTGAGCATTAAATTTGTTTGAGTGTTAACCTTATTTCTTTTGCTATAAATTATTTATCAAGCACTTGATGTGAATCAAAATAATTGAACACAAATTGAGTGCTGTACATGGTCAGCATTTGAAATCGGTTAAGCAACAATCGAGGCAGCAAAAATTAAGTTGTGAAAAGGTGGTAGGTGGGAGGCAATGATGCTGAGGTTAATACTTAGCTACTCCAACTTTATCTTCCTTTTTCATAGAGAGAGACAGAGAGAGAGAGAGGGAGAGAGAGAGAGAAAACGTGGAATAATTTCAACTTTTAATTTTTAGTTTTAGCGCTGCTTTTTGAAGAGGTTTTTCTTTTTGGTGTGTTAAAATTTTTATTTTCATTAGGTCAATAAGTTTAGAGAGGTCGACAGAGGAAGGGCTGCGCAAGTAATCTGCTTAAATATAATATTTAGTGTTTAGCTTATTGAAGTTGTTTTTGGTGTGGCATTACAATCCGTTCTTCGACTTTTGCCTGAGGTTTGTTTAGAAATTTGAAGTGGTCAATGTTTTGCTAAATGTTGTGTTTTCATTTCCATTACAAAAGAAAAGAATGGAGGTTAAATTAGAGATATACATAAAAGAGTTTTCCATTGCAGACAGATTTCAATAAATTTTAGAGGAAAATTTAATTTTTGCACTATTGAAATCAAAAGAATATTGCAGTCTTTTTACTATAAAGGAATTTGTTCGTAGTTGTTGGTTTTTTACACAAAAATATTTAAATATTTATTTAATTTCAGAACGAAATACTTTCGAATCAAATATTAAAGATATCATTTTGCGATTTGGAATGTAATTTTTACACCAAATGGTGTTCAATAACAATGTTTTTTAAAAAAAAAATTTTTACATTTTTTAAATTTTCCAATGATACCTTGAACCGGACATTTAACTTCTAGAAGTAGAACTACAAAAACATTTTGCAAAAAACAACTTAAAACTGGGGTTGCGGGGTTCGATATGAATCCTATAAATTTTTTTTAAATATTTACTTAATTTCAGAACGAAATACTTTCAAATTAAATAATTAGGATATTATTTTGCGATTTGGATTGTAATTTGTACTCCAAATAGCGTTTAATAAAATCGTTTTTCAACATTTTTTTAAAATTTTTTTTAAATTTTCCAATGATATCTTGAACCGGACATTTAACTTTTGGAAGTAGAACTACAAAAAATATTTGCAAAAAGCAACTAAGAACTGGGTTTGAGGGATTCGATATGAATCCTAAAAAAAATTATTAAAATATTTATTTAATTTCAGAACGAAACACTTCCAAATCAAATATTAAAGACGTCATTTTGCGATTTGGAATGCAATTTTTACACCGAATAGTGTGTGATAAAAACTGTTTTCTTCAAAATTTTTTTAAGTTTTTTTTTTTAAATTTTCCAATGATAAATTGAAGTGAACATTCAACTTTTAGAAATAGAACAACGGAAAAATTATGTAAAAAACAGCTAAAAACAAGGTTTGGGGAATTCGATATAAATCATAAATACTGCAGAGACTGATATTGCAGTAACATTACAGACAAGTTTGATTGCATCTCATGAGTTAGATATGGGAGAGTTTCTCTTATTCAGTGACTTCCATTTTTCCTTCCATTTTTGAACTTTATCAGGATACTCGTGGGTGATGATGGAGACATTTGGAGATACTTATTGCAATATTAATGTTACTACAGACTATTCCCCGTTTTCAAAATAGGTATTTGAATCATTTGAATAAAATTTTAGAAATGATTTGATTTGTAGGAAAAATAAGAATAATATTATTATTAGGTATGCAACTTAGCTTCTGCTGTTTTTCAATAGATGGCGCCTGTTGTAAGTGTTATTCGATTTGGCCATAACCTAAACGCCATGAGCTAAGCTTAGGCATATGGTAAACATACCTCCTTGACCCAATAGTGATACTCTTTTAACGTCCTATTCTTTTAGTTGTGTGAATGTATGATTTTGTGCCAAATAATCGTCATATGCGAAAAATATTGATTTTATTCTTTTAATCGAAGAAAACGGCGGCCGAAGTTCATCGAGGGCTTCAAAACGTTTAAGCAGATGTTGCTTTAAGTGAAAAAACGTGTGGAGATTGGTTCCGTCGCCCCAATGACGGTGATTTTGATGTCGACGATCGTTTGCGTTAAGGAAGATTGATGGAGATCCATGTCAAACGCAGGCGGAGCTTGCTTCGGTATTAGGAGTTACCCGCCAAGCCATTTCCGATTGCTTGCATTGGGAATGATTTGAAAGCAAAGAACTTGGGTTCCTCATGAGTTGAAGCCAAGGGAGGTTGAGCGTCGATTTTTTGCTTGTGTATAACTTCTTCAGCGGCAAAGGGGGAAGGTTTTCTTCATCGTATTATAACGAGTGATGAAAAATGGATCCATTACGGCAATTCAAAGAAAAGAAAGTCATGGGGGTTGCCCGGTCATGCTTCTACGCCGTCTCCTCTGTCGAATATTCACTCTGCGAGGGTTATGCTCTGTGGGACCTGGTCGGTGTTATTTATTACAAGCGGTTGAAACCATACAAAACCATCACTGAGGATCAGTATCGACTTCAATTAATGCAATTGAGCCGAGCTCTGTGCGAGAAATGACCACAATAAGCGGAGAGATGCGAAAAAGTGATTCTTCAGCATGACAACGCCCGGCCTCACTTGGCCAAGCCTGTTAAAAGCTACTTGAAAACGCTGAAACGGAAATTCCTACCCCATCCGTCGTATTTTCCAGATATTGCGCCATCTGATTATCACTTATTCTGTTCTATGGCACACAGTCTGGCTAACCAGCAGGTCCACCCATATGACGACATTAAGGAGTGGCTAGATTTGTGTTTAGTCTCAAAAGATGAACAATTTTACCGCAACGGAATTCGAGCTTTATCTGAAAGATGGGAAAAAGTAGTAGCTAGCGATGGGCAATAGTTTTAGTAAATCATTTGAAAACATGTTCCCATAATAAAATTGAATTTTTATGAAAAAAATTGCGAGAAATTAGTTGCACACTTAATAATTAAAAACTTATATATTCAGTCAGAAAAATAATCTTTATGAACAACTATGGCACTAACAACTTTTAAGAAAACATATCAGCTTCTAAAATAACTTATTGAAATAAAAAAATACAGTACCCTTTCCTTTTACTTTACTTTGTACCGTCCATTAGCACTTGTTTCTAATCTCATAGAAAACTGCCTCTTCTTGATATTGTTCCTTTTGAAAGAAAGTTGATCTTCACATATTTTTACACACTTTTACCTCCACCGCTGTTGTAGCAACATTGATATTCTTTTTTTTCTTCGTATCTCCAACACATTAAGTCGACCATAAAACTACTTTAAATGAACTAATCTCTCCTCTCCATGTGTACGACTATGTGTGTCTGGACACAAACAGACAAATCAAACAAAGGAAGTAGTATGTAAAAGTATGTGAGTTTGTGACACTAAAGGTAACCTTGTGTGTGTGTGTGTGAGTGTGTGCGTTTAAGTGTAAGGTTTCACGAATGTAGATGTGTGAGTAATATTGTAAGTAAGTGTACTTGTATAGGATTTTTGTCATTGTTTTGCCTTCGTCATAAAAAATATCTAACTTCTCACGTACTTAGTAAGTGCACTCTCAACAACACAAGCATTACATGACAATTGTGAGGAGATAGAGAGAGAGAGAGAGAGAGTGATAGTGAAAGGTTGAGAGACGATGGTTATAACGGTGTAGAGGGCGTAAAGTGAAATGACAAAAAAAAAAAACTACAAAAGGTAAAGAAATGGGAACATTAAAGAACGTTGCTGTTAATGAACAGCATATAAACAGAAGTGTGAACAGCAACAGAAAAAAACAAAACTAAAAAGGAAAGTGTCTGGAGTTGTGAGAGGGGAAAAGAGAGTTGTGCAGGTAAAACAAGCTATGTATTAAATGAAACTGTAAAAAGGAAGTAAAGTTTCATAGGTTTCAGTTTGTGATAGCACAAAGTTTTTACACAAGTCTGCCGGAGATTAGCATCATTACGAAAAGGATGTTGTGAGAGTACATAATGTTTGGAACATTTCACAACTTAAGAAATGAATTAATAGAGTGTAATTTCTTAAATTAATTAGCAACACGAATAATAAATATTGTAAGAGTTGGATATTAAAAATTAGGAAATATAGAATATATATCCTAAAATATAGAAATATAGAATAAATAGATTTATATTGGTTTATATTAACTCATTTGATGCGCCCAGAAATCTGATAGGCACAATACCCATCGTATTTCTTTTAGAAATTTTGCCAAATTGGAAATGAGATACATTTCTTGAAATTAATTTTTTTTTCTATTATATATATGTATAACCGCAATCTGCAAGAATGTAAAATTTTGTTCATTTTATGATTTTATAAATATGAGCACTATACACTGGTCTACAAATTTGGAAAAAGAATTGACTGCAGAAACGAATCAGGTTGTTTTAACTAATCTGGGTGCGCCAAGTTTGTTTGAATCTGGCATAAAAATTGGGCTATGACATCTTGTTCATCGCATGCTGGCGATACTGTAAAACATTCAATACTGACACTACAATTTCACAATTATTAATTTGACAGAAGCCTACACTCATTCGAAATCTTTATAACAGTAGCGTTTAAGCATATCAGAGAGATCGTGTGATACTGATTCAAGCTATTTTTGCTTTGTGTGTGGTGGATATTTGGTTAGAAAAAAAAGGATATGCATTATTAGAATTATTAAAATATGCATATTGACATTATTTTGAACAAACCGTGAACACCGACAATGTTTTGCTATAGTTGCAGAACTGTTTTGTACAAGTGGTCATCTAATGGTTAAAAGATCTATTTCGATTTTTCAATTCCAGTACTTTGGAGTGAGTCAAGTAACTACCAAAACGATTGTTATTTCTGTTTAACAAAAGTTGCTGGATTCAATATGAAAAAAACAGACAAATTTTGCTTACGCGAATGTCCCATCGTTTTCCAAACCAGTTCAATGTCCACCAAATAATCCATTACTGGTCATTCCCACTGTTACAAGCAGTGAGTCCGAAACATCTTTCACCAGCAGTGGTAGAATCATCAGGCTGATGATGAACGCCATTTAGTAACTCAAGCTGAGCTGAATGATTTAATTCGGCATTTACTTTTAACGAAGCCAGACGCAGAATTACTAGCTTCACGCATGCAGCAGTGGAAAGAACTTGCAGTTGGGACAAAACTAACAAACTATAGAGATGGAAGCTTGGAATTGGCTTCATATTTTGAAAAGAAACACTCTATTCTATACTGCACTGATGTTGATGGTATATTTCAAAAAATGAACCAACCATTTGACAAAAATGAATGGAGATTATTTATTGTTATCTTTAAGAACAGTTCAAAAGCTTTTCTTTTGCATAATGGGACTGAAAAACTGTCCAAACCAATTGCTCATGTCGTTAATACAAATGATTGAAATTTTGACATTACTCAAATACAACGATAATAAATGGAAGATCTGTGGTGACCTTAAGGTGTGTGATTTAACTTTTTTTGTATATATTGGTAGAGACCATCTTAAATAACTGTATGTTAATCTGTTTCAGGTCATTAGTTTGTTGACTGGTATGCAAGGAGGTTTCAAGGAGGTTGTTTCCTTTGTCTATGGAATAGTTGCGCTGCAAGTCATCATTACGTCAGATCAAAGCGGGCAAAAAGAAGTGAGTAATCACCAAGAAATAAACCATTAATTGGTCCAAATGACGTTCCTCTTCCGCCGTTGCACATAAACTTTGCCTTTTTAAGAATTTTGTCAAAGCTCTGGACAAAGATGGTGCAGCTTTTAAATATTTATTAGAAAATTTTCCTAAAATTTCGTATGTTAAAATCAAAGAAGGCGTATTTGTTGGCCCTCAGATCAGAAAGCTATTGAATGATGACAATTCTCCCCAATGGTTATTGGAGGAAGAATATGCAGCCTGGAAACCTTTCAAGAGTATCATGAACTGTTCTTGGAAACAATAAGAGTGAAAACTACAGACAAATTGTTGCTGAATTATTGAAAAATTATCAAGAATTAGGTACGCGAATGTCACTGAAAATGCATTTTCTTCATTCATATTTAAATTTTTTTCCACAAAACTTAGGAGCGCTGAGCGATGAACAAAGCGAACGTGCTCACCAAGATTTAATGAAAATTGAAAGAAATTATCAAGGATTTTGGGACAAAAGCATGCTAGGAGACCATTGCTGGACTCTAAGACGTGAAAGCGAATCAACAAAATATAAACGACGTTCAAATAACGCCATTTACTTTTGAAAATTCATTGATTTTTAAACAAACTAATGATTTTTTTAAATGAAAAACGAAAAAACATTTTGGTGTAACTCGAAAACTTGACGTGATAGAGAAAACCCAATTATTCGATCGAATTCAGCCTGCCAAATTACCCTAGGAATGATATTTGGTTGCTCGAGTCCAAAACCTTGTTGGCTAGTGATATGAAAGAAATCCATTAGTTCTTTTCAATTTTTCTGATACCTCTCAGGATTATGACCGAATTAATATAAACATTTATATTTTTATACTTTATTCATCTGAACAAAGTCCTCTTCACTTGCATCCATACAAATATAAGCGAATTCTGTATATCAGTGGTAATTATTTTTTATTGCTTTCAACAAATATTGGTTCAAATATATAATATGGCTCACCAATTGCACTACAATACGAAATTCAAATACATTTTTGTTTAATCAATGTATTTCATTTACTTTTTTTATTGTAAAGAAAATTCAATTATATTATATATATCTAATTAGTTTTGAAGATGATAGACCGTGAATGGCATCCATGGTCATTCAAGCATATGCGACAGATGATCAAAAAATCATTTAAATTTGGATCGCTTTAATTATTGTTTTAGTGAACTGCTTCAATTCAGTCAAATTTCTTGGTTTCACTTTGTACACCTCTTTCTTGTCATAACTCCATAAAAAAAGTCTGGTGCAGTCAGGTCAGATGACCGAGGGGGCCAGCGGAAAGTGCAGTTTCTGAATATTAATTTGTATGGGAATTTTATTTAGATCTTTGGATCTTTGGATTGCTGGAAGTAAATGATGTTTATACGGATACATTTTCGGCGCAATTCTGGGTAAAAACACTCCTTCAACTTCTTTAAATTACGGTTCTCATTGGCAGTTGACAGTAGCATTCGGATTCGCTCGTCTCCTTGTAGTTATTTGCATGCTAATAATTGTATACTTTCATTTGGAGGAGTGAAGGTATATATCTTTAATGCACTACAGGTGGGACATCCTTTAGTCCAAACAGTAAATACTAAAACAAAAATTAAATTCAGTATTTTTCAAAAGATAAGAAATTAATCAAAAAACATTGGACAAAATAATAAGTGCAGTTAGTTAAAATAAGCAACAAAGTAAAGAAATCAATTTTTTTATGGTAAATTGGAAAAAGTTAACGTTTTATTTTCAATTATTTTGTTGACTCTTTTTGGTATGCTGGCAATAAGCTTCCTACAGTCTTTCGCTGGTATTTCATATCAAGTCTTTTGAACAAAATTCCATAACTGATCTTTAGAACCTGATCCTTATTAGAACCTCCTTTCCAAATTCTTTGTGTCAACTCTCCCCAAAGATTTTCGATTGGATTTAAGTCCGGAGATCGACTTGTCCTGCCAAGAAGGGCAACATTATTATCTTGGAATCAATCCTTTACTAACTTAGAAGTATGCTTCGGATCGTTCTCCCTTTTGAGATATCCACCTAAGAGGCATACTTTCCACAGCATAGTTCAATATCGTATTATCCAAGATATCTTTGTAGTGAAATCTGGGCATAGTGTCAGCAATTCGATGTATCGGACCAACACCATACCGCGAGAAACAACCCCAGACCATAATATTGCCGCCCCCGTACTTGACCGTCTTCTTTGTAAAGTGAACATGGAATTCCATGAAATTCGTAGAACATTCCGGGCACAGTTGTATCCAAATACATTAATTTTTGTTTCATCGCTCCACAAAATGTTTCGCTACTTTTTTCACCGTCTCCTCCGGACCAATTGGAATGTCTTCTTACAAACACCAGTCTAGACGTTATTTTTTTCTAAGAAAAGGAACTCTTCTGGCTATCCGTCTTGGTAAATGTGCTTCTTGTAGTATAAGACGAACCGTTGTAGTACACGATGAACCAAACCGTTACATTTCCAATTTCTGCTGAAATCGCTCTTGAAAACACAAACGCGTCCTTTTTCGCAAGTGTTACAATACGGATATCTGTTGTTTTTGAAGTTTTGTTGGGCCTTTCATAAGTTTCGACGGGCTTTTTAGGCTTTAAAGCATTTTGTACAAAAGATAGCTACCGATTAATAGTTTCTGCTATAGAACGAAAACTTTCTCTTAATCTTAAAACAATTTTTCTCTCCTCTGGAGAAAAATGACTTTTTCGACCCATGGCTGAATTTTTTTTTAATAAAATATTTTGTTATGAATAAAGATAAACAACAGTAGAATAACTTATCTTTCCAAAAAAACTACAGCAGACTGCGAAAATATTAAATAATTGAGCAATGTATTTATTATTTTGACCAAGTACTGAAATCACACCTGAACAAAACCATCTCACAATGAAAACAACGGGGAAGACCCAGTTTTGTTTTTACTTTTAAAGGCATTACCACATTAAAGTTGTTTAAATAAAAAAGAATTGCCATGTTCACTTTTCGTTAAAGTAACTAAAATTAAACATTAAGTAAAAATAAGCAGGGGTACTTATTTTTTCGACCATATATGTATGTATAGAGATTAATAATATTACGTATACGCATGAGTTACCTGACTCACTGTCATATTATTAGTTGCGTATACGTAAAGAATTTTCTATAGTAAAATACAACTGCCATCACAATTATTAAGGCTTAAAAAAATCTCTTTTTCCTTGAAATTGTTAAATTTCTTTTGAAACTTTTGCTTGCGTTCGTTCAAAGAATTGATTCAGAAGAATTTGACACAATTGTGGAGACAAACTTAAGCTGTATTAATACGTTCAACATACTTGCAACTTACGCAAAAATACATACGCAATTTGACTAACGATATACTATGTATGCATCAATGTTGTCCTTTACATTACATGCATACAAGGGTTTACATGAAATATTACGCTTAGAATTTATAGAGTAGAGATGTGTTTGCTGTATCCTCTCGCTTTGTATGCAGCATCAAAAGTATGGAAAGTTAAATTGTTGATGCCGCTTCTTTTGCCGTTGCACATTCGCAACTGTTTTCAATGCATGTGCATTGTATGAATTTCCAAGTAGCTGTAGTTTTTCTATAGCATTTGGGGGTTTTTTTCTGCCTTCAAAATGTGAAAAAAACATTCATTTTATTCTCGCTTATGTTGTTTGAAGAATCCTATGATTTTAATGGTTATTGAAGGAGCGATTTCGCTTCGCTTTTCATTGGAGAAACAGCATCGTTTTTCCAATATACAAAATGGCACAAAGGAGTACACTAATGCAAGTGGGATGTGGGATGTGTGTGACTTTGTTAGTAAAGGGTGTTGCATTGTAGGTACTAAATTTGTTTTAAATGTGTGAAATAAAAATTCATAGAAGTTTCGTTTTCGTGACTGGTAAGTTTGGTAGGATTGTACGTTAACTTAATCACTTTGAATAAAGAAAGAGTTGGTTCCGTTCTATAGCAATATATATGGCATCATATATTTGGCTTTATATCCATTTAAAGGAGATAACTTTGGGGAATCGGAAAACCATGAAAACACAGAAATTACGTAGTAGTTTATTATTTCTACAAGGATTATTTTATGATTCCACAACATCTGTTATATTTTCGGGTAAATTGAGAGCCGATGTGTGTTTTTTTCAGTATTTTTGTTTCTAAAGTTGTTCTACTCTGAAAATGGAACACTTTGATAGAATGGTTTCTGAAATTACTACGCAGCTCTCAGTTTAACTAATTAATTTTAATTTCAGATGAAATCCTTACCCACATTTTGATTTCTTTTTTTCTTTGTTCTGGACTGTGAATTACAGTTTGGATTGCAAAAATGAATATTGATAACGTTGTCAGTTTTAGGCATTTTGTTTGTCTATCAATTCTGATTTAAATCGGAATGTTTCGATCAAAAATTCTATAGGGTAAACTTGAAGCTCACTATTGATGTAAGAAGCGAAACTCTGAAAAAATTGTGGACATAATTTTTACAAGACAATGATTTCATTTCTGCGATTTTTTGGTAATCATAGTTCTTTAATATGGTATGAAGTTAACTTTAAAATATTATCGCCACTCCTGAGAAACTGGCTAAATGATAAAGTCTTAATTCTGAGAGCAATTTAAATTGAAGTTTGTTTGAAATTCATATAACAATAATGGTCTGTCTGCTACCTCAGTGGTTCAGGATAATGTCATGTTATTTCATAGTGGCAAAATATTGTGTTTTTGAAGAAAAATTTTACAGAGGGTCTAAAGTTTAAGAACTGATCAACAAAAACATAGTGCATAATGATTTTGTAGTTTTGGGTTCGTTAAAATACGTGGATAAGCCAAAGGTAACTTTCAGCAATTTTCATGGTATTCTTCTACTATTTGACTACAAAATATTGTTCCCGTGAAGACCTCCTTGTGATCATATAGCCGAATGGGTTAGAAGTTATCGTTAGTGAAAAATTTTCTATTAAATTATCTATCAAATATGAAATCACATTCCCTAGAAAATGTTTCATAGTTGTAAATAGGTCAAGCTCAAGTTTTTCTAGCATTTCTAGTGAATTTAGTAGACTAAAATCTGCGCAGTCTTCTAGTTAAAAATTAGAGAGAAAAATTGAAATCTGAAATATCAGGCAATTGGTGGAGATGAAATCCATTCTTACTTTTAAAGTGTAAAAAACTAGTTTGAATTTAGTGGAATCGAGTAAAAGATATGAACCTATGAATGTGTGAGTCAAATCCAACATTTGTGTGGGAGGTACCAGAAGGTGAATGATTATGTGATCGATTTTTTCAAATTTTATCAAGCGGTAACGTAAATTTTATCAAAGTAATTAACAAAAATGTAGATTACTACAATTTGCAAAGACGGAGTTATGGCGATAAAATTGAATTTCGGAAAAATATGAATTTATTTGAGTGACCCTAAAAGGTGCGGGTCATTATAAGCCTTCTAAAAATCTTCAGCTACAATCTGATAGAATACTCGCATTATCCTGTTTTGTAAAGTTTCGTAAAGATTTAAGGCAGTTATCATGTCTACCAGCCAGTTAAACAGACTGATGGAAATCGATCAATTGATTTAAAATGTCTTGAGACCAGAGACCTTTACGAAAGTTTAGTTCCGTTTTGGTTTTGATATTGCAAATTTATTTAAAATACATTAGAAATTCGTTTTTGATTTATATTTGAAACAAAAACTATAATTTCATGTATTAATTCGTTTATTACCTGAAACTAAATGAAAAATCTACATTGAATCTGTTTTCCTATCGAAACATAATGAATTAGATATTTCGATTCCAGAACCAGAAATGAATGTAACATCATTTTATGCAGTTTCATTTCTTAATCTAAATCAGAACTGAAATGAAGTTTCATTTTTTGGCGAAAATGATTTAAATAATTTATTTTCTTCTCAAAAATGTTCACAAATTTGGTCTGTTCTGATTGGCGGTTGTAACTCATTTCGTACATTGATTCTTTTCTTGTCTGAAACGAAATTGACGACTTAAATTGATTTTATTGACATTTAATAAAGCAGATATTTTAATACGAGAGCCTGAAACGGAAATGTGATTGTATGCAGTATCATTTCTTGATCTGAATCAGAATTGAAACCAAATGTAGCCTTGTTTCTTGGCAGAAATCATTTAAATAATTTATTTTCTTCTCAGAAATTTTCAAAAATTTTCTCTCTTCTGATTTGCGTTTGGAACAATAACTCATTTCATACATTAGCTTGTCCTTCACTTGAAATTAAGAACCTAAATTGAGTTTTATTGAAATTTAATGAAGCAAATATTTTAGTTCTCTATATATAATTTTATGCAGTATCGTTTATTAATCTGAATGCAAATTGAAACCAAATATAGTTTCGTTTCTAGCAGAAATGGCTTAAATAATTTATTTTTTTTTCAAAAGTTTTCAAAAATTTTATCTGTTCCGATTCGTATTTGAAACAATAACTCACTTCATATATTAATTTGCCCCTTTTGTGAAATGAAATTAAAAACTCAAATTGATTTTATCGCAACTAAATGAAGTAGATATTTTAATTCGAGAACCTGAAACAAAAATATAATTTTATGCAGTTCTATTTTTTAACCTAAATCAGAGCTGTATGAATGAAAGTTGCGTATGAAGACTTCTCTTATATGATAACTGACCTTCGAAGACAATTTTCCATACGAAAAGTGCCAATGAAAACAATTCTCTACATGAAAAGTCGCAATGAAGGCACTTTTTCATATAAAAAGTGCCTATAAAGACCCTTTCTGCATGAAAAGTGCCCATGAGGACTTTTTTGAATATGAAAAGTGCCGATGAAGACGCTTTTCTATATGAAAATTGCCAAGCAGACACTTTTCAATACGAAAAGTGCCAATGAAGACACTTTGCTATACGAAAATGCCTATAAAGACACTTTCCTATATCAAAAGTGCCTATAAAAACATTTTTCTATACAAAAAGTGGTTTTAAAAACGCTTTTCAATACGAATAGTGTATATAAAGACACTTTTCAGTAAGAAAATTGCTTACAAAGAGACTTTTCTATATGAAGGTTGCCAACAAAGCTACTTTTCTATAAGAAATGTGCATACAAAGCCACTTTTCTATATGAAAACTGCCCACTAATCCACTTTTCTATATGCAGAGTACCAATGAATACACTTTTCTATTCGAAAAATATTCGAATATAATATTATATTCGAATATAAAAACACTTTTCAAAATGAAAAGTATCCATAATGACAGTTTCCAATATGAAAATTGCTTACAAAGCCACTTTTCTATATGAAAAGTGCCTACAAAGACACTTTTCTATATGAAAAGTGCCTACGAAGAAGTTTTCTATATGAAAAGTGCTACGGAGACACTTTTCAATAATGAAGACAATTTTCTGTATAAAAAGCGCCCATAAAAATACTTTTCAATATGAAAACAGCATATAAAGACACTTTTCAATAAAATTCTGATTCGGCTGTAGATCTCAAAGTTAAAATTTTATATTTTTTTGGTTTAAATTCCAGAAATTAAAATTTTTTCTGATTTGATTGCTTTTCGGTGACGATTTCTGGAAATGTTTACAGCTACTCAAAATTGTTGCCCGTTTTTATCAGTTGAAAAATTTCAAATGAAATACAACCGAAACGTTACATGAACTGACCAAGAATCAAAATTGTTTTTAATTTCGTTTCGAGTGTATGAATGAAAATACAAATTGTTTGTAATTTCAATTTGCTTGTAAGAAGTATAAATAAAATTCAATAAAATCCTAATTCGGCTGAAGATCTCAAAGTAAACATTTTACATTTTTTTGGTTTAGATTTCAGAAATTACAATTTTTTTCTGATTTGATTTGGTTTCTTTCGGTGACGATCTCTGGAAATTCCAATACTTTATTTTCGGAGTTTGCTATACCAGGCTCTCAGAAATGGTTACAGCTACTCAAAGTTGTTGCATATTTTCATAAATTGAAGAATTTCAAATGAAATACTAATAAAATTTTTCATAAACTAAATCAGAAACAAACTTGTTTTTAAATTTTGTTTCGCATGTACAAATCGAATTCAAAATTATTTTTGTTTCTTCTTTTTCGATGGATAAAGCAGAAATGAGAAATTTAATGCACTTTTAATTCGGCTGCCGGAATCAGAATAAAAATGTATATTTTTTATCATAATTTTAGAAAGTGGAACAATTGTAAATTACTCCTTGATTTTATTGTATTTCTTTGACGATCGCTGCTTGATAAATATTTGGTGAAAAGATATTTGATACTTTATGTACTTCCTTCATAGTATTTCCGTTTTAGCCATATCAAATGATTATAAATACTTCCTTTGGATCAAGTGAAGGCCTAGAAATATTTGGTAATTTTAAATTGTTAACAAGTATGTAGTATCCTTATCAGGAATACGGATTCACCTCATCTTAAAAAAACCTTTAAAAAACAGTGAAAGATCTGCACAAATTTCTAAAAATCTATGTTTTACATTTTATGTCGCCAGCAGGACATGATTTTACATATCTTTTACCAACCACCAAACAATTTGAATACCAGTCCCAGATTTCAACAACCCCTAAAAAAGATTCTTTCCAGTTTCCTTCAATACGACACCCTTTATGCTCTTCAGCTGATAAATTATTTCAGGCATTTAACTACTCACAACAATTCCCGTCATTACTCCTTACATGCTATCTGTCTGTTTGCCATTAGAATGTCAACATTTAATGGCTTTTTCCTACTCTAAAGCTTTAGGGTAGCAGCTGCCTCAGCTTTTCTTCGTAGACTTCTTCAATTTTTTTATGATGTTATTTTGGGGAATTTGTTATTCATTTCGTACTTATATGCTGTGTAACCCTTAGCAGCAAAGAAAGCTGGGAGCTCAGTCAAAAGAGTATGAAGAAAGTATGAATGAACGAATGAATGAATAAACAAAAAATCGCGTTAAGTTTGGTATTTTCAGGATAGAGCTGCTGCTGTTGTAGAAGCAACAGCCACATTTGGGGCTTGAAACGAAACTGTAGTAGCTACATCAAAGGCATTACGACAGCAACAGCGTCAGCATCAACAATGGCAACATCATCAGTAGTTGTTGACATTAAGTAATGTAAAAATTTTATACTCACACACACACATACACACAGGGATATACACAGACTAAATCTTATATTGCAACTCCATTCGTTGCCAGTATTTTTTCGGGTGCATGAATGAATGATGACTTTGGATAGAGTAGATGATGCTTAAATTGTAACTTAAGTGATGCTTCTTCTTATGCACACTCGCGCGAATCAGTCAGCATCCTAAGGATCTCGGGAAGAAGTCTGAGTAACTGCAACAGCAGGGGAAAAATGCCAAGTCCTTGTGGAGTGTCATACACATTGTATATGAGTTTTTCTTAAAATACATATAGAAGTTTGTACTGAAATGAATTTTATTTATTTCCCTTTGCTTGACTTCAGTCTCACTACTACTTTTTCAAAAGATTGTTAACAATAATTTATAGCTGAGCATGCAGAGACAGAAAAAAAACAGAAAAATAAGTAAAATTTCATTTTAAGGATTAAATGCAAAGCAACAACTATACGGAAAGACTGCGTAATCCAAGGAACTTTATGGAAAATTTCCATAAAGTAGCAAATAATTTAAAGTTGTTTTATTTCTCGTTCACAAATGTCTCTCCGTGACGTATGAGTGATATTAATTTTAAGCAAATTGCAAAAGGAATTATATGCGTTGGAAATTTATCGCGTTACACAAAAATTTCATACTTCAGTCCATCTTTTAAGAGACTGATGAGTAAACTGAAAGGAAAGAAAGAAATCCGGTAGCTTGATTCGACTGAAAAAAGTTGTTAGCTATGCTTGAAGTGATAAAGAGAAGTTGAAGTGATCAGAGGGTTTCAAAAGGAATATTTACTACCATGAAAATATCGGATATCGGTAGTTATTAGCAGCTACATACTTGGTTCAATTTAAGTACAGCTTCAGCTATGTAAATTACGTATTTCATCAGCATAAGGAGATTGCACTATAAAGAAGAATGTTAATAAAACAAAAAAGTGTGTATAAACAATGTGATTGTAATTGCCAGTAATAACATATATACCTATATGTACATACACATATGAAGGTAGGAATTCCATATAAATAATAGTTGAAATCGTGAGAGTTCGTAAAATAGCACAAAGATCAAGTAACAAAAGCTGTGGAGAAAGAGTTTGTAATCGAGAGATTTGTAAAGAAAATATTCGTATGACGTATGATTTATGGCCTGGGGCGTATTAGTGATATTAGTTATTCGTGAACTGAGATTATTGTCATAGGTAATGCAGAATTTTTTGAAACAAGTAAACTGAATGCCAAATTATTCGATTTTTCGCATTTGTTTCACATTTTGTCGCATCAAAATTGTGATTTCATCAGAGTATTGGCAGAGACTGGGGCATGTAAGAGAAGTTTGGTACTGCAGTGTTCTTACTGATTGGCAGATTAAGCCACCAATCAGTGCTATAGTTATATTTTGATGATTTTGACAATATCAAAGTTAAAATACAGCACATACTTAATTCAATGATGATAATCTCTATTAACGCTGGTGGATATGATGAATATTATATGGAATATTTTTCTCCGGAAAACTGTCGAACAAATTTATACTATTATGTCATAACCCGGTACGCTATTGAGTACAGTAAGAAAGCTATGATTCCTGTCTGATATTTACGTGATCGTATTGCTTACCTAGGACTTACTTACTGCGGATTATTTGCGATTTTGCAGCCAAATACAAAGTGGTAACACTGTTTCGTTTTTTTTTAAAATTCCAGCTAACCAGTTTATTGATTGAATTTTGTTTCAAACAAAGACGATTGTTTGGAAAACGGTCCATATTCACTTTGATTCTGTAGATGCTTTACGCACAGAAAAATGTACTCAAAGGAAATTTTCGTATAGAAAAGTTTCTTTATAGACAGTTTTTATATAGAAAAGCCTCTTCATAGACATTTTTTTATACAGAAAAGTGTCTTCATTGGCACTTTTCATAGAGGTAAGTAAGAAAGTTCATGGGCCCGTTTTGTATATATAGAAAAGTGTTTTCATACACAACTTTCATAGAGAGAAGCGTTTTTATAGACACTTTTTATAGGGAAAGGTGTCTTTGTAGGCACTTTTTTTTATTGAAAAGTCTTTTCATTGGCTCTTTTCATATAGAAAAGTGTCTCCGTATAGAAAAGTGTCTCAATAGCCACTTCTCGTATATAAGATTGTCTTCGTAGGCACTTTTCATATAGAAAGGTGTACACGTAAGCACTCTTCATATAGAAGAGTGTCCTTCCAGGCAATTTTGATATTGGAAAGTGTCTTTGTGGGTACTCTTCATATTGAAAAGTATTAGAAAAGTATCTTCAAAGGCATTTCTCGTATAAAAAATTGACTTCGCCGGCACTTCGCATATAGAAAAGTGTCTTGGTAGGATATAGATTTCAAATCAAATGCGCAAACAACTAATGATCTGCACTTTACGGTGTCCATTTTTTACATATTTTAGTTACTTGTTAATGTCTAGTAAAGGGTGTCCCAATAAGAATAGAAAATTTAAATGATTGATGCAGCAATTGAATTGTTTCTCTGGCTGTATGTTTGCGCTTGACATGCCCCATTTTCATAAAAAAGGTCCAATGATTTCTCCAGCCCAAAATCCACACCACATAGTGACACGTTGAGGATGCATTTGCTTCGCGTGAATCACTCGAGGATTTTCCTCACCCCAAATGCGACAATTCCGTCTATTGCCGAAACCATCAAGATAGAAATGAGCCTCGTCATTGAAGATGATTTTATCGACAAAATCGGCATTTTCATGTTGTCTTTCCAATACGCAATTAACGAACTCCCTTCCCTGTCCATGGTTAGCTGGCTTAAGTTCCAGAGTCAATTGAACTTTGTATGCGTGAAGATGCAAATCTTTCGTCAAAATTCGATGCATAGTGGATTTGGAGACACCAATTTGCTAAGCTCGGTGTCAAATTGAGGTGGATGGAGTTTGAGCGACATCATCACGTACAGCTGCGACATTTTCGGTCGATCGACTGGTCGAAGGCTCGTTGATGTCTTTGTCTTTACATCACTAACAGTCCCCGTTTTGGGAAATTTATCCATTAATCTCTTTACAGTTGACTCTTATGGAGCATTATTGTGACACCTAAATTGATCGCAATTTGCGAACTGTAGCCGCAAAACTTTCATCATTTTGGTAAAATAATTCCACAATGAGAATGCGTTGCTCATTCGTGTAGCCCTCCAATAGCAATTGTTCAAATGTCAACCAATGACACTTCGAATGGCGCCAAATTTATATCTTGCGTTCTTGTTGGGACACCTTTTAGTTCAAATAGTTTAAATTTAAATTTGATTTATTTTTGTATTAATACAACTTTACTGTAATTTGATTTTTTAATAATAATATCGAGACTGTTTTTGGCGTGAATAGATTAAATTTATTTGAACAGAAAGAAGTTGTTTGCGCTGACGCTGCTGATAATTTTTGACTGGTTTGGGAACTCTGTTTTAAGGTATATGAAAAAGTTTTCTATAAGCTTTCCATTTTCTTAGAAGAAAGCTGTTATCGTTTTTGGAAAAACTGATAAGTAATTTTCAACTTTTTTTATTTTCTTTGTGTGGCGGAATTCATATTTTTTTTCTTTATTTTGTATTTAGACTACTTGAATAAAAATAGAACAGATGCCCATCTTCTTAGTCGAAAGCTGGTATCGTTTTTGGAAAAACTGATAAATAATTTTCAATTGTTTTATTTATTTTGTTTATCTGGCAAAATTTATTTTTTTTCTTTTATTTTGCATTCAGAATATTTGAATTATTATTTTATTTGGCATTAAATTATTTTTCTTGATTATATTCTATTGTTCATGAGAGTTTTGGGCGTTTTGTGTTGGATATCTGACTTTGTAAAACAACACAACTCATCTTAAATTAGAGAATAATTTTCAAAAATTTTTTTTTTTGCTTCCTGCACAATAAAAGAAAACAACTTTATATTCAAGACATGCGAGTACACAGAAAAATGTGACAAAACATATATTGTGTCTATTTCAAAACAAATGGAAAAAGTATCAGCAGTAACTCAAGCAAAAACTTTTACATTTCTAAAAACTCAACACCCACACACGCATACACACACATACGCACACTCACGTAATGTCAGAGAAACAATAAGCATATAAACACTTATAAAAAATTATCAGGGGACAATATTTTTATGCATCGCCACAAAACGCTTGAAAACAATGCTGGAAAACTTGGCAAAAACCGACAAAGCAGTAGCGGCAAAAACAAAGTTTCGAAAACAAAAAACCAAATAAACTGAAGTGAAAAAGTAAACGAAACAGTTTGAGGTTGTTTATATTGTCAAATATATTCGTTAATGTTTTTAATGGATATCCAGAGATTCGGGCACAGCACATTTATACAAATTCGCAATAGGAAAAACTTTGTCTAAGTATTTTTCAAATTTCTTCTAGCCTCAAGTTGTGTCTTCTTTGTATCTGTTTGTCTCAACTGATTCGAAAGTAAAAGTAATGATTTTTTTCTTCGTCCTCTTGCAGGCTTTTTGTGTCGCTTTCCTTTGTATTTGTGTGGCTGGTATGTGTCATTTGGTGCTTTGAGCAGAGCGCCACAAGGGGATTACTTATCACAGTAAATTTGAAGTTATTATGTTCGCTGTGTGTATTTTGAAGAACAAAAAAAAAAAAAAAAAAAAAAAAGAAGACAATAATTTAAACAATTTATCTAGACTTTTGATACATACACACACACATACACACATGTATTTGTGTATGTGTGCACGAGCACATGAACTTTTTCCAGGACATATGTAATGTGCGGCAGCACACATTTCATGGGGTGTTTGAGCATAAATATTATGGAAAACAGATCTTTATAGAGAAGAGCTGCTTTGAGACAGCAGGTTAAGTCTTGTGAGGATTAGTAATTGACTTTAACGAGATTTTAAATTGCACAACATCCGAAAGCTTTTAATAAAATTGCTAGGTACTTGTTTGTTTGTACGCCACTGAAGCCGGTATTCGGTTATTTAGTAGATCTGTTTTTATGTAGTCCTTCTTTCGATTTTGTCGACTTGCGAAAGTAAATCCAGTTGTCATAAGGTTCCTTATGGGATTTCCTGATTTAGAGAAATAATAAAAAGCCAAATTTATTCGCCATTTTGGAATTATTCTTTAGTTGTCATGCAGAGGCTGTCATATAATAAATTTTTGCTTGTTAAAAGTGCACAATGGGGAGATTTTAGATAATTGATTTTCTTGTCTTATGAGATCTCTTAAATAAACGTAAATTCATTGATGATGGTCGTAAATTTACAGATATGGATTTCAGTTACAAAAAAATTCTTAAATTTAGCACAAATCAGAAGATACGCGAAATGTTTAACTACGAATAGGTGGTGAATTCGAGTAGACAAATGCGTTAAATTCAGTTATACTACAGCTATGGTCGAAATCGTAAAATGAAATTTTCTACATTTTGGAAATGTATGGCACCATTGCCACTTCGGCGAGTACAGGGTGGCGCAATAGAACGTGCATATTTAAAAAATATATTAAAAAATAAATACAAAAGGTGTGGTTCAAATAAATCTAAGGCATTGTAGAGTAATAAATGGAGTTTATTTTTTAAAAATAACATCATCTAAATGGTGACCCCCTCTACGACGGCACTCCTCTAAACGCAAACGAAAATTATTGAAAACTTTCTTTAGTAAAACTGGTGTAATGGCTGCCATTTCATCACGGATATTCTCCTTGAGCTGAACGATATTTCTTGGATTATTACTGTAGACTTTGTGTTTGAGGTATCCCCACAAAAAAAAAAAGTCAAGAGGCGTCAAGTCTGGACTACGTGGGAGCCATGGGATATCACCTCTTTTCGAAATCAGTCTGTCAGGGAACATCTGCTTCACCACCGCCATGGAGTCATTTGATGTGTGACAGGTAGCTCCATCCTGTTGGAACCAAGTTCTGGAATTCACTATTCTTGAACTTTCAATTTCTGGAGCCAAAAATCCGTCCAACATCTCAACATAGCGTTCCGTATTAACGTTTTGGCCCCGCGCATTTTCGAAGAAAAAAGGACCAATTATTCCTCTGCCAGAGATTGCTGCCCATACTGTCACTTTAGGACTATGCAATGGTTTCTGGTGTTTGATTTTGGGATTTTCACTGTTCCAGTAATGACAATTTTGACGGTTTACGAACCCATTCATAAGAAAATGAGCCTCGTCAGAGAAAAGGATATTGTCAAAATTGGAAAATCGATTAAGCATTTCATTAGCAAATGCGAGCCTTGCTATGAAGTCAGACTCTTTCAATTCTTGTGTTAATTGCAGCTTATATGGATGCAGTTTAAGATCCAATGTTAAAATTCGTTGCAAACTTCGTCGCGATAATTGTAAGACAGACGATCTCTTGCGAGTCGACCCTTGTGGATTTCCTCGTACTGATTCCATAACTCTCTCAACATTGTCTTCGGTTCTAGGTGTTCTTGGGCAACCATTTGATTGTGGTTTAAATGTTAAACCGGTCTCTTCAAAACGCTTTACCCATATTTTAATTAAATTAGCACTCGGAGCTTTATTAATTCGCCGTAGTCCATATTCAGCACAATATGGTCGCCTAGTAGCAATATATGAAAGAGAGTTCTCGTAAAATGCGCGCACGCAAAATGTGCGACGCTTCCCGTCGAAGTGATTCGGAGCGATTAAAACTCCATGAGCCCGCTAACCCAACGATGTAGGCGTTGGAACTTAGGTTCTTAGCGGGATGTGTATACTTACGAGGGGGTTCGTATTAGAGAAGAGGAAAAGATAACGGTTAATTTACATTATTTCAGGTTTATTCATATGTTGAGAGCAGCTGGCGAAGTGGTCCGGTTGGCGGCCTGCGGAAAAAGAACACAAATATCTTGCCGATTTCAACCAGGAGACTTTCTTGCGCCACTGGGTTGCCATATGGGCGTAACAAAATAGGGGTTTTTGTAGTTACATGGTTGTTTAAAGGGGCCTTTACGCAAGCAAATAAATAGTTAATTTTTACAATTTACAATATTTACAAATTGTTTGACACAAGCATTTCAATATAATTCAACTTAATTTAATGCAATTTGATATAATGCAATTTTAATTCGAAACAATACAATTTAATTAAATGCAATTCAATTCAATTTTCCAAAAATGTAATTTAATTCATAATTTATAGTTCATAATTTACTTTACTTTATAAAATTCATTTAGTTTTCCAACAATTCAATTTATGGGAACTACGTTCATCAATAAACTTATTTAAAGTGCATTAGAAAATTTGTTTCTGATTCATATTTGAAAAAGAGACTCAATTTTGATTTTTACCTAAAACGAAATTAGAAACCTACATTGATTTTGTTTCTCTATCGAAACACGATGAAACAGGTTCTAGAACCTGTAACGAAAACATAATTTTAGCGGAACAGATATTTTGATTTCAGAACCTGTAACGAAAATACAATTTTGTACAGTTTCATTTCTTTATTTGAACTGGAACTGAAACCAACTTCAGTTTCATTTTTCATTCCATTTCATTTCATTTATTTAGGTCTATGGACTTATAAACGACTACTACAGACTAAGAATTGACATAGCATATTTTAAGAAAGTTATGTAAATATGGACATTACTTTATTTTAAGTATCTTAAAAGGAACTGTTTAAAGTTATTTTTGGACATACAAAACTCTAGGTGTTGAATTGGGTATTCATTGGAATGGCGTGTTACACTAAATGTATAATTATATTTAAGTGATCTCGGCGCAACTTACAAAAACGGCGACAATAATTCAGAACAATCAAATATTCCAGCTGTTATATCGAATACAAATAACAAAGTATGATAAATACGGCGATATTGCTATGGCTGTAAGCCCAGTAACCAGAATCTGGAAATATAAGGAGGCACAAAATCACCAAAGTTAATTGAAGAGAGAGCAAATTTTAGAAAGACTGAATTCTTTCTATGCGTGACATATTGACTTGGCAAAGGGGACTCCAAACAACAAAGGCGTATTCCAACGTTGATCTTATATAGGAAGTATACCTAGTCCTGCCATATGTTCTGTTACAAATATAAAACGCGATAAAAAAAACCAATATTCATATTGTATTCAAAATTATTTCATTTATTAGAAGACAATATTGGTTATTAAAAAAAATTGTATTCACTCGAAATGGCCGCCTTTTGCTTTAACAAAAGCTTTCAAACGGTGTGGCCATTGGGCTATAGCCGCACGTACGATTTCCATGGAGATCGAGGACGCTGCTCTGGTTAATGCTGTTTTAAGGCTTCCCAAATTTCTGTGCGGAGTCTTGCAAGCCATATTCTCCAATTCTGACCACAAAGCATAATCCAGTGGATTGAGATCTGGACTCCCTGATGGCCAATCTTCTGCTGCTATAAAGCCAGGAATATTGACTCTGAGCCACTCCTGCGTGGTTTTAGCTTTGTGCGCAGGAGCAGAGTCCTGTTGGAAGATCCATCTACGTCCATTGAAAAGGGTATTGGTCAAACCCTTCACAACACCCTCTAACACATCTTTTTGGTAAACCTTTTCACCAGTTTTTACGCCCTTTTCACAGAAATGGAGGAATGTGACACCATGGTGGGCGACCCCCCCCCGCGGGCGACCACTTTTTGGCCTACCTTCTACTCCAGACAATTCGCCGAAGCGAGGAATAACACGATAAACGAACATTCTTGATATTCCGAGTAGTTTTAGCAACTCGAAAATTTGGCCAGCACTCTTTCCGCACTTATGCAACGCTATTACGCCGACTCGATTCTCTTTAACGCCCCACTCCATGTTAATAGATTGCAAACTGAAACCAAACTGACTAGTATTCTTCACTAATCAGTGCATGTGTTCTGAAAAAAAAGTTAACGGTTCTATTCCCGCAAGAAGTTTTGAACGATAAGCGCTGGAAATTGTGTAACAGAACATATGGCAGCACTATGTACACTATTTTGAAAGTATGTGGATCGGTGAAATCGGAAAAATTTCTTTTAAGATACGCTAATATAGAATAAGCTTTAGGGATAATGTAATTTATGTGCAAGGTAAAAGTCAGCGCCGTATCAATAACAACACCTAAATCCATTTTACTTTCAGTAGTGAGGAGCCTGTAATCACCAATTTTTTGAAAATTGAATTGGATTACAAGACCTTGAAAATGAAATATGGGCACATTTTGATAGATTTAACGAAAGCTTATTTAGGGAACGCCAGTCAAGAAGATTATCTAAATCGTTCTGAATATCTAGAGACTCAGAAATATTAGAAATTTTGTGATGTATTTTTAAGTCATCTGCATATAAAAGAAAATTTACTTTTTTATTTATATACATTTACATTTATATTACACATTTATAGGCAGAACAGAGCAAAAGATCTGATGCTAAATAAAAATTTCAAAGGCAAAAATATTTAAAATAATTGAATTGACTACACCAGGCTCTCAGAAATTTTCACAGTTACTCAAACATTTTTCCTGTTGCTTCCATTTCAAAAATATTTAAATAAAATATAAATAAAACGTTTCATAAACTGAATTAGATTAACAAATATTTCTGGTCTCGTTTCAGGAGTAAGACTCAAAATCGAAATTGTTTTGTAATATCGTTTTGGATACATGAAAAAGAGGGAAGCAGAAACAAAATGTTATGCAATTTTGATTCAACTATGCAATAGTTTTGCATATTTTTTATTTATATTCTAAAAAATTGAAACAAATCAAAACATCTGATTTCTGGAATTGTAGGTAATTGGTTATTCATGAATATTGGTACGGGGATGGTCTCAAAACTACACGACCTATCAAAGGAGACCCAAAAAAGATTTCCAAACTGCTAAAGGTACAAATGCTTCGTATAATTTATTTTCTGAATTTACTATACCAGACTCTTAGAAATTTTCACAGCTACATAAAAATTTTGCCCGATTTTTTCATTTCGAAAATATTTAAATAAAATACAAACAAAACGTTTAATAACCTGAATTAAATTCAAAATTATTTCTGATTTCGTTTCATTTCGTTGTGAAAATCGAAATCGAAATTGTTTTGCAATTTCGTTTTGGACATATGAAACAGAGACAAAAATTAATGAAATTTTGACTAAACTATGCAACATTTTTGCACATTTTTTATTTATATTCCAAATATTAAATCAAATCAGGACTATTTTCGAATTTAGTTTCGTTTCAGTGATGGTTTCTGATTTCAGTAATTGCAGCCAATTGGTTATTCATCAATACTGAAGAATTGTTCATATAAAGTAAAGAAAAATTCTGCGATTACATTGAAGTAGCTAATTTTTATAGTTTTAGTTTTACCGAGATAAACCTGCTGCGAATTGCAGAATTATATTTTTGCAGCCATGCAAATATAATTCGTTGCAAATGAATTTCCGATCATAAACTCCAAACCACCGCCATCCGCCAGCTATCATATTCATCTTATATGGTTCCGAATGACCTTTGTGCAGTGTTAACGTATCCTTTTATGACAAAAATTGGGATTGAGAAATAGTTTCCAGTTAGGGCTCCAAAATTCCTATTGAATACTGCGTATTTAAGAACTTTTCATATAAAGTAAAGGAATAATTTTGTGATTTGATTGAAGCAGCTGATTTTTAAAGTTTTAGTTTTCATCGAAATGCTTTTTTTTCAATGCTCTTTAAAAATTTTAATTTTTATTGCAGGTTGTGGAAGTGACTTTGAAGATTTTTAAACTTTTAGTTTTCCCAGGAGAATTTTTTTTCTTTCTGCAGTCTTACAAATGTTAAAAAGTATAGCTAAATACAGCAAAATACATAGAAATTTTGAGGTAATCAAAAATTTTGCAAGCAAGATTTGCAATTTATTAAACCGGATTGTAATTTTAATTATTTTATACGATTTGATCTCATGAAACGGAAGTAATCCTTGATATGTGGCTTAGTGAAATTGTCAAAAATACTTGTGGTTGTTTTTCTAGTTTGAGTTTCTAAGCTTCACTTTTGTTTTATACAAATTAATAATCACATAATTTTTTAATATAAAAAAAGTTTTCTTTCATCGAAATACTTTTTTTCCATGCTCTTTAAAAAGTTTATTTTTATTGCAATTCGTGGAAGTGATTTTGAAAATGTTTATAGTTTTAGTTTTTCCGGAAAAATTATGTTTCTTTCTGCAGTCTTACAAATGTTAAAAAATTTCGCCAAATACAGCAAAATGTATTAAAAATTTGAAATAATCAAAAATTCTGCAAGCAAGATTTGCAGATTATTAAACCGGATTGTAATTTTAATTATTTTATACGATTTGATCTCATGAAACGGAAGTAATCCTTGATATGTGTCTCAGTGAAATTGTCAAAATTACTTGTGTTTTTTTCTTTTTGGTTTGAGTTTCTAAGCTTTACTTTTGTTTTAAACAAATTAAAAATCACATAAATTTTTAATATAAAAAATGTTTTCTTTCACCGAAATGTTTTTGTTTTTTTCAATGCTCTTTAAAAAGTTTATTTTTTATTGCACTACATGGAAGTGATTTTGAACTGAATATGAATTCTTAGAATTACTATCAATTAAATATTTAAACAATTTTTGTAGCTACAACAAACTAAAGATATTTTGTGTACATGAAAGTATAACCAATCTGCTTAAAATTGCAACGAAGTTTCCCCAAAAGTTACTGCTTACATCCTTCTGAGAGTAATGAAAACTTCTACGAGCATGTGCTCGAGCAGACGTTATTATTTTCATATTAGTTTTTAACTTTAGAATAATGTTCACATGGAAGCATTGATTGCATGCTAACATTTGTTGCTTCTAATCAATTTGTAATTTGCTTCAAACATGCAGCGTTGATTAAAGAGAGGAGAAGCAAATCCTTATAGAAGCACAGCAAGCACACAGCAGGAGCTCTTCACTCAACACTCCCCACATTATTCCCATATCAGTGATAACCTTGAAGATTTCAACATGAACCCATGACACATTATCACTTGGAATATAGTGACAGGACTAGGAGCCTCCTTGGTAAGGGCAGAAAAGTGGTTTAAGTTTTCCCTGAAAGTGTTAACAGCAGAAAAGTTTCATTTTTTTACCCTCATCCTTGCAGGCAACACGCCATGATATATTTATATTTGTTACGGTCTGAAAAGATTCGCTTTGCACTTTCTTTCGCATTAAGCTCATAATAGGGCTGTTACTCTTCGAAAATGCTGGTGAACCCATGCAAAACTTTAGACTTTTTTCATTTATTTTTGCCGTCTTCCCAAGTGACAAATTATAATATAACAAAAGTTTGACTTTTACTTTCTTTTTATTTTCTTTTAAACAAAGAGACACAGATAGCGAAATGAATGACAATTAAAGTTTTCCTCTTTACGATACAAATATTTGCCATTACTTTTAGTGTGTGGATGTTTTCTTGGGTCTTCTTAATACTTTGGCGATGCAAAAAAGGACTAAAGAAAGGCTTAAAGTGAATGGAGGTTTGGTTTAAAATAAAGTTAGAATCAATTTTAGTTGTTAAACTAATGACTGTGACAAAGTGGATTCCAATAAATACTTAATCCAGCAAAAGGGTAAAACTTAACAAATGATGTGACAATGGCGACAAAACAAAAATGAAATCACTTTCGAAATTAATTGTTGTTTTGGGGAAAAAGAAAATCGTTTGACAAAAATTCAAGAGGGAGGTTTAGGGAGGCTTAATTTAATGCTGTCTTCACATCTACCATGAAAGGGATGTCGGTTGTTCTAAACTTGAAATCCATGTTGGAATATATTCTGCCAGAAAAGTACCTGGAATTCATCAATAAAACACAATCATAATTGTAATATGTATGATGAGGTGGTGCATCTATTGCGATACAATAAAAAATTCAAATACCTTCTGTCGATATCGATGTCTAATCCTTTTACCGTGTAGAAAATTCAAATTTATTTTATATAACTAATTGGTTTTGAAGCTGACAGACCGTAAATGGCCTCCATGTTCATTCACTCATATGCGACACCTGATCAGATCCTAATGAAATCGGGATCACCTCAACTATTGTTCTATTGGACAGCTTCAATTTAGTCGAATTTCTTAATTTCATTTAGTACAACTCATACTTGACATAACCCCGTAAAAAATGTTTGATGCTTTTAGCTCAGGTGAGCTTGGGGGCCAGCGGAAAGTGAAGTTTCTGGACTTTATTTTGTTTGGGAATTTTCGTTGGAGCTCTGCCATTCCCGGTCTGGCTGTGTGTGCAGTTGCTCCCTGCTATTGGAACCAAATGCTATTGAAATGGATACGTTTTCGTCGACGATCTAGGTAAAACAAACTCCTTCAATATCTTTAAATTAAGGTCTCCATTGCTAATTACTATTACACTGTATTCATTAAAGAAGTATGGCCACACAATGCAAGTAAATCGCTAGCCTGGCATTCCCAGATCGACTTAGATCAACAGTGATTCACGAGAAGCAACTGAATCCTCAACGTGTCACTGTGTGATGTGAATTTTGGGCTGGAGGAATCATTGGACTTAGGTTATTAATTTTCACCAAAATAATTTTTTTCAAATTACTACTTAACCGCGTTTGTCGTGGACTCCTCAGTTGGTAGATAACTCGGAGTTGATCTTGGCAGCTCGTACGACCTCGTTTAAATTCTTCTCCCCAATGTTTTACGATCGTAAACGAAGGAGCAGGCTCCACCAAAGTAGAATTTAGCTCGGCTTTAATATTAGTTGGACTAAGACCTTCCAAATGGAAACATTGAATTACATAATAATTACGGTCCATTAATTTGATGGTTCAAATACAAATACTAAATAGTGTGGCCCCTTAAAGCTGAAAACGTATGTTTTATAAGGTAATTACTTTTCACCAAAATAATTTTAATACTTAACCCCGTTTGGGGTGGACACCTCAGTTTGTAGATAGCTACGGTGTTTGTTTAGGCAGCTTGTACGACCCCGTTTAAACTCTGCTACCCAATATTTTACAGTCGTAAACGCAGGAACTGACTTAACCCAGAGTAGAATCTAGCTCGGATTTAATATTGGTTGGACTGAGACCTTCAAATGGAAATATTGAATTACATGGTAGTGATAAATTTTTTCCATGCTTACAAATTCATTAAGATCGTTTAATTTTGATGGTTCAATTAAAAATACTAAATAATGCGGTGGCATAAAACTAAAAACTTGTGTTTTATTAGGTTATTACTTTTCACCAAAATAATTTTTTCTCAAACTACTGCTTAACCGCGTTTGGCGTGGACTCTTCAGTTAGTAGATAGCTACGGTGTTCGTTTGGGCAGCTTGTACGGCCCCGTTTAAACTCTGCTACCCAATATTTTACAATCGTAAACGAAGGAGCAAACTTATTCCAGAGTAGAATCTAGCTAGGATTTAATATTAGTTGGACTGAGACCTTTCAAATGGAAATATTGAATTACATAGCGGTTACTAATTTTTTCCATGTTTACAAATTCATTAATATCGTTTAATTTTGATGGTTCAAGTAAAAATACTGAATTATGTAGCAGCTTAAAACTGACAATAGATGTGTTATAAGGTTATCACTTTTTACGAAAATATGTTTTTTTCAAAATACTGCCACTATCTACAGGTCAAGTCGGCTGGTTTTGGGCTAGTCAGTAGCCTAAAACTAGCTGACCTGACCTAGCTAGCCAGTAGCCCAAAACTAGCCGACTTGACATATAGATGGTGCTACGATTTTGAAAAAAATTATTTGCTTATTACTTTTAGTTTAGTTATTACTTTTAAGAAGATTGAAATTTTATATTGCGGCTCTTAAAGGGTAGTTTAGTTCTCTTTGTGTTTATAAAAAAATGAGGCATGGTAGAGCTTCCACACATTTAGTAAGCTAAAACGCGTTTTATTTTTAAGCTTTTAACTGTACTTGCAGTTTAAGGACAATTCCGAAAGTCGCAGTTTGAAAAGCATGTACCAGACTTGTCAATTATTCGAGTACTTAAAGTGTTCGTCAGACACATCGAAGTGATTGCCGCTCAAACAATGAACTAGCTGAATCTGTGATCATGTGAATGATAGCCGCGTGTTTTAACTATCGCACCTTCACTTTTTAATCTTTTTTATACAACTATCGTAAAAGCATTCAAACACCCTTTAAGTAGAGGAATATGATGAGAAATGTAAAATATTCCGGAATATTTTAATAACTTTGCCTTTTAATATAATGGGTTAATAACATTCTAATTAAGTTAATAGTTTAGACAATACACCTTTACTAGCGAAACTAAGTCCCTTTCTATTCAAAATGTTTACACATTTTGTTTTAAGTTATGAAATCTTCTTATTTTCGTGATATTTCAACCATTTAATCTTCGGTTAATAGGATTCATTTTAAATTATTTAACTAAAAAGCACTGACCGAAGCGACCATTTTCATAGGCGATTGACAATTTTGGCTTAAATCTTAGGATTTCTTTAACCATTCCAATGAGCTTCACTTCTAATCTTTCGAAACCTTAAGTCTTCTTTTGATCCTTTCACTTAAGTTATTCATTTGTATATAATTTCATTTTGGTAAAGGATATTCAAACTTAATATATTGAAAAGCTATTTCAACTGAACATAAATTGATTAAAGCTACCCTTAAATGTGGGCTTAAGTGAGAGGATTATGTTTAACCTTCAGCTTTTGGGTTAAGTTATCAAATGGAACAGAAAAATGGCCATAATGCTATTAAATGATTTAAAGCTACAAAAGCATATTGGAATGAAAGTACTAAAACATAGGAAATGGAGCAATGTTCGGAAACATATTCGTTGAGAAAATTTGAAATTTTCAGGATTTAAAAAGAATGAGTTTGAAGATTGAGACTACAAATGCAAACTTTAAAGCAAAACAAGAAAAAAAAAACGAAAATATTTTTGCAAGGAAATATTGAAACTTTCAATTTTTATGGAGCCATTTTTGTTGGTTATTTTCTTTGCTTGGTTCACTCTTTATTTTTTTATTTTGTAACTGTGGTTCTTCTATCATAATATACTACTCATAAACTCTTACCATTTTGTATTTGCTCTTCATTGAATTTCTCAATTTTCAGCTAAAATATATCCTTTTTCATATCCTGAAGGACTGGGAGAAATGTGTTTTTTTTTTTTTGCATATTATTTGCATGCATATTACATTTCATAAGTAAATGCTTGAGGGTTGTCGTGGTTATTACTATATTTGACCCATTTTATTTCGAAGTTTGTTTTCATTTCCTTGGCTGAAGAGCTCTTTATATGAAGGACTACAAATTTAAGGATATGAGTGGTGTATTTGGTGCTACATGTTATCACAGTTTTGATTTTTATGTTATCATGTTTTTGGATGATTGTACAGGCACACAAAAAAATTTAACATATCTTAACTGAAGTGATGATCACGTTACAAACCGTTAAATTTTTGTGTCATTTTGTTACATCATGGAAAGTTAATCATAAATTAGCTATATTTCTGACATAGTATTTGTTACTTTAGAGTGCAGAAAATTTAGTTCAATATCAATGAATAAAAATAATCCATTTGGGCGTTTTTGAAATGTCCGTACTAAAAGACATGACAAAGATTTTAACATCCAGGAAGAAACACCTAAAGTGCCAAGAATATTCTAACTAAGAGACTTTTGAAATCAATTGAGCTATAACCTACTATTTGGCTGGCTAGTAAAGACGACAACTTTCGTAAATCTTTAGGAAATTTTGATAAAAGTAATTTCGAAAATAGGGATTGTAAACGGAGCAATATCGAGCAGCCCGCTTTGGCACTTTGCATACAACTACACCATTTCCAATTGCAATTTGAAGAATTCCGACTGAAATTCAAAAGACATCAATTGAAAATCCAAATTTTCATTTAAAATTCAAAAGACATAAATTGAAAATCAAAATATCTATTTAAAATGCAAAAGACATCAATTGAAAATCAAAATTTCCATTTGAAATTCACTTTAAATTCAAAAGATATTAATTGAAATTCAACACACATCAATTTAAATCCAAAAGAAATTTGAAATAAAATTTTTAATATCAATTGATGAGTTTAAAATTTAATTGATGTGTTTTGAATTTCAATTAATACCTTTTGAATTTCAATTGATAAGTTTTGAATTTCAAATAATGAGTTTCGAGCTTTTAATTGATGTGTTTCGAATTTAAATTTATGTTTTTTTTTAATTTCAATTGAAGTCTTTTGAATTTCAAATGGAAATTTTGATTTTCAATTGATGTGTTTTGAATTTCAAATAGAAGTTTTGAATTTCATTCGAAATTCTATTTTTTTCCTGTAATTTCTGCCAATTTTATCCCATTTTTATCCAGTTGTACCCTAAAAATTTAAAAACAAATTCTTCTTGTAAGCAGAAAAGGCCCACCAATATTCGTGTTTATAGACTCAGCCAGGTCTTGGCAATGGAACCAATTTTTTCCCGTTTTACCCAGTTGTACCCTAAAAATAAGCAGAAAAGGCGCACCAATATTCGGGATTATAGATTATAGATTATAGAAGGAAGAGAAGGCACCAATATTCATGATTATAGACTCAGCCAGGTCAAGGTCATGGTACCAATTTTATCCCATTTTTACCCATTTGCGCTCTAAAATTTTAAAAAATTCTTCTTGTAAGCAGAAAAGGTGCACCAATATTCATGATTATAGACTCTGCCAGGTCTTTTCCATGGTAACAATTTTCACACCATTTTACCCAATTTTCTCCTAATATTTTAAAAAAATTCTTCTTGTAAGCAGAAAGCGCTCGCCAATATTCGTGATTATAAACTCAGCCAGGTCAAGGCCATGGTACCAATTTTATCCCTTTTTTACCCAATTGTACTACAAAATTGTAAAAAATTCTTCTTGTAAGCAGAAAAGGTGCACCAATATTCGTGATTATGGATATATATGTAGGTACCAAATTTATCCCCTTTATACCCTTTTTACCCAGATGCACCCCAAAAATTTAAAAAATTTATTTTTGTAAGCAGAAAAGGTGCACCAATATTCGTGATTATAAACTCAGCTAGGCCTTGGCCATGGTATCAATTTTATCCTCTTTTCACCCAGATGCACCCCAAAAATTTAAAAAATTTATTCTTATCGTACACTAGTTATGAACGAAGAATATGAATACCAATTTTTACTATTCTATCTTTAGTCAAATTTGTCTTTCGGTGTTGTTTTCTCCCTCTGAAGTTATGAAATGTTCAAAATCCTTTCTTAACTCTCTCCTACCCTATAAAATGATGTCTGCCCCAATTTCATTGATTCGGGCAACGATCGTTCTGTCTGTTGGTAACTCAATCAGTCAGTAATGTGTCAACTATATTCATTAGAATGAAAGTGATATTTACGATGAATTATGGAGGGAAATACAGAGTGACTGATGAATATTGCTGCGCTAGGAAACTCAAATAACTTGTTTTTTAATTCATACAAATTGTTTTTTATTATTATAATTTATATAAATTATTATAACATTTTATTAAACAGCTTTCAACAGTTTTAAAAATAACTGAATTTAAATGTTTTCCGTGGTTCCTGTGATGGATGCGACATAATTTGTTCAATACTGCTAGGAGATTTGATGATACATGGCTGCAAATTATTCAAATATCTGGTTTTAACTTAAAAAAAATCGCTGAATTTCTACAATAACAGGCCTGGACGCAGGCTCTCTTTTGAAAGGGATTCTCTGCCATCATAGTTCTGGTGAAAAAAAACGTTTCCAGCATTTGCAACCAACATTTTGATGACAATATTCATCAGAGTTTTTGTATTACAACAAAAACAAATTACTTAACTCGGTAAAATAGCAAATTTTCCGAAAATCATTCGCAATTGTCGATTTATGGTTTCAGTTAAGAACCCCCCTCTTAGATATCATAAACAGCATACGATGCCGAATTTCAATTCAAAACCCCATAAGCCGAAACTGAAATATAAAACACTCCAGAACCATTTGTAATGTTGTTTTGCCAGAGAGTAACAAAACAACTGATACGAAGAATCCCCTCTTTTGTAATTTTTTCTTTCTTTACAAATTGTTGTGAACTTTTAGTGATGAATATTTCGATATAAAAAAAACTACAGTCTATCATATTGCAAATATTTCCTACTTCTTATCTTAACATAAACGTAACTCTCCTCTCAACACAGCTAGCTGAAATACTGATTTTAATTAGTCTTTCATACTACTCCTTTTATGTACCACATCAAATGACCATCAGCGCTGTGAAGTTAATTTTTCAAGTAAATCTAAGAAAATGAAGCTATCATGTTCCAGCAGTGCAACGATATGCTTATTGTCAGCAACTGGAACACAGTTAATCTCCAACGGATGTAGGCAACAGCACTGACAATGACAACATATTGCCAAGGACACAGGTTGTCTCCAACGAATGGTGAATGGTGTAAGCGAATGCAGGAAAAAAACTCCCTACTTTTCTTACAATTCCTCTGAGTACTTCAACTACTTGCCTTCCAGCAATATCCCAGTGCAATACTAAAGTAGCCATGGAAAGGGATAAAATGGGAGGACAACATTTTGAAGCATTAAACAGACATAAGTTTTAGATAAAGTGTCAGCTCCATCACGGAGAGGAATTGTGGTGGACATGGAAATAGGAAAAAATATTGCACAGAAGAGGGAGAAGAAGAAAAAAAGAAGAAGAAGGAGAAGAAAAAAAAAGAGATGATAGAAATCAGCAACAGTTAGAAGAATGCAACACTACTAAGATGCATAAAACTTGGCATAGACTTTGTCACCAGCGCGGAGATGGACTTTGTTTTATGTCACAACAATTGTGTTAATTGACATTGTTGTTTTATGGTCGGATTGCAGTGACATTTTACGCTATTACCACAGCATAGACAATGCGAATAATGTAAACTTGTGTTGAAGTTCTATCATTTTCATAGAACTAATTAAAATTGCATAATGTTGGATTTAGATAAAGTTTTCTTTAAGAAAATTCAAAGATTTGAAAATATAAAAGTTTATTGTTAGCAATTTTCATGTAGAGATTTGTTTTAAGTGAACATTGGAGGAAGTAACAACTTCATGTACGTTTTTGTTTCAAGGGGAAACAGATTTTCAGGACATTCCGAGAATTTCTGGAAAAGTAAAATGAAACGATCACATTTCACAGAAAATTTTGAGAATGGAATACACTGCAGTTCTACAAAAAAAGGCAGAATGTCAGGTGTATGTATGTTCAGAATCAGAACAGAAATTTCAATCAGGTGGACAGACTTACATAGACCATCATCCAATGTCGTCTTATGGCCTTAGTGTAAAAGGGTAAGAAAAGTTAAAAGGGGACGAAACGTCGCTAATTTCTTAAAAAAAAAAATACAATTAAAACACAACAAAATACGATAGTTTGGTATGCAGCCCATTCCCATTATTCGAAGTAAGTTTCCTGAATACTTAAAGCTTACATAATTATTCTGAATTTAATGTTATTGATTGGAATTTTATGAGAATATGTATGGGAGTTACCAGTATCAGTAGCGACTTTACGATCATTTTTCTAATTGCATTGCAAGCATTATAATTCAAAACTTTTAAGTAACATCAATCGGCTGATTAGGGTTTAGAGGAGAAAAATTAAATTTCGATAAATCGGTCAATTTGTTGGGAGGCATTATGAAGTGGCCGAGAGTCTATCGTGCGACCTCTTTAACAAACTGTTGGAGATGATTAGGAGGAAAGCTGCAATGAATACGACTGGTACCATCTTTAATAAAAGCCATATGTTACTCGCACATGTAGGTGACATAGATGTTACTGCAGCCTTCTCAAGCATCGAAAAAGACGCAGTAAAAAATGGGTCTGGTGGTAAACGAGGACAAAACAAAGTTATTGGTTTCAATGAACAAAGTGTCTACTCGTTTAGGAGGCTGTGTAAACGTGGACAACTATAATTACCTCGGTTCTGCTGTAAACAAAACGATTAATGCCAGCATGGAGATAAAGAGGAAAGTATTGCTTGCTAACAGATGTTACTATGGGCTAAGCAAGTGATTCAATGACAAAGCCCTCTCTCGACAAACAAAAATCCAACTGTACCAGACGTTGGTTCTACCTGTCCTGTTATATGGTGCAGAATCCTGGGTTATGGCGCAAGCGGAGGAATCAGTATTGGCGGTTTTCGAGAGGAAAATACTCCGGAAAATATATGGGCCCATCATCGTTAGCGGCAAATATCTGCGTCGCATGAACAATGAATTGTATGAGCTATATGCTAACATCGACGTGGTCAAACACATTAATATACAGCGAATGCGTTGGCTAGATCATGTTATGGGGATGGACCTAAATGCTCCAGCATGAAAGGTTTTCGATTACGAATTAGATGGACGGCGCAGAAGAGGGCGACCAAAACTCCGTTTCATTTGTAGCTTAGTAAAATTTTAGCAATTTCAAATTACAGCCTTTTCTTTTGGATCTTTGAGCAGTCAACACTAAAACTTGCTAAGTATTTTTAATAATATTATTGTAATATTGAAATAAAAAGTTCCAGTTCTTATCAATATTATATAAAGAAAAATTCGGTTTTGTTCTACCGAGAAAAGTATACCTTCTTCACAAACAGATTGCCAAATTCTATTTCTCCTATCTTTCAAACCCCTTTCATTGTGTGCCGTTTCCACCAACAGTCGGTTGAGTTAAAATGTCAACTTATTCACATTGAAATGTTGCAAATTTTTATCCAACATAAATATATATTTCTTGTAATTTATAGTCTTAACACCAATATTTACTTTACAAATATGCATGCATACCCAACCAGCGGCCCTGCTCTCGTTGAAGAAGAAAACATAAATTTATTTTTTTCTCACATGATATCACATCCTTTTCCCCGTCGGCTTGAACGTTTCGTACGTTTGACAAACATTCAACATATCAACTCTCACTGAACAAATAATCAACTTTTTGGATATGAATATGAATGCGAGAATAAGTTTGATTGTGTAAATCTTCACCTCGACTGACATGCAATTCCGCATGTCTCGTTTTCGGCGTTTTCTTTCATTTTTATGTAAACAATACAAAAATCTCGAAGGTTGCAAAGAGAGAAAAAAAAAGAAAATACAGAAAAAGTTCACCCAAAGGATGAGAAGATAACCTGATGGAGGGAAGTGATGGAAAAGTGAAAAAGAAATATAAATGAAAATAAGTTCTTTCCTGCCGGTTGTTTCTTATTTTTTTTGCGTACAATTCATATTAATAACGTCATGCGAAGCAACGATGGATGTTTGAAAATTTTTGGAAATAAATAAATTACTGAAATAAAAATAAATAAATCAAATTTCTTTGCGTCTCATAATGTACTGTAAATCCACAGGTCGCTGGTTCAAATCCGCCTCGAAGGACCAAAAGTAAGATGTATGGTTCGGCTGGAACGGGTTCACTCTGACGTATATAATAGGGTGGCGTATAAGTAACGTTAAGATTTGATCACTGAATACCTTTTTTGTTTAAGTCTTTTTTTCGACTCTTTACAGAATTAATTAAATAATACTTGGGAAATTTATGATGGAAAAGCTCAGCACAAGACAAAGAATTAAGGTTGTTAAATTCTACTTTGAAAGTCAGCATTCGATTATTCAGATCATATCGAAATTTCTTTCATGTTCGAAATGCTCGTAGCGCTCGAGTGGTTCAGCGTTTTGAGCAAAAAGTAGCTGTTTGTGATCCTCCACGTGCTGGAAGACCTCGTGCAGTTCGAAATGAAGTGACCATTGCTCGAGAGAAAGCAAGTATTGAGGAAAACCCCGAAACTTTTACCAGGCGACGTTCTCAGCAGTTAGAGATGTCTAGGCGGTCTTTGCAAAGAATTTTTCATATGTTACATCTATTCCCATATAAGAGGCAAGTGGTCTACGACTTAAAACCATTCAATGTAGTCGCCGTTATCGTTACTTATACGCCAACCTTTATTTAAAAAAAAAAAAAAAAAAAAAAAATTGGAGGGAGAATCAGAACTGACTTTAGCAAATCAAATTCTTTAATAGATCAGTCGTAACAAAGTCGACTCTAAAGCACTCAATCTCATTACAATTAAGGACTTTACATGTAAACGTTTCAATGGCAGTGGAGATGATGAATTTAGGAATTATACCTAAGAATTTGCAAACGTGGGTTCTTGGAATAAACAGTACGGGGAAGATTTTCTATTTTTAATGAATTTTTGGTTTTAAGCTTTTAATCTCAAAGGCAGGGCTGCCAACTCTTAACGCTTTAAAATCATCAAAATCTAATTAAAATAACGAGAGAAATGTCATCTTAAAATAGGATATCGTCAACTGTTAATTAAAACTAACGCCGGAAGATGTTACTGAAAATATTTAATTAAATAATAAAATTAAATATTAAATCTGTTAAATTATCGATTTTAGGCGAAACGTATTTAACAAATTATCGACGTTTATATAAATGGAAAGCAAATTTGATACTCCAAATGTTTTAATTAAACATGGAAAAATTATATTTATGATTATCTTAAACAATAAATTGGTCGGTTTAAGACAATCATAAACATGATCTTGCGATGTTCAATTAAAACTTTTAGAGTATCAACTCCAAATTGTTAATTTCTTAAAATGTATTCAAATTTGAGCGTAGATTATAAGAGGGTTTCAGGAAAGCTACGTAAATTAATAATTCAATTCTCAATTAGAAAATGGAAGTCGTTTGAGTTTCGAAAAATAGGCATACTGTGCTGAAATTTTGTGTAGTATAGGATTAATCAATTCGTTTTCAAGTAAAGTTAAATAAAACGCACATAAAGCTATGACTTTGATAAAACTTTCATTTCATTATAATGTTTGGACCTTGCGATTATGTGCAAAATACAATGTCATTTAGATGATCCGCCTCTGGACTGGTTGCAGCTGTGGCAATCATTTTTGAGAAGTAATGATATTTTTTAGTCCAGAAAGATTAGATTAGCCATGTAATTTGTGAGTATGCAGTAGCTTTTTATGCTTTACGACTGCCCCTAATATGAAATATAGATGACAATGGATGGAGAAGGAGAGTACCGAGTATTATTTTCCTGTTTCCCAAAAATGCCATGCAAAAATTCCGTGAAATTTTACAAAATACAAATATATTTCTGAAAATTGAAAACTTATGTTGAAAAGATAATTCCGCTCATTTTATTTATCAGCCCTTGCTTTTCTTCCCTAAAAAAAGTAGAAGTGAACTGAAATTTAACATCTTAAAGTATATATAAAAAATATGGACATTTATAAACAGGGTTATCTACTTTTACGGTTTCAAAAGTAAAGTTAAAATAATCGAGTGAAATTAATTGATGACGATGAAATTTTTATTTCATTATAATGTTTGGATCTTTCCATCATATATGAAATACAATGTAATTTAGATAAAGGCCTCTCGGTTGTTTGAAGAATGTGTATACTTTTGAGGTAGCATTCTTAAAAATATGGCCCAATGACACCTCCAGACCATAATTCTCACTTAACAGTCATCTTTCTCGGATGCAATGGCTTTTCCGCAATCACTTCTCCGAGCCTTCTCTTTTCATATGCGACAATTTTCCTTGTTGACGTAACCACCGAGTGAGAAATCAGCTCCATTTTTGAAGAAAATTATGTTCGTTTGTCAGCCCACATTTGATTGACCACTTTTGTAGTCACTTTTTCCGGATGCAATGGCTTTTCCACAATCACTTTTGGGTTCTCCGAACCTCACATGCTAAAATTTTGCTTGTTAACGTAATCATCGGCTGAGAAATGAGGGTCATCGCTGAAGAAAATTCTATTTGATTAAAAGCTTACGTTGTAGTCACCATTTTGACAGTAAGCTTTAACTATTTTTATGCATCCTTCGGTTGGTAAGCGATTCATATTCGTAAATTGTAAACCTTTCATTGAATAAATAACACTTCAAATGACAGGTCTTTAATAGATATCAGCCTTGCCAGACCGGCGATTTTGGAAGCATTAAATGGAGAACTCTATATATATTAGTAGGATTTCCAAGATAGTAACAGAAATTAAATTTCTATAACTTCAAAAAAAAAAAAAAAAAAAAAAAAAAAAAAAAAACACAACAACAAGAATCCTTTATCAATGTGTTACTTGTTTTTTTGGAGAGAAGAGTAACTGCAATTCTTAATCGGAATTAATTTCAGAAGAGCAATGAATGCCAATTTAAAACATTATTATATATGTAGAATATCCAAAACCACAACACTTTAAAATAATTTTCGATTTAAATCTAAGAATGTAGTCTTTATAACTTCAAGATTTTGAAGCTTTTGATTTGAATTTGCTAACTATTTGATTTGAATTTCTTAAGTTTATTACAGATTTACTAAACCTTAAATGCATATGAGTTTTCATTGTATACGATGCCCCTGTTTATACTTCAACTTTTCGGTTCTTCCTCGCTTTGTTAGGTTAAGCCTGTATATCGCAATCGTTATATCTGTGTGTGTGAATGACAACATTCAAATTGAGATGGTTGTCTTTTAATTGGTTGCAATCTTAACTCATATTCATGTTAACAACGCACGCCGACTCACACACACACACACACACACACACACACACACACACACACACACGAACTCTCGCACCTATACTCACAAATACATACACCGTTTCACATTGCAGACACATATGTTTCATCATCTTCAATTGGTGCAAACAACAAGGACGTTAACGATAAGGACAATTTGGATGATGATGACGGCGCCGGTGAAAAGAGTCATATGATTGTGATGTTCATAATGGCGACGATGATAACTACAGAAAGAAAAATTTCATTATATTTATTTTATTACATTATGAGTTATTCCATAAAGAATGAGAAAACACAACAACAGCAACAAAAATAAAACAAAGATAATGCAAAAGGACTGAACATCAGGGTCTACTACAATGTGTGGCTGAAGGGTTTGGTGTATTTTGTGTATTTGCTCTTTGCCAAATGAATACTTGTCATAAAATGTTAAATGAGTTGACATTATATGTCAGACCTTTAAAAATACTAATAGGCAATGTCACCTAAATGATTGTCGAGATAAAGAATGGATCCTCGGGCGTAGTACATGTTATGGAATGTATAAGACTTCTAAGGATTTGTTTGACTGTCTTTAAATGGCCTTGACATCGGGTCAATCTAAAGTACTGTGAAATGATTTAAGGTTTAGAAAACTGATTGCCTCCTTCTTTAAATAAATGTCTATATTTTAATAATATTGTGTTTATAATATTTGAGAATCATTTAATTGGTTTTCTAATAGAAGAAAGTATGTAGTCAAAATTATTTTTACTAAGTCAGTATGAATGTATTTGATGATTTTTTTTTTTTTTTTTTTGAATTCTGGATTTATTACAATCTGTCCTGGACATTCATTAATATTTACATTGGCCTACATACTACTTATATACTAAAATTTTATTTTTTATTCGGGAACACTTTCTTGAGTGTCCCTACTGCTTTATTCGTCCTGAGTAGCCAGGTCCTGTGTGGTTCTCCTCCTTAGTCTGGTATATAATGGTGTTTCGTTCATCAGATTGGACGCCAGCTGGTTCGGATGTTGCTAAATACGACTCATGTATCTAGCGGAGTATTTTTGGACTTCTTCCTTAATGAAGGGTGTTTCCAATTCTCTATGCAATTGTTTGTTCGAGAAGTATCTGGGTGCACCGGTAATGGTTCGCAGTACTTTGGATTGAAAGCGTTGCAATATTTCAAGATTAGAGTTTGCTGCAGTCCCCCATAACTGGATTCCATATGTCCATACGGGCTTCAAGACGCATTTATAAATTTTTAATTTGGATAATTTGGATTTGCCATTCAAAAGCCAATTTAAGGGTCTTTTTGTAAATATATTCTTTCTCCAAGCCAGTGATCTGTCCATATAAATGCCTAGATACTTTGCATCATTTGCTTGAGGTATTTCAACATTATTAGTAGACACGGGAGGGCAACATCCTCTCCGAAGTGTAAATGTTACCTGAACCGATTTCATTTCGTTTGCCTTTATTCTCCATTTCTGCAGCCATTTTGTTATGGTATCGAAATGATTTTGCAATTTTCTAGATGCTTGATCCGGGTTGACGTCAGTGGCAAGAACAGCTGTATCGTCTGCAAACGTTCCGATAAGAGTCCCTTCTTCTGTGGGTAGATCCGAAGTGAAAATCAGATGTCTTCGACGTGTTTAACAGAAAAGGTTCGTTCAGGTACATAAATAAGATTTCAGAAAAATGAAGAAATTCGTGGGTATCATTTTCTTCAATTTGAATAATAAACCTTCGTGCCATACCCTATCAAGGGCTTGTGAAATGTCCAGAAATGCCGCATTGCAATACTTTTTCGTGTCGAAAGATTTATTTATCAGTTCAACTAATCTATGAACCTGTTCAATCGTCCCATGTCCCTGTCTAAAACCAAATTGGTGATCAGGTATTAGTTTTTTGACTCTATTATGGGGTTTAATCTTCAGAGAAATAAAATTTCGAGGACTTTTGATGGCATAGGTTTCTTCAGGTGGTTTTCCTGGTTTTCATATCATTTTCACCTTATGATGAAGTTATAGTAGCAAACATGTTTTCATTTTTACAAAAAACTTACCATTTTTTTCTCTTACACAGGTATTACATTTTTCTGAAACAAATCGTTAAATGAAATCAATCCTTTGCCACAGTCGATTATCGATCTGGATCTTCATTATCTATACAGAGAGACATAACATGTATTAGAGCTGATTTTAGCAAATCGAACTCTCTAATAGATCATAAATCCTTCACATGTAAACGTCTCAATGGGAGTGGAGATGATAAATTTTGCGATTTATATCTAAGATGTTTTTAAACAGTTTGGCAGAAATTTTCTATTTTTAATGAATTTTTAGTATTATGCTTTTAATCTCACGAGCAGGGCTGCCAACTCCCAACGCTTTATAGTATAGTCAATATAGTCAAAATTTAGTTAAAATAACAAGAAAATTGTCATCTTAAAATAGAATATCGTCAACTGTTAAATAAAACTAACGCCGGAAGATGCTACTGAAAATACTAACATCTGTTAAATTATCGATTTAGGTCGATTATCGATCTGGATCTTCATTGAACTCCAGAAAAACATAGAATTTATTAGGGTATCAGGCGGTTAGAACGTTAAAAAAAGTAGCGGGGTAGATACTGGAACTCAGCTTTTATATTATCCTGATTGTTCGATGGAAATATTTCGGAAATAGGAAACTTTTTAAACCTTTTTCAACTTTTCAATAAAATAAGTTGGTGGACAAAAAAAAAATCGTATTCAGCCATTTTACACCAAACGAGATTTTGGCCAGGGTAAATTTGTCAATATACTTTTTGAAATGATTATAAGAAAAGCAGCTGCAAATATGACTGCCATCATCTTCTACAAAATTTACGTGATGTCAATGTTAATATCATTGACTGAAAATGACGACAAATTAGTAAGCAGATTTTTACACCAAATTGTTGACAAGAATCCTGGGATATTATCAAAGTATATGAGTCAGTACTAGAAGTATGCGAAAGAAAAAATTCTAAACAGCAAATATGCGTCCATCATACAGGGTGGCCCAAATAAGACCCAGTAGTATTAAACATTTATAACTCTTCTAATAATCATTTGTTTTAAATGTTTTTTTTATATATATATTGAATATATTTTACGGAAATTTAAAGGCATTAATGAAATTTGACATCAAATAAATGCCTGCCTATGAAATCTAATCTTAAATAAAAACAGTGGCGATTGTTTCGCTGAGTCCTAACAATTGTGTTAAAAAACAATTTATCAGTGTTTAAAATATTCCAAAATTTTTTCGAATCATTATTAACTTTATTCAGATTGTCAAAATAATAACTGCTCCTAGATTCCGCACCAGCTACATTGACTACCTTACTGATACCTTTATATGTGTTTTATTTAACTTTAATTTTGGAAAAATGGATGTCCCGATGTAATAAGATTTAAAACTCTTAATAGTAAAATATCATTTTAAAGCTATTTTGGTATTGATTTACAAAATTCTTATTGCCTTTTGAAATTTTTATTGCCTTTTCAAATTCTTATTGCATTTTCAAATTCTTATTGCGACTATCATAATAACATCTCGAGATAATTAGGCAAAAAGTTTTCTTTTTTTTTATTTAAAGTGCGAATAAAACTTGGAAACAACTTTCCTTTTAGATATTATAAGAAAATTGTTATAAAAATAAATACTCGAATATATTATACTTTGCTGATATTACAATTTGATCGTTTAATATTTAATTTTATCTCTGTCCCATAGCAAAGTTTGAGCCTACAACCCAACTGAATTATGTGTATCCTATTAGTTTTTCGATTTGTTTTACGTCTGTTATAAATCGTCACAGCAAAACTTTGTTTGTAATCCATTTCCGTAATTTTTGTGATTTGTTGACAGTGTGGAAAATTAATTCGTAATAAATGTCTGTCCTGACAACAAAATTTATTTTGGCCCACGTACGAGCGTGTATGTAGGTGTGTGTGTGTGTGTTTGAATGTGGCATGTTTTTGCGGAAGTTTTTATGACAGATTGACAGACTTACATACAGACACACCAACGCCAATCGCCAGGAAAACACAAACAAACGATAGGAAATTCAAATTAATCGAATATGTACTTGTAATATAACACGAGTTGTTATATTTAATTATTTAGGCATAATATTAACAAATATCTGTGGAGTAAAAACAATAAAATTACTAATTAATAGTTAATGAGAAAATAAGTAGAGATGTTAACGTTGGAATTAATAGAGTAATCGAGGGTAGCTTAGTTATAATGAAATTAATAATTTCCAGAGCAGATACATGGAGATTATAATGTAAATGAGCTATTAAATGAAGAACGTTGGATTAACAAATTTCGCATCTGGTATGCAATTCAAAATTAATGTAATTCAAAATTTTCTATAAAAATCAGTCTCTGTATATATAAAATTATCTTTTTATTTGCGACTACTTGCCCTTCTGCGAATGGACTCAAACGCTTCTAAACGAAAAGTTTTCTAAAAAAACGGAATCGATGGATGACAGAAAAGAAACCAATTAAAAACTTTTTTGATAGAACTTGGCTAAAATAATGTCAACACTTAGTGAAATGAATTGAAGAAGTATCGCTGAAGGTGAAAACACTGACTGATTTTCTGAAATTCAACGTGGCCTCTGTAATTTTTATTGAATAGGCTGTAGTAACATAGATTTTTGTTCATTATATTGATTTGTATTACCTGTTAATACTCGAAAAAGATGGATCTGGTACCTCCAATATAAATAGCCTATATAGCTCATATATTTTTAAGAGGTCCCGGTGCTCTAGAGCTCGAAAATTTAGGGTATTTTCAGGAATTTTTTTTTACAATAAAAAAAAAAATGGAAAACGATATTTAATTTTTCACGCTTTTTATTTAACTTCTTTTACAAAAAAAAAAAAAATGAAAAAAAAAATTATTAATTTAAACAATTTAAAAAATGGCGCTGAAGTTGACCCTCCCGAAAAATTGAACGTAGACGGTGTTGTCTATTTTGTAATTTTTATTGAATACGATTTATTAACATAGGTTTTTGTTCATTATATTGATTTATATTACCCTTTAATACTCGAGAGAGATCGGATCTGGTACCTACAATATAAATAGCCTATATAGGCCATATATTCTTAAGGTGTCCCGGTGCTGTAGAGCTCGAAAATTTAGGGTATTTTCAGAAATTTTTTTACAACAACAAAAAAAAAAATGAAAAACGGTATTAAATTTTTAAGGCTTTTTATTTAACTTCCATTACATACAAAAATGAAAAAAAAAAATTTTAATTTTAATAATTTTTAGAATGGCACTGAAGTTGACCCTCCCGAAAAATTGGACCTGTCCATTTTGTAATATATTACCTGTTAATACTCGAGAGAGATCGGATCTGGTACCTCCAATATAAATAACCTATATAGCCCATATATTCTTTAGGGTATTTTCAGGATTTTTTTTAAAATAAAAAAAAATTGAAAACGATATATAAAATTTGTAGACTTTTTATTTAACTTCTATTACATACAAAAATGACAAAATTTTTTTTTTTAATATTAATAATTTTTAAAAATGACGCTGAAGTTGTCCATTTTGGCTCTTCTATTTATCCGAAACACAAAAACAAAAAAAAAAAAAAAAAAACAAAAAATATTAATTATATGTAGTATGACTGTCCCGTACTAGAATAAAAAAAATTGACAAAATGGCGCGGTTTTGAATTTGACACTCTAAAAATCGGGGTTTTTCTCAGTTTTTTAATCAAAAAAATACGAAATAATTGAAAAAAATAATATGATTCCAGTACGAGCGATAGCCATTGATGTTGTGAACAACATATTAAAATTTCAGACGATTCGGTGGAATAGTTTGTTTTTGTTTACAACACCAGGCCAAAAAAAAGTAGTTTTGAGATAATTGAGTTTAAAGTTTTGAGAGTGGATATTTTCAAAAATTTCAGAAATTTTTAATACTTACAGTTAATCAGTGATTCCAGCACCATACAGGATTCCTTCTGTTTCTTTGTACTCCAATGATTCTTCATGCCTTTGATTTTTTTTTCGCGCTGTTCGAGCTTCTTTTGAGTCATCAGTACTTCGACGGTTGGCTGTCGCGATCTCGTGCGAGTTGCTTCGCTTGCGGTCCGATAGTGATATCCATGACCTCCATAGTTTTCAAAACAGCGGCGAGTCCTTCATTAAAAGGGCAGGCAGAAATATAAGTGGCAATATCAATTATTTTTTTTCTTAACAAACTGAGGTTTTGGCGCTAGAATTGAAACTCTCATTATTTTTCTGGTTATTACTACCAATACATCTTTCCAATAAATCATCTGCTGTTAATTATTCGTAGATGGGTTTTAATATTTCTTGTGCGTCATTCGTCTAGAGCAAGTGGATGCTTGTAGATATCTAAAGTACCTGCAGCTTCACTCTAGCGTCATTTGCACCACGATTCTGGACCTGGAGAACAGTGCGAGTGTTGGGGATTGTCATCTGACTGTGCCTGCTAAAACGGCTGTAGAATCGAAAATACTAAGAATATCCTTCCAAAAATTTGACAGTATATTATTCATAAAATTTGACAGTATATTATTGTACTTTCGAAATATCCAAAAAAGAGAAATCGATTTTTTGAAAATTCTAGACCACCGGGAACCCTTAAGTTTAATTCTTTAACTTTAACTTTAATTTTAACTTCATTCAAACATGCTGCGCTCAGTGTAATTAAATTTGGCACACATCATGTGTTTAACAAATTTAGATCCGGTAAAGAAATTAAAAGATATTGCCAAACCCCTTCATGGGAATATTTCCTAGGTGCAGCCCATAATAATTAAGAATCAATATTCTATTCGCTAACTAAGTAAGTAAGAAAGTAATATAACTACTTGCTAAAAAAAGGTCATCTTGGAAAGTTTAAAAGATCCGCTGATCGTAGTTCGGAAGTAGTGAAAGAATGAATTCAACGCGGTCTTGTGATAGGAGGGATGCTGTTTTATGCTTTTACACCTTTTCATTGCCTCTTCACTGGATCCTCTAAGGCAATGAAAAGTCTTTATATAATTTTTATGACAATTTTCTTCCTTTAATCCAATTTACATAACTATTTAATTTAAGTTATTAACAAATATAAATTGTTAACATATGGAAACCACAAACTCGTATGTTAAAAAATTTTAAATGTTTGTATTGGAAAAAAAAAACAAAAATACTAAAAGTGTTTAGTACTGTTACAACGACTGTCAGTTACAACGCCTACATCTCATCTGTCCCTTCGATGTCATTAAAAATAGCTTCCAAAGAAGCGGAAAATATGCTTATGTAGCGTAAACTTCAAACTCTAGTAATGTTGCTTTGCGACACGCCCATGTCTTAAAACACCACACAAGCAGATAGGTCAGTCTTAGGAGCTTTCGAGAGGAAAATATGACATAAATTACATGGTAGCTGGTGAATATTGCTACACTAAGAAAATCAAATAACTTCATTTAATAAATATAAATTATTTTGTCGATATTCATTTGAAAAATAATATATTTTTGTTACTGATAATTTTTTTTTTTAAATTAAAATATCTGTTGTTCCATATGTGTACAAATCATTGCTCTATAAAAAGAATTATCCTCATATATCTTTATATAAAAAAAAAATTCTTTAGTTTACGGCATTTAAATAGGAGTATTATATGGTCTCAGTCATACGCCTGAAAACTGAGAATCAGTTTATTTTACATAATATTATTTTACATTCCGTTGCAAAATTGATATATTTTTTGGAAAAATTATGGAAACCACATATGTACGAAATCCCAAAAATCTATATCTTCTGATATAATCCTGTGATCCCTATATGATGGCATTCTACAATTTGCACATCTCTGCCCTGCAGCATATTGTTCAAATGTTGCAACAAATCAACTTTTATTCAGCCCAGGTTCATGATATAAATAATCAATGATTTTGTTTTACATAACAATCCATTGCCTGAATATGACATCTCTTGATTATCCTCATTGTGAATTCGTTTTTATTTACACACATATTTACAGATATTTTCTTTTTTTTTTCTATTATTAAATTTGTTGTATTATTTAAAACAAACATTATATCAACAAATTGTCTCTTGATATATTGTGAAATGAATTAATGATTTGGAAGCATTTAATTGATTTTTATATTGTGATTGAGTCTCTTTTTTCCACAGATAATTTACCATTGACAATATAATAATTATATTTTACTGCCCAGAGGTGATTGAAGTTAATAAATATTTCAATAACTTAATATAATACGGCTAGTATTGTGATGTTTCATAAAATATGTATTACAAAATATTTGAGAATATTTCCATTACAGTATTTCGAACGATCGACCAAGATTAAGTGCCTGTTAAGTTAAGTTAGGACAAGTTTCCAGTGTCTGTTAGTCTCAATTCGGTGGCTCTTTGGCAGAAATTTATACTTCTTTCGGTAGCTCGAAATACGCTACCTTTTGCGGAACCAATTAAACTTGAGTCCTTATAGCTGTGCCTAAGATTTCAGTAAAAATGGAATACATTTGCAACGAACTCAATGTGTTTTTGCTGAATATACAGGGTGGGCCATATGAGTGTTGGCGATTTAATTCTTCAATTTCTCTGTAACGCGCGGCGCGGGGTGGTGGGGGGATATGTTATTCGCTGCGCCGCTTCCTGGAAATTTAGTCGCCATGGAGCCGTACACGGGAGTGCAGCGTGCATTTTGTGTCCGAGCGTATTACGAAAACAATAAATCAGTGATTACTGCACGACGTTTGTATCGGAATGAACACGGTTTACACGATTTAAGTGAAGTTCCAAGCGCCAATGTGATACGAAAATGGATCAGAATGTTCGAAACAACCGGCTCAACAGTACCAATTACGGTTCGTGGTCGCCCAGTTCCTGCAAAATCAGCCGACATTGTGGAGCGTGTTCGTGTTTCAATTCAGCGAAATCCGCAACAGTCAACACGTAACAGAAGTCAGTCTTTGGATTTCAAAAGAACAACCTTACGACGAATTTTGAAACGTGATTTGCATTTGAAGGCTTATAAGATTCAGATAGTCCAACAATTAAAACCCGATGATGCCAATAACCGACTTAACTTTGTCAATTTGATGCTAGAGCGGTTCATCAATTTCAACAACGTGATTTTTAGTGATGAGGCCAATTTTCACCTTAATGGCCATGTGAACAAGCAACATTGTCAGTCCTGGTGCGAGACTAATCCCCGACGCTTGCATGAACGTCCACTTCACAGCCCTAAGCTTGTCGTGTGGGCTGGGATAACGTCAACCGGAATCATTGGACCATACTTTTTTGAGGACGAAAGAGGGCATGCAATGACGGTTAGAGCGAACAATTATAGCAACATGCTAGCAGACTTTTTGGTGCCAGCTTTGCAAGAACTTCAAGGCAATACCTCGAGGATGTGGTTTCAACAGGATGGGGCCACATGTCATACGGCTAGGGTATCCATAGAGCTGCTGAAAAATGTTTTTCCTGGAAAACTCATTTCGAAAAGGGGGGATATTGAATGGCCCCCACGTAGCCCCGATCTCTCTCCATGCGATTATCTTCTATGGGGCTACGTCAAATCGGTAGTCTACGAGAATAATCCGACCAATTTAGAGCAGTTGAAGAGGAACATTATTCAGGAAAGTAACAAAATACCGAGAACAACTTTTCAAAGAGTTTTCCAAAATTTGCGACTTCGGTTCCAAGAGTGTTAAGCAGCCGAGGGAAGCCATTTGGACAACATTATTTTTAAGTCTTAAAAATTCCCATGCTTCTACTTTTTAAAAATACAAATATATATTTTTTATGTTTCGTAGTTTTTTTAATTGAATATTTAAACCGCCAACACTCTTATGGCCCCCCCCCCTGTATAATATGAGAATACATAGTAAAAAGAAATTCATGATTTTTCTAATAAATCGTATCTTGTGTTGTGTAATTGCGATTGGATTTTGATAGGTGGTATTCGAAAGATAGGCTGTTACTCTTGAAACTTCTTAGCCTGTTTTGTGACTGCTTGACTCAGCGTTTTATAAGGACGCATCACACGTGGCACCAACAAAGAACAAATGCGCCATATTTTCCAATCTTCCTCCGATAAAGGCGAAAATGTGGCCGTTTTTCTATAATTTCACCAACTAAACGCTGCAATAAATTAGCATAATATTCGCCGTTGTTGATTTTTCCTTTCTGAAGACTGTCTTTTATCTCACACACACACAATACAGAAACATCGTCTACTTCACAACACTGTTTTTGCTCTATTGAAAGCAAGCGCGGCACTCATATTGTGCACAGTTTTCTCATCTTCAAAACTTCGGTCAATATACGATGTATAGAAGTTTTCGAAATGTCCAGCATTTCAGCTAGCTCACACACCTTCAGCCGAGAATTATTCAATACCATTTGCTGATCATCTGGGAAAAGTATTTACTCCTAACTATACAATTTCTCGTGTGAATCCAACGATCATTAGCCCAATGGTCACAAATCCCACGATTTGTTCTCTAGTTAAAAATGAGTAAATCTCCTGGACACGATAAAATAACAGTGAAAATGATTTCAGAACTCCCCCACAACATCCTCAAATTAGTTTTATTTATATTTAATGCTATACTTCGAATTGGATACTTTACTCGATCATAGAAGCTGTCTGAAATAATTATGATCCCAAAAGGAAAGGAAAGGAACTGTTACAAATTACATCCTATCGACCCATAAGTTTACTCTCTCTTTTATCTAAACTGTTTGAAAAGATCTTTCTCCAAATGTTGTACCCCCATATTGAAGCAAACCAGGTAATACCCATGCACAAGTTTAGGTTTCGTAAGGGTCATGGAACGATAGAACAAGTACACCGTATAGTAACCCAGGTCAGAAAAACATTCGAAGATCGGAAATATTGCTCAGCTCTCTTTATAGACAGTGGCATGAAGGCCTTATTCACAAAATAGTCTCTTTTCTACCGGCAAATAGCCACAAGCTCCTGGAGAGCTATATAAGGAATGGATCTTTTGCAGCAAAATCGAAGGACTCTGTTTCAACTCAAAGAAAGGTTTCAGCAGGAGTTCCGCAGGGCAGTGTACTAGGCTCTATACCATATACCATTTACACCTCTGACATGCCTCTTGATTCCCTAATTCAAACCTCAACTTTCGCTGATGACACTGCATTCATGAGCACTAACACTTGCCCACTAATGGCTTCTAGACAACTGCATTCTCATATTCACACATTAGAATCTTGGCTCGAAAAATGGAGGATAAAATTAAATGCCACTAACGGTGTACAGGTTACATTCTCTCTTAGACAGAACAATTGCCCAAACCTCACTATTCACGGTAATACCATACCCTTTCATAACCACGTCAAATATTAGGGTATTCACCTTGATCGACGACTCACCTGGAGAAATCACATTGGCTCAAAAATCATACAATTGAAATTAAAAACAGCTCAACTCCACTGGCTTATTGGCTCCCAGTCTACCCTCAGTTTGGAAAATAAAATCATCATCTACAAAACCATATTGAAGCCAATATGGATATACGGCATTCAGTTGTGGGGAACGGCATCGGCTTCTAACATAAATTAGATACAGAGAAGACCATCAAGAATACTGCGCCAAATTTGTGGAGCCCCATGGTATATTAGGAATGATAACATACGCAAGGATTTAAACATTCCTTATATTTTGGAAGAAATAAGAAAATTTAGCAAGTCATACACATATACCGAAGTTGTCCTCCCACTCAAACCCACTCGATCAAAACCTTCAACATTTTCCCGGTCATATACGGCTAAGAAGAAAGGACACTCTAGACTTGGTCCGGTGATACAAAGTTCGGCTCACCAAAAATAAGATCCGGCAATGGCAGGATACTTTAGTTTAAGACAGCATTAAGATTTGGCTACTTATTGTAAATTTCAAAAGAAAGATTCAATAAAGAAAATGAATGGAAAAAACAAATTTGGTGGATTTTTTTAACCGTGTCTGGCAGGGACTCTCCAATTCGTCGACCACTACGGTGTTCGTCTTGGCAGCTCGTACGGCCTCGTTTAAACTCGTCTACCCAATATTTTACAGTTGTAAACAAAGGAGCAGACTCAACCGGATTAGAATTTATATAATAATAATACAGGGTGGGCCATAAGGGTGTTGGCGGTTTAAATATTCAATTAAAAAAAAACTACGAAACATAAAAAAAATATATTTGTATTTTTAAAAAGTAGAAGCATGGGAATTTTTAAGACTTAAAAATAATGTTGTCCAAATGGCTTCCCTCGGCTGCTTGACACTCTTGGAACCGAAGTCGCAAATTTTGGAAAACTCGTTGAAAAGTTGTTCTCGGTATTTTATTACTTTCCTGAATAATGTTCCTCTTCAACTGCTCTAAATTGGTCGGATTATTCTCGTAGACTACCGATTTGAGGTAGCCCCATAGAAAATAATCGCATGGAGAGAGATCGGGGCTACGTGGGGGCCATTCAATATCCCCACTTTTCGAAATGAGTTTTCCAGGAAAAACATTTTTCAGCAGCTCTATGGATACCCTAGCCGTATGACATGTGGCCCCATCCTGTTGAAACCACATCCTCGAGGTATTGCCTTGAAGTTCTTGCAAAGCTGGCACCAAAAAGTCTGCTAGCATGTTGCAATAATTGTTCGCTCTAACCGTCGTGAACTGAAACACGAACACGCTTCACAATGTCGGCTGATCTTGCAGAAACTGGGCGACCACGAACCGTAATTGGTACTGTTGAGCCGGTTGTTTCGAACATTCTGATCCATTTTCTTATCACATTGGCGCTTGGAACTTCATTTAAATCGAGTAAAACGTGTTCATGCCGATACAAGCGTCGTGCAGTAATTACTGATTTATTGTTTTCATAAAACGCTCGGACACAAAATGCACGCTGCACTCCCGTGTACGGCTCCATGGCGACTAAATTTCCAGGAAGCGGCGCAGCGAACAACATATCCCCCCGCCACCCAGCGCTGCGCGTTACCGAGAAATTGAATAATTGAATAAACCGCCAACACCCTTATGGCCCACCCTGTATATAAACAGATGAAACTGTTTTTGCCTTCTTTAAACACAATTACGGCATTCAATTCTACTAATTTGACTGTTTCTTTGTCTAAGATGTGATGTAGTGGGCCCACGTCTCATTCATGATTATGAATCGATGCAAAAATTCGGCTTTATTGATGTGAAACATTGCCAAATACTTTACTGAAACATTGCCCAATTCATGGCGCTCTATTGAAAGCCTGCACGGCAGCCATTTTGCGCACAGCTTTCTCCCCTTCAAATCTGCGATCAATGTACGATGTATATCTCTTTTTGAAAAGCTAGCTCCAGCACCTTCAGCCGATGATCATCCAATGTCATTTTGTTGATTTTCTTAACCGCGTCTGGCGTGGACAACGCAATTGATCTATCACTACGTTGTTTACGGCTTTAACAGCTCATACGGCCTCGTTTAAACTCTGCTACACAGTATCTTACAGTTGAAAACGAAGGAGCAGACTCCCACAGAATAGAATCTAGCTTTGCTTTAATATTGGTTGGACTTTCAAATGGAAATATTGAATTACACAACGGTGATCTATTTATTTCCATGTTTGCAAATTCACTGAGATCGTTTACTTTTGATGGCTTGAATCAAAATATTAAACAATGTGGCGCCTTGGAACTTAAAGCATGTAAATGTATTATGAGGTTACCAATTTTCAGCAAAATAATCTTTTTCAAACTACTGACACCATCTGTACATCAGATCGGTTACAGTTGGGACCGCCTATGTGATACATTTCTTATTAAATCTTTAACAAATAGTAAAATGTCCGATAATTAATGAACATTTTAAAATTATGTTGGTGTTTCTTTATGAATGAAAATTAAAATTATTTTAGTGTTGCTTTATGAATGAGATCCTTATAGTGCATAGATTTTTTATCAGAAAAGACTGAGTTTGTCGCAAACAAATGCCAGTCTTTTATGAATTTGAATGGTAGCAAATATTGTTTGCAAAGTCTTGAAAAGATGCATTTGGCCGGTTCTGGAATTTCTGCATTTTGTTATTCATGAGGTGTATTGTTCGCTTTCAGAGGTCTGAAGACAAAATGGGCAACTTGTTCTTGAAAAGATCATAAAAATCATTTAAATATGCAAAATATTCATATATTTTTCTCATATTATTAATTTATGTGGGACACCATAAATGAAAGTGATACAAGCAGTAGCTATAAATGTGTTTGGTTGCACATTTTTTGCCCCCTTACTTTTTCCCCCGTCTCCCCTTTCCGCATCGTTGGCGGAAATAATAAACCGAATAATACAAACGATAAATATTAAAACAAGAGAAATAAGAGAAGTCTCGAACAGTTTTTTTTTTTTTATTACCACAATTTTGAATTGTCAATGACGAACTATGTTGAAAGAATTTTTATTTGTCATCCATACCCATCATCCGTGGCCGTATCATTATGATTTCCATTTCCATTAACATTTTCAAAAAAAGAAACAATTTTGTTGTTAAATTTTTTTTGTTGCCTCGACAATGACTTTGTAGTTTTGTAGTTTCGCGGTGTTGGTTTTTATATATCCAGTATTTTGTGGAAATGTTGTGAAATTCGCCTGTTTTATTTGCTTCCCTTGACATTTTTCAGGAAAATGGTTTTAAGTGTCTCCTCCTGGGTGTTCACTTGAGCGATTTTAATTTCTTTTTATTTCGTTGGTTGCCGTTTTATGTGCAAAATTTGTGTTTTCTGTTTTGTTTTTTTTTTTTTTTGTGTTCTTTGTTGACGATGTTAGGAAGATTTTTTATCGCCGAAATTTTCACATCATAAACTTTTTTACACTTCAACGCTAATGTTATTTAGCGAGTAAACTTTGTGTGTGTGTGTTTTGCTTTAACCTCGACAATTTGTTCTTTTGTCCTTGCGTCATTTACATCTGGGGAATATTAAGTTTTTAACTTTAGTATTTATGCTTAATGCATTTGATGGCAGTTGTGGGGAATAAAACAAAAAGAGACGTCCTCAGTATGGCGGCATGAAATCAATTGTACTTTAACTGACAGTAATGTGGTCGCGGTTTACAAATAAATTATTGATATGAATAAGCTATCAGTTTTCCATTAACTATGAATATTTTGTATTAAATACTAACGCTTTTTTTCGTATACTATAAATATCTACTACGTATTTCGAACTATTTTAAGCATGAAGGAATAGTAAGGTGTAGGAAAGTATAAGCATATAGGAAAGTGGTATAAGAAAAGGATTCTTCATCCTGAGGAAATTGAACAGAAGTGGCATAATTTCCTTTCTGATACCTTCCATACGTGGTACCCTCAGAAGTCGATCAAATCTAGAGCACGTCACTCTTTTAATAGAGAGCTACGTCTGCGTATAAAAAATTGATTGTGACAGTTCTTCTGATACCTCCATACACATTGTCTGGTTTTCTAAAGATCAGATTTTCCTTTGCTATTTCCATGTTTTTCGTTTTTGTATGAATGTAACTTCAAGACAGAAAATTTTCGTTCACTGAGCATACTGAGCTTTCTGATCATTATGAAACTTCATGTCAATCATATGCTTAATTATGCGTATGTGAAAAGGAAGATGTTCAAAACATCATGTAATTTTATATGTTTTTTATATATAATATTTTTAATATTTGTCTTAAACCACTCTTTTATGATGTACAGGGTGGCGCAATAGAACGTGCATATTTAAAAAATAGATTAAAAAATAAATACAAAAGGTATGGTTAAAATAAATCCAAGGCATTGTAAAGTAATAAATGGAGTTTATTTTTTAAAAATAACATCATCTAAATGGTGACCCTCTCTACGACGGCACTCCTCTAACCGCAAACGAAAATTATTGAAAACTTTCTTCAGCAATACTGGTGTAATGGCTGCCATTTCACCACGGATATTCTTCTTGAGCTGAACGATGTTTCTTGCATTATTACTGTAGACTTTGTGTTTGAGATATCCCCACAAAAAAAAGTCATGAGGCGTCAAGTCTGGACTACGTGGGTCCATGAGATATCACCTCTTTTCGAAATCAGTCTGCCAGGGAACATCTGCTTCACCACCGCCATGGAGTCATTTGATGTGTGACAGGTAGCTCCATCTTGTTGGAACCAAGTTCTGGAATTCACCATTCTTGAACTTTCAATTTCTGGAGCCAAAAATCCGTCCAACATCTCAACATAGCGTTCCGTATTAACCGTGACGTTTTGGCCCCGCGCATTTTCGAAGAAAAAAGGACCAATTATTCCTCTGCCTGAGATTGCTGCCCATACTGTCACTGTAGGACTATGCAATGGGATTTTCACTGTTCCAGTAATGACAATTTTGATGGTTTACGAACCCATTCATAAGGAAATGAGCCTCGTCAGAGAAAAGGATGTTGTTAAAATTGGAAAATCGATTAAGCATTTCATTAGCAAATGCGAGCCTTGCTATGAAGTCAGACTCTTTCAATTCTTGTGTCAATTGCAGCTTATATGGATGCAGTTTAAGATCCAATGTTAAAATTCGTTGCAAACTTCGTCGCGATAATTGTAAGACAGACGATCTCTTGCGAGTCGACATTTGTGGATTTCCTCGTACTGACTTCATAACTCTCTCAACATTGTCTTCGGTCCTAGATGTTCTTGGGCGACCATTTGCTTGTGATTTAAATGTTGAACCGGTCTCTTCAAAACGCTTTGCCCATATTTTAATTAAATTAGCACTCGGAGCTTCACTAATTCGCCGTAGCCCATATTCAGCACAATATAGTCGCCTAGTAGCAATATATGAACGAGAATGCTCGTAAAATGCGCGCACGCAAAATCCGCGACGCTTCCCGTTGAAGTGATTCATAGCGACCAAAACTCCATGAGCCCGCCAACCCAACGATTTAGCGCCCCACAAGCTCGCGCTTTTTCTACCCCGCAAAAAAAGATGATGCAATATGCATGTTCTTTTGCGCCACCCTGTATTATTTATTCCCTCTTAATAACTATCCTTTTCTTTGTTTCTCTTCCCCTTTCCAGGCGTCACTATTCTACTCTCCCTTACCGTTTTCCTTAATATGGTCGCCGAAACAATGCCGGCCACCTCTGATGCAGTTTCATTGTTAGGTAAGCCAACTTTGCGTTCCAAATCAATTAAAACCATTGTAAATGTAATAAATTTTTGCGTTAAGTAAACAACTAGTATTCTTTATGTGTGTGTGTGTGTGTGTCTGATTGTATTTACAGCTTTTAGTTAGAGAAGAAGAAAAATACCAGTAAGATTTTATAATTTCAATATGCCTAAGCTTCTTTCCACTCTATATGTTTTATAACAAAAATAACCACCACAATAATGAGCATACGTTCATTTTCTCAATTTGTTTGCAATAACTAGGAGTATTCAATTGAAACTCCACAAAGTATTTATGTATTCCCTATCGCCGTAAAAAAGTCCATGTCGATTTTCATGTATGTCCGTCCGTCTGCCCGAATGCTTGTTGCAAGTACCGGTTTATCCACTTGTTCGGTTTCAAAAGTAGAGTTAAATAAAACACACATAAAGCTATGATTTCGATGAAACTTTAATTCCATTATAATACTTCGACCTTGCCTTGCCCCTTTAAGTACTCCTTGAGTACTCTTAAGAATTCTCCGCATATGAAGAGTGCCCCAGCAAGAACGCAAGATTTAAATTTGGCGCCATTCGAAGTGTCATTGTTTGGCATTTAAACAATTGTTATTGTTTGCTAGTAGAAGGTACGAGGTTAGTAAAACTGAAGCGCTACACGAATGGACAACGCATTCTCACGGTGAAATTGTTTTACCAAAATGTTGAAAGTTTTGCGGCTACAGTTCGCAAATTGCAACCAATTTGGGGTCACAATAATGCTCTAAAAGAGTCAACTGTAAAGAGATTAATAGATAAATTTGCCAAAACTGGGTCTGCTAGGGATGTAGAGACAACAGCGCGCCTTCGACCAGCTCGATCGACCGAAAATGTGACAGCTGTACGTGATGATGTTGCTCAATCGACACCATCCACCTCAATTCGACACCGAGCTCAGCAAATTGGTGTCTCCAAATCCAGTATGCAGCGAATTTTGACGAAGGATTTGCATCTTCATGCATACAATGTTGAATTGACTCAGAAACTAAAGCCAGCTGACCCTGGATAGCTAAGGGAGCTCGTTAATTGGATATTGGAGAGACAACATGAAAATGCTGATTTTGCGGATAAATCATCTTCAGTGACGGGGCCCATTTCCATCTTAATGGCTTCGTCAATAGGCAGAATTGTCGCATTTGGAGTAAGAAAAATCCTCGAGTGATTCACGAGAAGCAAATGCATCCTCAACGTGTCACTGTGTGGTGTGGATTTTGGGCTGGAGGAATTATTGGACCCTTTTCTTTTTATGAAAATGAGGCATGTCAAGCGCAAACATTCAATGGTGTTCGATATCGTGAAATGATAACCAGTTTTTTCGTGCCTACAATTGAAGAAATGAATGTGGAGGACATGTGGTTTCAACAAGACGGCGCCCCATTGTTACGCATGGTATCGACCAAAGCAACGAAGTGGCATAAAAGATGATAAAGAATTTAGCTAGCTCTGCCAGGGTGACGGTTCTCTGACCCATTTTGTCGCCGCTGCGTAATAATAAAAAAAAAAAATCATGCCATAAGTCACCATCTTGGAGCGGATTCACAACAAACTACATTGAGGGAATCTCCTTTTATTGCCCGCGCTGCCCTACCTCTCAATATCCTCCACTTGGAAAAGAAAAAAGTTATAATATCATTTTTGAATTCATTTTTTCAATTCAGTTATATATAAAAAAAAAGTTTACAATTTTTGTATCGATAAGATTTAAGCCCATGGGTACCTTATTCCTAGCTTAGGATTAAATAAAGTTTAATTTTCATTGATATTAATTATATATAATATATATTATAATATATGCAATAATTATGTTAAGTACAGTATGTGTGTTTTTTTTTTAGGTTAGGAAACGTTTAACTTTAAGACTTAGCATAGATAAATTATAAAATAGAAAAAAAATAGAGTAGTTTAGTAGAATAATAGATAATTATAGTAGAAAAACAGATAGTTTTAGTATATATTAGGAAGACAAGTTAACATACAGGACCGCACTCCTATGCACGTGTTTTCGATGCCGATGCACATGTCTATATCAACACCGTTGAAATTTGTCGTTACTGAGTTTTTGGTGATGTTCTGAGTGTACTCAACAACTTCCTTTTGGGTGGGGGATGCCCTTTCCCTCAGTTTGCGGAATTGTTTCGGCGTGAAAGCCTGGCTGCATTGGTTACTCCAGCTTTAGAGCGAAATGCTTACGGAGGAAGTTCAAGATGACGTCACCCCTTTTCTTTATATGACCCACAGACTTTCGCCTTTCTTACAAAGATCAGTATCGTCCCGGCGGTAACGCTCACAAATAATTGTTAAATATTTAACACCCAACATCCGGTGTTTTTTTTTTGTCTTTATTTAAATTAAAAGAATCTTTTGAGTTTTTCTAACTTTCTTTTTGATTAATGTCACTCATCGCTCATCTCAGTTAACACAACACCGCACATCGAACTCAATAATAGTAACCGATTAGTAATAGCCGAGCGATGCGATGAACCAAAAAAAAGACTTAGTTGTCGAAATGTTAAGAAGTTTTTTTTTTTGTTTCAGTATTTCCACTTTTAACCCAGTTCAGTGTCTCAAAATCGATCACCTCGTCGGGGAATTTTTTTTCTTGCTGGCTGTTCGTTTTTCCGCTTCTCGTTTTTTCCTCTTTTTCCCCTCCTGCCTGTCGCAGTCAAAAAAAAAACACCCCTTGGTATCCTAGATCGCAGAGAGCCGCAGGGTTGCTAGTTTTGGTCACAAAATCGGATGATTTTGACAAGCATTTGCTTAATAATTGAATTGCTGCATCAGCCATTTAAATCTTGCGTTCTTGTTGGGACACCCTTTATTATAAAGACTTTCTCAATCTCACAAAACAATTGCTGGTTATCACCCTCCCATGCATATACACATGTGATGACCATAATATTCAAATTGTATAACTTATTTGTAACTTTATGTGGTCCGAGATCTTTGGAAATAAATGATAAAAATTTTACATTAATTCTCCAATTTCCTACATTCAAATCATGTACTCTTGTCCGCCTTTAGTTTATAATATTGGTTGTCTCCCATTTTGAGCAAAATAAAACATCGTCGTTTAATAATTTTTCAGTTTTGGTATTTAGCGCTAATTTCATTTATTTAAGTTAGACGTATCATGGCAGTGGTTCCTAGTTTCGAAACAGTTGTATCAAACACATGTGTCGCATTCACAGTGACATGAAGTTAAATAAATTTGGAATTAATTTTGGAACCTCCCCTCCCCCGCCATTCCTCTTCTGCTTACACCTTTCTACAAAACTTTTACTGCCAAATTGTACAACACGAACTTTTTCGCTGTAATCATACGGGCTATTAAGGTTTTGATAGTGTTCTCTCCCCTAGTTTAGTTTTGTTTGAATTGGCTTTTTGTGCAGTATTTTTATTTATATTATACGAGTACACTATACGAGTATTTATTTTAGTTTATTTAGCACATATTTTAATAGAGTTCTGGTCAGTGCGGTTTTTATTAAAATTCTGTTCAGTTGATGTTACTTTTTGCATCTGTAGCTGGACGTAAAGGACGTAAAAAGAGAAAACAAATCGCAATGTTATTCAGGTAACTGAAGCGTAACAAATAACAAAATGTGTTGCCGGTTGTAAAATTTAGTATCCTTTATATAGCTCTATATATGTTCGTGTGTGTGGGTGTGTGTGTGTGTGTGTGTGTATATGTCTTCTTATGACTGTTTGCATTGCACCGGTGTTTGTTTAGAGTTGGTTGATTTGCTATCATTGTTGTTGCAGTTATTGCCGTTGTTGCTTAGGTTGCATTGAATGAAATTGTGCGGCAAACTGAGTGTGGCATGTGTCATGCTGCAGAAAATTCATGCAGATGGCGTCTGAATGTTGCAGTTTCATTGAAATGTTTCAGAAATTTTTTTTTTTTTTTGTTAACATTTTCGGTAAATGAAGATAAAAGGAGAGTATTTTGTAAATGGTTAAATTTTTTAGAACACCTCTCGAAACGTGAACATTTTCAGTCATGAAAATACATACAAATATTGAATCTATCGTAGAAACAATAAGTATTTTCGATGCTTTCTCAAAAGTTTTACTATTTCTGGATATTAAAAAGTAACAAAAAAGAGAACAAATTTTCACTAGGAAAATGAATAAAATCGTTGCATTATGTACGAGAAGATGAAATTTGAATATAAAGCATGCGTTTATCTAACGCTGAGTTTTTGAGTTTTTATTTTTAGTGTAATGCTGTATTAATATTAATATTATTTCTTCGGAAAAGGTTAAAATTTGCTAAAAGACATCGCAATTGGTCAGTAAATAAGTGGAGGACAATACTGTTTAGCGATGAATCTAAATTTATTCTAATTCAATCGAATGGAATGCAGACCGTCAGGCGACACAGAGGACAACGTCTTAAAACCAAGAACATTCTCGTCACTGCAAAGCATGGTGGTAGAAATATGATGGTGTGGACATGCTTTTCGGCTCAAGCACCATGGACCTGGTCCATTTCATAAAATAGAAGGAATTATGAACGGTGAGGGATATCGAGCCATACTACAACACCAAATGCTACCCCAGGCAGAGTGGAATATGCCACTTCCATGGGTGTTTCAATATGATAACGATCCGAAACACACATCGAAAGTGGCAAAAGAGTGGCTAACAAACAATAGGATTCAAACTCTTGATTGGCCGGCACAATCACCTGATCTGAATCCTATTGAAAACCTTTTAGGCATCCTTAAAAGGAGAGTGGCAGGGCATCGGTTTTCCAACAAAGAGGAGCTATTCCACAAGTTGAAAACTGAGTAGGAAAACCTTCCGGAGGATTCTTTTTATTCATTAGTTGCCTCGATGCAAAAGGTGCGAAGATGTTATTAAAAACAAGGGCGGATACATAAAATATTGATTTTGTTGTTATTGTTTTGCGCAAGTGAATTCCGGCTTTGCTGTACATTTTTTCATATTTCTTTTAAACGCAAGTGTTATTGTTGTTATAATGTATTGGTTTTATAGCTTAATAATACCTCTGTGAAAATAAATGGTAATCTTCGTTTTAAATATTTTGTTTTTATGAAAATTATATATTTATAGTCTGGAGTACATTTTGTTGCTTTTGTTTTGCGCAACACTGTACGTAGGTGTTACAATCGGTATAATATAGAGCGGTGTTTAGCAGGCGCTGGTAAAATCCCCACCAATTTATATACCACCATATTTGTGGCCGTGCTTGTTGAATGGTGCCAAAGAAACAAGGATGTATCACTGAAACAATTAAATTAGTCGATGTACCGAATTATACATTTTTTTCGTATTCAAATGTAAATTAAAGAAAACACATAAAGAGTGATTGTTTAATCGTAGTTGTTTTAAAAATTGAATAAAACACTCAAATTTGCATCATATATTAAAAATTTTTATTGGAATCGATAAATGTTGTGCATGGCTCCGTCTCAAAATGTCCATTCAGAAGGTCCAATTTTTCGCCACTTTTTCGAGCGTTTCGGCTTGTATTCGACGAATAACGCGTGTTATGTTATCCTGTAAGGCTTCAATAGTGTTCGGCTTGTCCACATAGCTTGTCCACTAACGACTTGACATAACCCCACAAGAAGTAATCAAGAGGCGTTATATCGCAAGTTCTTGGGGGCCTACTCACAGGGCCAAATCGAGAGATAAGCTGCTCACCAAATGTATCCCTCAACATATCCATTGTTTCACGAGCAGTGCGGCATGTTGCACCGTCCTGATGAAACCACATGTCAACCAAGTTCAACTCAGCCAATTGGGGCAAAAAAAAAAATTCCTTCCGGTTGAGTAACACATGCCCAATCGCTGAGAACGGCAACGAATTGACATTTCTCGATCGTCATTTACGCTGGTCGCTACGGCTTCAATACTTTCTTCGATACGCACTCTACCCAATCGCTGAGAACTGCGACGAATTGACATTTCTCGATCGTCATTTACGCTGGTCGCTACGGCTGCAATATTTTCTTTGGTACGCACTCTTCGCATGCGAGTCGATGGTTTTATGTCCAACAAAGTAAATTTGATGCGAAATTTGGAGATAACAGCATTAATTGTTGATTCAGCAGGTCGATTATGACGACCATAAAATGGTCGTATCAAACGATGCATATTCGTCACAGGGCACGAATTTTGATAATTAATGTCAACGATTTGTAATCGTTGCTCGTTTGTTAGTCTTTCCATGATGAAATGGCAGAGTATACTGTACACTTTAACTTTTGACAGATGACATTTGGACACCATTACCAACTGCTGCCAACCTGAAAAACTTAAATCATAAAAAAATCTTCCTGTATAAAACTATAATTTCAATGAAACTTCTCAGCGATAATCTTGATTTTCAAATGCTTCAACATTTGGCAATTATCCGTGTGAACACCGTCTTTGACGTAGCCTCAGAAAAAAAGGTTTAACGTCGTCAAATCGCATGATCTTTGTGGCCAATTGACGACTTCAAAACGTAAAATTACGCTTTCTGGAAACTCCTCATGCACTAAAGCCAAAAATACCTCGCGACACCGTCTTGTTGAAACCACATACCGTCCAGTTCCTAACCTTCAATTATAGGACAAAAAAGGTCTCTCATCATAGCGCTATAGAGCTCTGAATAGAAATTCGGGTACATTTCGGATGGTATCTCAGCGATAACTTGGCGAATGTTAATTTTCAAATGCTCCAACGTTTGACAATTATCCGTGTAAATACGTTCTTTGATGCAGCCCCACAAAAAAGGTCTAACGTCGTAAAATTGCATGATCTTGGTGACCAATTGATGTCTTCAAAACGTAACATTACGCTTTCTGGAAACTTCTCATGCACTAAAGCCGAAAATACCACGTGACACCGTCTTGTTGAAACCACATACCGTGGTATATGGTACAGTTCCTAACCTTCAATTATAGAACAAAAAAGGTCTCTCATCATAGCGCTATAGAGCTCTGAATAGAAATTCGGGTACATTTCGGATGGTATCTCAGCGATAACTTGGCGAATGTTGATTTCCAAATGCATCAACGTTTGACAATTATCCATGTAAACACGGTCTTTGACGTAGCCCCACAAAAAATGTCTAACGTCGTCAAATCGCATGATCTTGGTGACCAATTGATGTCTTCAAAACGTAACATTACTCTTTTTGGAAACTTCTCATGCACTAAAGCCAAAAATACCTCGCGTCACCGTCTTGTTGAAACCACATACCGTCCATTTCATAACCTTCAATTATAGAACGAAAAAGGTCACTCAGCATAGGGCTATAGAGCTCTGAATAGCAATTCGGACACACTTCTGACGATATCTCAGCGATAACCTGTTGTAAAAAGCTCAAACGTTTAGAGATTATCCGTGTAAACACGGTAGCCCCACAAAAAACAAAATTCTTAAGGCGTCAAATTGCATGATCTTCGAGGCAAATTGACGTCGCCAGAACGTGAAATTTCGCTTTATGAACATTTCTTATGCGATAAGGCCAAAATCGCTCGTGTTGTGTGGCTCGTGGCACCATTTTGTTCAAACCACATATCGTATAGTTCATAATTTTTAATTGCAAACCAAAAAAACTTCAATTATCCAATGGCCATAGCGCTCTGAATAGAAATTCGGATTATCCGCCTGACTTTCACTAACAGAAGCAATATTTTCGGCAGAGCGTACATAGAGATGATGCACAGGCTTGCTACATCTGTAGCACTTCCAGTCTTTTCAAATTTCTGTACAATTTTGATAAGACACAGTATTATTATGACGACCATAACCACAACGTAATGTATAAAAATTGTCCACGTTTGAATCATCACTTTTGCAGTAAGTTTTAACTATTTTTACACTTTCTTTGGTTATTAAACGAACCATATTCGTAAATAGCAGTGCTTTCACTAAATAAATAACACTTCAGATGACGGGTATTTAACTGCTGACAACCTTGCCAGATCGGCGGCAGGTGACAGGTATTTAATAGCTGACAATCTTGCCAAACCGGTGGTTTTGAAACAACTAAATGGATAACACTGTATATAGAATAATACTCAAATGTTTGCATATTTAATACAAAAGAATTTCGATTCCTGTGGGCTTTTTAAAACACTTTACCTCAACAAAGAATCTTTATGGCTGCTAAACTTTAAGAAACCTCAAGAATTTGGCCTACTCTACGCTGTCCTTTAAAACGCAGCTAATTTGCAATAATAATATCATCTGTTTAACTAAAATCTGCCCTTTAGCAGTAGAATTATATTAATACGCACATTTACTTCAAAATCCATTTTTTCATTTTGACTTTTCTCTACAAAAACACCCACTTTGCATTTTTATTATTTTTTTGCTTAATCTAATTTTAAATCGTTATCCATTATTCAATTTCCAACTACAGACTTGAATTGTTAATACCTTCGTTGGCAAATTAACTTAGCATCCTTCAATGTCTGAGTTAAGCTTACGCTTATTTGCGTGTAAGCTGTCTGTCGTACCTTAATATGATTATGATTTAATGAAATTTCCTCTCTTACAACAGCAGATTCCGCAGGAAAGAGACGATATAGCTTAAGCTCGTGTTATCTGGCACTTATGGAAAGCAAAATATGATTACAGGTATTGTCAACAAATAAACCCTTCTTTATATGCTCCAGATGCACAACGATATCTGCCCCTAAGGGGTGCGAGCGTGTAGGTAAAGTGAAAAAGAAGGTGCTTAAATATATTTAAACATACGAGTACTTTCAAAGCAAAAGTACGCCCTGAGTCGCAGAGAAGACGACACAGAAGCTGAAACTGAGGTTGTGGCAGCAGAAGATGACGACGAACGATGGCATCCAACAAATATCTCTAGCACAAGTAAAAAAAAGTGGTTTTATATTGTAAACTCTTTAGTGAAAATTGCCTAAAGGCTAAAGGATTTCTTTATCTGCTTTGCATTTTTTTTTTCTTTAGTACGCTTGGATTTTTTTCCAGATAAACACCTGATAAACATTCAAGAGTACCAAAGTGATGTCAGCATGAAAGATATGCTAACCGAAGGCTGTGACGGAGGTTTAGAGGAAACAAAAGTAGGTGTATGTTATAATATATGTGGTGAAGAAAGGAGAAAATGTGTAGAAGTTAAATATGCTAAGCTCAAGAAAATGTAGGCGTCTTTAGGTAATTCAACGTTCAAGAATTCTTTAAACATTACTTTATTTCTTTATTAAATAAATACCAAAAAAATACGTCTTTAGGTAATACGACGTTCAAGAATTCTTTAAACATTACTTAATTTTTTTTTTTTTTAAATAAATACAAAAAAGAAAAAACATTTAATGTGCGCGACAGCTTTAAATTTTAATTGATCGAAAAACTTAACTTAATAATGAATTTTGCATATCTTCGTGTCAAAATATTATATTGGTAGGCTATGAATTTTCGCTTAAAAATTTTCGCTTTTTTTGCTATAGAATTAACAAATCTGGTGAAATTGCAGTACGAAGTCATCAAGAATACCAAAGTGATGCCAGCATGAGAGATATGCTAACCGAAGGTATTGACAGACGTTTACAGGAAATAAAAGTAGGTGTATGTTACAATAAAGGGTGTCCCAACAAGAACGCAAGATTTAAATTTAGCGCCATTGGAAGTGTCATTGTTTGACATTTGAACAATTGTTATTGTGTGCTAGTAGAAGGTACGAGGTTAGTAAAAATGGAGCGCTACACGAATGAACAACGCATTCATCAATCATTGTGAAATTGTTTTACCAAAATGGTGAAAGTTTTGCGGCTACAGTTCGCAAATTGCGATCAATTTGGGGTCACAATAATGCTTCAAAAGAGTCAACTGTAAAGAGATTATTGGATAAATTTGCCAAAACTGGGTCTGTTAGTGATGTAAAGACAACAACGCGCCTTCGACCAGATCTATCGACCGAAAATGTCGCAGCTGTACGTGATGATGTCGTTCAAACTCCATCCACCTCAATTCGACACCGAGCTCAGCAAATTGGTGTCTCCAAATCCACTATGCAGCGGAATTTTGACGAAAGATTTGCATCTTCATGCATATAAAGTTCAATTGACTCAGGAACTGAAGCCAGCTGACCAGGGGCAGCAAAGGGAGTTCGTTAATTGGGTGTTGGAGAGACAACATGAAAACGCCGACAACGACTCAAGTCTTAAAAGAGGAAATTGGACGCTGCATTAATGAAATACAGCAGCATTTATGCAAAACGGTCATTGAAAATTTCATTGAAAGATCGCGTTTGTGCCAGCAAAGCCGTGGCTGCCATCTGCCCGATGTGTTGTTCCATACATAACCTCATTCTGTCTACTTTATGATATAATAAAGTTTCACGATTTTTTTTTTTTAAATATCTGTGTTTTATTTAAAATTTAAATCTTGCGTTCTTGTTGGGACACCCTTTATATGTTGTGGAGAAAGTAGAAAATGTGTAGAAGTTAAATATGGTAAGCTTAGGAAAGTGTAGGCGTCTTTAGATATTTCAACGTTCAAGAATTTTTTAAATATCATTTAATTTTTTTATTAAATAATTACAAAAAAAAAACAACATTTAATGTTTTAAATTTTACTTGATCGAAAAAGTTACAATGAGTTTGCATATCATCGTATTAAAATATTATATTGATAGGCTATATTTTAAGGATTTTACTTTTTTAAGAATTACAAAATCTGGTAAAATTTCAGTACGAAGCCATCATTTTCTATGTGAATGCCTCATTCTAATATTAATTCCGAGATGCCAGTGTAGTCATTGTATAAAGTTGTTTACATTCAACATTACAGTAATTAATTTCAACATTATAGTGGTTGATGGGCACTACAGTAAAGATAGTAAATTTAATTGTGTTTCTTCTAAATTTCAGATTTGAAATTGCAAGTTTCCTTAAAACGTAGAAAACATTCAATATCATTAAATTCGTTGTAATTTGAGTAAGTTTACTCTACATATCCAACTTGTGCGAAAAAAAATTTCGAAATTTTATGATATTTCGTGCCATTAAAAACGTAATTTAGTCTTAATCTGAAAATACCTCAGCCCAATCATTATTCCGTATATGCCGCTGTGGTCAATTATCGCAAATATCTGGGCACCCCTATTATATACGCATTCAATTTGCATGACGAAGAAAATCACATTGCTGCTCCATAAAATTGCATTCCATCATAAACGTATTTCTCCACATCTTATTTCTTCTTCGTGCCTTCAATGGTATTTCAAGGATTAAATAAGATTTGCTTGCAATTACAGCCGCCGTATCGTTACAGCGTTTTCTTCGCCTACAGTCGCAGTTTATTTACAATTTACTTTTATCGCAATAACGGCCGTTTGCCTTTTTTGTTTACCGGTTATTTAGTGCTTAATTTGTTGTAAGTCTTTTCATGCCCGTCTCCGCCTCCTCCTTTCCCATTAATGCTTATTTATATTTATTATATGACAAGAAATGAATGGCGGGACAAATCAAGTCAAGGGGTGGGAAGTTTGGTAAACATTGATGGAGAAAGAAAATGAAATATACAATTTAATTCACATTTTTTTTCGTACTAAATGTCTTAAGGATTATAGTTATAATGGTATGATGATTACAAACGGGGGAAAAAAAGTATTAATAATTATTAATATCTGGTGTTTTAATAACAGCATGGATGCAAATTTAAGTAAACATGAATTAATTTACAATTATGTTTTTCTCTATAACGAAAAAGAAGCTGTAATTTTGGAATGAAATTAGAAGTTACATTTATTTACTTAGAGGTTAAAGACCACTTTTTGCGCATGGAACAAAAACGGCTTTTTGGAGCAGCATAAAAATGCAATAGAGATGGAGTTTTTTGTGTGAGATAGAATTTTTTCTCCTTCCAATGATTATTGATAGAATTTGCTTTACTTTACTTTACTCCATTTACTTTTTCAAATTTGTATCAATATTGGCCTACTATTTGTTGATGAGAGTTTAAATTTGGTTACGGGTAACAACGTTTATTGTAGAAAGCGCTTGGGAGGACAAACAGCATTCAAATGCTTTTACAGGAATATATTTTATACAAACGGAAGGGCAACGTTAAAGAAGGAAAGTATGGACCAAATAGAAGTTAGAATCACAAAAAGGACTAAATTTTTTTGAGAATATCTAAGGAGATATTAATGAGTCAAGGTGCCTATCGAAAGGGTCGTTTCAGAATGCTTCGCACTTCAGGAAGTTTTTTTTTGTCATATTGGAATGATCTTTGCATCTAATTGAAGAATACCGTCTTGTCCAATCACCTTAAAAGCGCAAAAAGTATAAGTATTTAGGTGCTTCGTTTCCGAAACATGGAAGTTATTTAATCTTTTCCCTAATTTTCTATTTCAATGTAGCTTTCTGTTTTAATAAAAATTTCTTCTAAATATGTTAAACTGAATATCGATGTAGTAAAAGATTTTCTACTCTGTTCAATAAAAGTAGTATAGGGTTATTCAATCAGTGGTGTCAAAACTGCCGGTCTGGCAAAGCTGTCAGTTGTTAAATACATGTCTTTTAAGGTTTTATCTATTTAGTGAAACGTTTAATATTTACCAATATGAATCGTTTGACAACCAAAGAATGCGTAGAAATAATTAAAACTTACTACAAGACTGCTGATTCAAACGTAGGATTTTAATCATACAAAATTAACTTTAGCGGTGAAGCTCACATCTCACTCGGTGGTTACGTCAACAAGCAAAATTGTGGCATATGAGGCCCGGAAAAGTAATTGTGGAAAAGCTACTGAACCCGCTAAAAGTGATTGATTGGTCCGCATTATGGCCTGAGCGTGTCATGACTCTAAAAGAAACGTTAGTATCACTTTGAAGCCCTATGGCCGTATAATAATCGACTATTTTTGGCCTACAACTGAAGATTATGAACCAGATGATATGTGGTTTCACCCAGGCGGTGCCATGAGTCGCCCAACACGTCCGATATTGACTTTATTGCATGAAAGGTCTCCAAAAGATATAATTACACGTTTTGGCGACGTCAATTGGCCACCAAGATCATGCGATTTGACGCCTTTTGATTTCTTTTTTTGTAGAGCTACCTCAAAGGCCATGTTTATGTGGATACTCCCAAAATTGTATAGCGTTTGAAGCCCAACATTCACCAAGTTATCGCCGAGATATCGCCCGAAATGTAAGAAAAATTGATCAGAAACTACATCAAAAAGATCCACGCCCAATCGCTGAGTACAGCGACGAATTGGCATTTCACGATCGTCATTTACACTGGTCGCTACGGCTGCAACATTTGCTTCGGCACGTACTCTGCGCAAGCGAGTCGATGGGTTTGTCCACGCCCAATCGCTGAGTACAGCGACGAATTGGTATTTCACGATCGTCATTTACACTGGTCGCTACGGCTGCAATATTTGCTTTGGTACGTACTCTGCGCATGCGAGTCGATGGTTTTGTGTCCAACAAAGTAAATTTGTTGCGAAATTTGGAGATAAAAGCATGAATTGTTGATTTAGCAGGTCGATTATGATGACCATAAATTGGTCGTATCAAACGTTGCACATTTGTCACAGAGCACACATTTTGATGATAAATTTCAACGATTTGCAATCGTTGCTCGTTTGTTAGTCTTTCCATGATGAAATGGCAGAGTATACTGTACACTTTAAATTTTGACAGATGACATTTGGACGCCATTACCAACCAGTGCTGCCAACCTGAAAAACTTAAATCTTAAAAAATTACCCTATACATATATATTGCATCACATGTCATGTATGTCGTAATCTAAATTTTAAGAACGAAAACAGACAGCGTTGCCGCTTCTATACTAATACCTCTCATACAAAATTACTGACTTATCTAAAGTAGATTTTCCATTGTGATCGCTAATTCGTAGCCTGAGGTTTACTAAATTCTCATAAATTATATCGCGTGAAAATAATGAGTAAAATGGGGAAAAATTGACGGAACGACCACGCCCTCTCTGGTAGCTCCAATTATCTTATCTATCTCATATATTCCTAGATTTGCACCTTTCTTTCAGTTGCACTATATTTAGTACAATTAAGATCGCATCAAGTATTTGATATTGCGATTGAAAATAGATAGCATTGGCTCACCTCCTAAGGCTCCACATATAAAATTTGATTGATGTAGCAAAAATTGCTGCATTTCTCAAACGAAAGACATCACAAAATTACAATTTTACCTCTTTTATAGCGATTTAATTCAGAGTATTTATTTCTAGCATCATAAATGAACGTTGGATGAAGGCGTATATACGGAAGTCAGTTCATCTAACTGAAACTTCTAAAGTTGCTTAATTTTCTTTTAACCATCGGCTAGTTTCATCATTACGTGTATGAGAGACCAGAATTATAACTTCTTTCTTACATAATTCTGAAGTATTTTATTGATTTCATGATTTACAACACACAATAGTTTTGCTATTAGTTTGACAATAATTCTCTTTGAGACATCAAATTAATAAATGCTTCGCATGTTTTGGTTTATTAAATTTTCCTAAATTACATATCAATATTACAAGACATATAATTTTGTATACTATATTATGTTACTTTCTTGGTAATTTATTTTATCATAATTGTATAAAACATGAGGGGAGTAAAAGAAGTTTATTTAGGAAACAAGATAATACAACAAAACTGTTTTAATTCTAAAGTAGCAAAGGAAATATGATTAGTTCAAATAATGGTTGAATTTCTAAACAAAAAAGCATTGTTTTTTTACATTTTTTTTGTAAAATTTTTAAATTTTTTTGAAATTTTTGTGTTTTACCATACACAGCCTTAACGGTTTCCAATGGTGCCTGAACTTTCCTTTTGTTGATATAAATTTTAATCATTACACTACTTGTTTTGTTTTGAACTTTCGATTAAGAATTTTCAGATTTTTCCCAATTTTTTCGCAGCACTGCATAAAGGTTAAGAGCCCTTGAAAATTTTCTTTGAAAATCTCCATACAAAATTATGGATTTTGCTCACATTTACATAAGAATATCATTCAATAGGTAGTCCGTATTTTTGGGATTTTACTATCCTAAGACTTTCATGTGGCATAAACTTTCATCTAATTGCCCTGTGAACTTGTTTTATATATACAGTATCGGACAAAACTAAAGCACGGAATGCTTTTTACGAATGTCGTTAAACAGCCTTTCAAAATTCGTTTAGATAATTGATGTTTTTTTATTCAATATTCTAGATTACTAAATTGTTTTAATATGAAAATGAGTTAATGAATTCTTCATTAAAACAATCAAAATTTGAGCAAAAAACGTAAAACTTAGTGTTTTTAGGCTACAAAACTAAAGCACGTAGCCAATACCACATAACTGAGGACTAGAAAAATTCAATATTTTGTGGCAAATCCATTATTTTGTAAAACTTCGGCACATCTTCGATGCATGGAGTCAATTATATTATTTAATACGTCTGGAAAAATTTTATTCCAAGCATTTTCCACATTTTTATAGAGCTCATCCAAATTCTTGCAGCTATAGCGGTCTATATTTCGATCTACAATTTCCCACAGGTTTTCTATGGGGTTGAGATCAGGCGATTGCGCCAGCCATTGTAAAACTTCAAGTTTATTTTGTACGAACCACTCTTTCACACACCTAGATGTATGTTTGGGGTCGTTGTCATGGTATTAGTACCTCCACTTAATTGGCATCTCCTCATATGTATGTGGAAGCATTACATTTTGGAGAATGTCTCTATAAACGAATCGATCCATTATTCCACTTATTCTATGAATTGGACCAATGCTTTGGCCTGAGAAACAGCTCCAGACCAAAACGCTGTCCCCTCCGTGTTTCACTGTGCCTTCTGTATATTGTGGCTTAAGACGCTGTCCTCTGAGTCGCCTAAATTCATCGGAACCGTTCATATTAAATTTGGATTCGCCGGAGAACAGTATGGTTGTCCATTGTGCAGTGGTATAATTAATACGTTTCTTCGCAAACTAAATCCTGGCCAGTCTATTTTTCCGTGAAATAAAGGGGTTTTTACCCTTTTATAAGATTTTATATCCCCTTCTACAGCGTGTCTTTGGATGATTTTGGGAGTAACGTTTAACGATAATTGTGAGACAATGGTCCTTGACGATACACATGGATCGTTTTTTACTAAACGTATTATTGCCAGCTTATCTCGTTTTCTGATCTTTCGCGGCCATCCACCCTTATGTACTGTAGCCAAAGAACCCGAAGATCGAAAGCGACTTATTATTCTTGATATCATACTGTGGTGGTTATTGAAATCAGCTATATTTTTTTCTTTTAAATGAACTGGATATTTATTGCGTGCCATTTTATTTAGTAACTGAAAAGGTTTCGTGCTTTAGTTTTGTCGCTGCATTTTCGAACGTATTAAAATAAGCACATAGAAAAGTAGTTAAACTACTAAGCAACAAAATTTCTGCATTAATTTGTGATAAGTGTAGGTTATATTCTTTCAAATATAGTTGTTGTTTTTTTGAAATGGGCATTCTTTTTATGTTATTGTAAAGTTCCTTGATAAACATAAAACCGTGCTTTAGTTTTGTCCGATATTGTATATGCACAAATATCGGAAGTATTATTAGTTCTAATATGTCTAATTTAGTTATCAAGACATAAAAATACAATTCCGTGCATTCCATGGATGAGATATTGGAGAGCTTCTCACATCCAGTAAGCTTACATGCATTCTACTTTTAGACTCACTCATAAAGACCTACAGTTTAACGAACATTCCGAATGTCACAGTTTGAGAAGCATTTTCAAGATTTGTCGATTACACGATTACTCGAAGTGTTCGCCAAATATAGTAAGACGACTGCCACTCAAATAATCATTGGTGGCTGTATGGGCGATTGATACAGAGATTCATTCGAATGATAGTTTCGTCTACTAACCATCCCGCTACGGTCAATCACAAGTTCTCTAAATACATATATAATGCTTTAAAATTCCGAAAACTGATTAGGGAATATATTTCAGATTGTCTTTGAGTAATCTTAAGTGTGAAACTAAACTTTAAAGTCAAGGTTTCTGAAAACGAAAAGGCATGCAGAAAATCTGTAAAACTTAAATTAAATTTCTTGAGATGTCTTAAATATTGACCAAAATTTCTAAATATTTCAGCATCAGATTTGTTAAACTATCATGAAGAGACTAAAACTTTGAATCAAAATTATCGAAGCCATAACTGAAAACCACTTAACTCAACAAAATCGCGCACTTCTTTTTGAAAACAGAATTTTTGGTTAATCGGTTTTTAGTTCACTGCTTCTTGGTTATCAAAATGCTTCTTGGTAATTCAATGCCCGAATTGAAGCAACTTTTTAGAGATTAAATATTATTTCTGATCATGGACCGTCACCAAATCGAAATTAAATCTGAAAATAGTTTTAATTTGTTTCAGTTTCTGTAATTCAAATCAAATAACATAGTTTTTGTTCTGATTCCTACAACCGAATCAAAATTGTATTGCATTTTGTTTGTCTTTCACAAATAATATCGATTTTAATTGTTACCCAAATCGAAATTTGAATCAGTTTTTATTCTCATTCAGTTCATGAAACGATTTGTTTGTATTTCACTGCTTAAAAAAAACCGACAACATTTTTATGTATTAGGTTTGCAACTAAGTTCCCGCTGTTTGCCAATAGATGGCGCCAGCTATAAGTGCTAGTCGATTCTGTCATAGCATAAACATTACGAGCTAAGCTTTGGCATAAGGTAAATAGTTATTAATTAAGTTAATAACTTATTATTATTACAAGGTAACAGTTATTTTCCTATGACGTCATATTCTTTTGGTTGTTTGAATATGTATGATTTTGTGCCGACTAATCATCATATGCGGGAAGTATTGATTTTCTTCTCTCAGTCATAGAAAACAGCGGCTGAATTTCATCGAGAGCTTCCAGATATTTACGGAGGTGCTAGTTTAAGTGAAGCAACTTGTTGAGAGTGGTTCCGTGGCTTTAAAGATGGTGATTTTGATGTTGATGACCGTTCTGCTGAAGAAAGACAAAAAACCTTCAAAGAAACTGAATTGACGGCATTACTTGATGGCGATCCATATCAAACGTAGGTAGAGCTTGCTTCAGCATTAGGAAAGAATTTCTGTGAGTCTGGTATCCTAAGTTCAGAAAATAAATTGTTTGACCCATTTGTGCCTTTCGCAGTTTACCGTCAAGTTTCGTTTTCTGCGAAGAAACGAAACCACATTTGGTTTCAGTGCTTGTTTAGATTAAAAAACGACATAGCATAAAACTACATTTTCGTTTCGGTTTTCTGTTTCATAATATTTTTCAACATATCTGTTTCATAATATTTTGATAGAGAAACGGAATCAACGTATGTTTCTAATTTCATTTCAGATAAGAAACTAGAGACTGTATAAAGTGGGTTTTTGTTCCGATTATAAATCGAAAACAAAATTTCTTATGTACTTTATATAAGTTCATAATATCAGAAGCGAAACGAAACTTAAATTTTATAAGGGTTTCTGTTTCTGATAAATCTTAACGTACAAATATCCTTTCTGATGATGTTTCGACAAATTTTAGACTTGCTCACCATTATAAGATTTTCGCTGTATAAATTTTCGAAAATGTGTTATTGCGTAACATTTAGAAGTCAATAGCTTACGAATAAGAGGATAATGCCAAAAGTTTATGCATCATAAGCTCTATTCAAAAATATTTGTGTACAGTAAGATCTTCTGATGATCTTCTTCATTGCCTTCGATACATTATTTTTGGCATCGGAATATTTCAGATTGAAATTGGACAAATTTTAGAGTTAAAATAAATATAAACGTTTTGTTGTTCTTTCCGATAGGAGTTTAAAAAGTATTTAAAGTAATAAACTTAAGAAATTTTTCAAAATTCAGATTCAGTTTGCACTTAATCAGCTCCACACTTGAAGCGTTGTTCAGAAAAAAACTAGGGAACTTAATTGATAAAGTCTATTTATACACTCACTGATGGAATGTACTTTTTACTGCATATATTTTAGTTCAAGCCGAAAGCAGTAAATAATTAAAACCGAGCTTCTTGCCTAGAAATGGCCACTGAAAGCATTTCAACAATTTTACGTTTTCTTGTCCCATTTTGACCGATCCTTGTGAAGCATAAAACTGTGGAAAATGATTTGTATTTTTTATTTGTGAGAAATTTATATATAGGTGGTTGCGTTTGAGTGAATTTTTGCTAACACCCTCGTACAATAATTTTAAAAATATTTGACCTAATTACATACGTATCTACTTCTTCATCTGGGCGAATGAGTAATATATAAATAAATGTTACTCATACGCATATGAAGGAATTTGAAGTACATCAACTAATTGTTCTTAAAATAATTATCCTAATTTAATTAACAAACATTTTAATCAACTTTAGATAATATCTTTATTTCTCCTTTCTTGCATGACTGCAATAAACTATATCAAAGACATTTTTGATGTAAATATCAAAATTTCATTTGTGAAATATTTTCGGTAATGAGGCGCATAAATGGTTTGTGCGTTAAAACTAAATGTTATGATAATAAAATTTCTATTGAACATTTTGTTTTTGATTTTAATTATGTTTACACTTTAAACTCATTCTGCAAAAAAAAAAAAAAAAAAAAAAAAACGAAGTACAAATATGTACGCTTGTGAGGTAGTGAGTAGTTAAATGACATAATTTTATGACGGTTTTTGCACACAAAGCCAATATATAGGTAGTAACAGTACAGCCTAATTGCACTACACATATGGAGACAAAATAGTTTTCAAAATCCACTGAATTATATGCATAGGTATATAAGGGCGGAAATTACTTATATAATCGCGAATGAAAAACAGTTTTAATAGTTTAAAACGATTATTGCAAACAATCAGGTGTTATTTTGAACTAAGCAAGCAATGCCGACGAGTGAAAATACAACGGTTCTAAACACTAATCCTACTTACCTGGGCATACAGTGCAAAATTTTTAACTCAGGACATGTTCTCTAGGATGCTAACGCATAATGTTCCAACGTAAGTGGAACATCTACAGTTGAGGCTTCTCAAAGCTTCGAAAGGCAAGGCGACTGCGTGGATTGGTCTATGTTTTCCCGATAGAAGAAAATACTTCAGCATAAAACGTCTCCATCTATGAACTTGGGTAGCCTAGTATAAAACATCTAAAACAAAGACTGGATTTCGGAAATGCAATGAGAATTTCGCTTGACGAATTTGATACTGATACTGATACTGATACTGATACTGATACTGATACTGATA
>JAHXMU010000370.1:444852-461897 GCA_019455685.1 Philornis downsi | reverse complement strand
TGATACTGATACTGATACTGATACTGATACTGATACTGATACTGATATTGATATTGATACTGATACTGAAGGATCATTTGTATATGGCGATATTTATCAGTCCATACAATTTTCAATTTGGTATATGCGTGATTCAGTCTAGGCATATACATAAACTAGGCATATATAGATATAACGAATTTTAACCTTAATGGATGTGTATATCGATCGATTAAGAATTACTTTTCATTTCTGTTCCTTTGTTTTATTTATTCGTATCCTTGCAGTAAAAATACAGAACGAAAATATGATCCATTTTCTATAAAAGTTGGCATATAAATTTCTTTGTAGCCGAAAGCGAATCCTTTCGATGTTAGCAATATAAAACGATGTATTTATTTAGTCCTATAGCATTCTTTTGTCCGATTCATCTACATTAACAAACACACAGTTTTGAATGGAATTAACCTAAATGTTGTATATGTACCTATATATGCTTATACTGGATCACGCGTATACCAATTTCAAAATAGCATGGACTGATAGATATTGCCATATACAAATGATCCTATCAGGCATAATGTGATAGCAGCTACAAAGCAGATTTTCATTTGAATTTGAATATACTTAATATATTTAATTGGGTGGGGTTAGAAAGGAATCTTTCTGATAACACAGAAGATCAGTCCATGCTTTGATACAGTCTCCGTACAAATAAACCTTCCAAAATTGATTTTAATACTTCTGCAAGTCTCTAACTTCACCCTTATGAAGTTATGCTTATATTTTTTTATATTTTTACAATTTTTGGCAGCAGTTTTAAATGCCTAGTCCTACCAACATTGTTTTGGTTACTCTCTTTTGCATATGACATTGAGTTTGTTGCTAACGAATGCTCTTGTTAGTGTGGTTGAAATCATTTGCATAGCATAACTTCGCCAATGCAATCACTGAAGCACTTGACCATAGCATTGACATCGATATACAGCTTATATAGCTCATGACTCATACGACACCGAAACTTTTATGAAAAAATTGAGTCTACGTAACGTACGTAGTTTTGTTTTTAGAACTGACCCATCCATTTGTGACATATCTCAGAATTTTGCGCTGTGCAGAAGAGCAAGTAAAACCAATATGTAACACCATTAAAATTTTGCCTGTCGAGAAAGGAATCGTTTGATAAAATCATGGTATAGGATCATCCGTTTTTTCGTTTTCAAGTAAAGTTAAATATAATATATGTAAAGCTATGATTTTGATGATACTTTTATTTCATTATAATGTTTGGACCTTGCCATTATGTGCGAAATACAATGTAATTTAAAAGGCCGCTTCTGGATTAGTTGCAGCAGGAGCTCCTTTTCAAGTAGTTTTCGAAAAAAATACGATTCAATGACACCTCCACAGCATATACAGCGCTAAACGGTTATTTTTTCCGGATGCAATGGCCTTTCCACAATAATTTCTGCGTTTTACTAGTCACATAAGTGACAATTTTGCCTGTGGGCGTAACCACCAATTGGAAATATGGTTTATCGCTGAAGAACATTTTGTTCACGTATGAATCACCACTTTTGTAGTAAGTTTTAAGTATTTTTTACCATTCTTCTGTTGTTAGCGATCCGTATTTGTAAATGTGCAAACCTTCCACTAAATAAATATCAATTCAGATGATAGGTATTTAACAGCTGATAGCCTTGCCAGAACGGCGGATTTGAAACCAGTAAATGGATAGCGCTATTTGTGCAAATAATACGATTTTCCAATTTTCAGACTGGCATCATTAATTTTATTGATGGTAGAGACGAGTTATATCAAATTATCCATTACTTCAGAGTTATAGTTGTGGAAATACTTTCCAATTGTATACACTTACTATCATGTTCCTCACAGTGGCGTTGAAAAAAAATCTGATTCCTTTATTGGTCGATTTCGACTGTACGATTTCCAGCTTTGTGTTTGTGTTTCATAGGAACATGTATCAAAATCCGTGTGCTAAAAAAAATTATTTTTCCTACGTATTGTGTCTATTCAGTCACTTGTGTCGGGTGGTGCATAAGTAACGTTAAGATTTGATCAGTAAAAAAACTTTTTGTTTGTCTTTCTTTTACAGAATTTACAGAATTAACTAAATAATACTTCGAAAGTTTTTGATGGAAAGGCTCAGAATTCAATTATTCAGATCATTTCGAAATTTCTTTCATATTCAAAATGCTCTTGGTGCTCCAACAATTTACCGATTGCTTCAGCATTTTGAGTAACAAGGGGCTGCCTGTGATCTTCCGCGTCCTGGAAGACCTAGTGCAGTTCGAAATAAAGTGGCCATTGCTCGAAAGCAAGCAAGTATTGAGGGAAACCCCAAAACTTCCACCAGGCGAAGTTCTCAGCAGTTAGAGACGTCTAAGCAATCTTTGCAAAGGATTTTACATATGTTACATCTTTTGCCATATAAGATGAAATTGGTTCACGAGTTAAAACCAAATGATTCACAAGAATGCATTCAATACAGTCGCCGTTAATGTTACTTATGCGCCACCCTTTAGTTGCAGACTATGGGATGAGTCTCTCACCCATTACAAGTCCATATACGATATCATGGCTTTCTGCATAAGAGCTGTACAAGATATCACAGCTTTTGTAGTGGCTGCATTGTGTCCCCTCGATGGCAGTAATGCTATTTCTGTTTTAGACTGTTTGCTGCACGTACCAATATTTTTAACAGTTTGATTTCGGATACATCGGTGTGGTTTATTTTGTGATCGGTCCCTAATAAAGTTTTCTGTTACATCCTACGCACAAGTACAGGGTTGCCCATATTCGACGGACCCATGTTTTTTAAAAAAAATCAAAGAAAAAAATAAAAATTTGGCGGTTGGGAATCTTATTCATTTAATTTGTTTCAAGTAGATTTGTTTACATCAATTTTTGAATATGATATCCCTCAAATGGCCGCCTCTGGCGTTGATGGCGTATTGTGCCCTTTTTGCAGCATTTTCCATCGTTTTCGCCAACATTTCGGCCGGGATAGCGGCTATTTCTTCACGAATGTTGTCCTTGAGCTCTTCTACGGTCCTTGGCTTGTTAACGTAAACCTTTAACTTCAAATGTCCCCACAAGAAGAAGTCAGCGGGCGTCAAATCGGGCGAACGCGGTGGCCAGTCCAAATCACCACTTTTCGACATCAAACGGCCCGGAAACAAATTCTTCAGAAAATCGATTGTTATGCGACTTGTGTGCGGTGGAACGCCGTCTTGTTGAAACCAGAACTGCCTCATACGCTTTCGACGAATAATTGGCATCACAAAATTGGTCATCATGTCGCGATAACGCTCCTGGTTGATGGTAACAGCATGGCCATTTTCGTTTTGGAAGAAAAACGGCCCAATGACCGTTTTCGCACTAACGCCGCACCAAACTGTGACTTTTTCGTCATGAAGAGGCAATTCTTGAATCTCCTGAGGATTTTCAGTGGCGTAAATACGGCAATTTTGCTTAGTTACGGTCCCATTCAATGTGAAATGGGCTTCATCGGACATGATAATTTTGTTCCAAAATTGCTCTTCATCATCGGCCATTTCGATGACTCGTTGGGCCCATTCCAATCGACGAGGCTTGTCCGCAGGCTACAATCTTTGCGTCAATTGAATTTTGTACGGGAACAAATGCAAATCAACGCGAATAATCCGTTGTAAAGTGGACCGAGCCATGCCCAACTGCTGAGTACGGCGTTTTTGGGATGTTCTTGGGGACCTCTCAACACTGGCTCGTACGGCAGCGATATTCTCGGCCGATCGCCTTGGTCGACTTTTATTTGGCCTCTTCGGATTAGAAAGAGCCTCACCAGTCGAAAATTTTTCGTATAAACGCTTAATGGTGTTCTTAGAAGGCGCACTTCTCACATTTTTTAATATTTTAAAAGCACGTTGAGTTTTCACAATTGACTTCTTCTGTTGAATGTAAATTTCAACTATTTCAGAGCGCTCGCGTGGCGTGTATTGTTCCATGGTAAAAATCTGCTTGGACTGACGTTTCAAACGCGGTATGTCATTAAGCGATCTGACATCTCTGTCAAAAGTTATGGCGTTGCCAGATGGGTCCGTCGAATATGGGCAACCCTGTATATCTTTCATACAAGATTTTACTACTTCGCCGAATTACGGATTTCATAAACGTTTTTCAGAAAATTCCATTCATTTCACAAACATAGTCTTTCCCACAAGGGTACCATCGCCAATAAAGTCGATTTTCCAAAAATGTTCATACTGCAAAGTTAGAACTCTACTCAGTACAGGATTCAGCCACCAAAAACGCTGTATTTTAAGCATCCATCTCCTCTCGACGGCGGTGATACCATCTTGATTTTGACCTGATTGCATTATCTACCAATATTCATAAGATTTCTGTGTCGTATTCTTCGGTGTCGGTTATTTTGTGGTTTCTAATAATGGATTTCTAATAATGCCTGTCCGACCGCACATTTGTCATCTTAGTTTTACAGCTTACTATTACAGCTTTAAAACTATGAAAATATGTTCATTTTTGATTTTCTAAAAATTCCATTACCAACGAACGTAGATTAGCCGAAAAGTCGCCAACCTATAAAAACTACAGCTAAAATGTATGCCACATATTTAATAGAGCAATTGTGCAAAAGCTAAAAGTTCAAAAGAAAGGAAATCTTAGACACCTTTTTAGAGGACATTCATTATTTTCGTTAAATCATCGCTTTTTAAATTCTTTAAATAAACTGCATTTACCGCCATTGTGGAAGGAATACTAAACACATATTTGCTTCCATTCAATGTAAGAATCTGTTTGTCTACCGAAATACCGCGACCGTATTTGTATAATTCATTCTTACGTATGAGTATTATTAATGATTATTTATTTTAACATTACCTGTACTCATCGTATACATAATTAAATATTTTTATAGAATATTACTTATACGTTTTAGTAATTGCATGTGAGCAATTGATTGTATTTTCTATAAAATATATAAAAAGCAATTGGTTTAATTAATTTCTCTTTTGATGATAATCAATAGAAATTTTCAAACAAATTATTCATTCTTTTGTCTTGCCCCAAATTCTATAACATTTTGTGTAAGAGTTTATTGTTTCATAGCAAATTCAACACAATTTTTACAATTCTATAGATTTTTATGTGCGTGTTCATATTCATGGCTAAAGGGGTGGGGGTTCATGCTCAAAACAAAAGTATTGTATTTAAAATGTAATAAATTATGGTCGACATGCAAGCATAAATGCGTACATATGTTGACACAATAATAATTGAATTTTGCGTTATAAACATGTAGAAATATAATGCCAATACTTGTTTGTATGTGTGCATTTATTAATGTGTTGGGATAAGACTATAACTATTGTTTTTAATATTCGGAATTCATATAGTGAATAGTGAAGAACTATAGAAATATCTAAATTAATATTTGATGGAGTAGCCTGGATGTATATACGAGTACACTGTTTTGAAAATTTTATAGCATATTTTCCATCAAATTTGCCTATAAACTTTTAAATTATTTATGAGTTATAATTCAAAAAATAAACTATTTGAATTTTTTTTTACAACAACAGATTTGATGAGGAATAATTAATTTGAATCTTGAATTTTGAATCAGATGCAGAAATGTGAAGGGGCAAAGTTTTTAAAAAACGGGGAAGTTCTATACTTCTATACTGAGATCGGAAAAATAAAGAATAAAATTGTACTAGAAATAGACAGAGCCCAAAATAGTCTCTTTAATGCAAATTCGGTAAACATTATAAATGATAAAGAGAATTTTACATTAACAAAAACAAAAAAATTGTTAAGGAGCTCAACTTGCTGTCTTGTGATCAGGGACCGTCATCGAAGAGAAATCAAATTCGAAAATAGTTCTGTTTAATTTCAGTTTTTGGAAACAAAATTAAATTTATACAAAAATTTTATGCAGATTCCAACAATCATGTATCATCAAACTATCATGAATCATTCATTTTCCTCAATCCTCGAAGCAGTTCTGATATACACCTTTTGGTATGTCCTTGAGCTCTCTCAGCGATCCGATTTTTATCTCCTCAATTGTCGCAAAATGCCGTCCCTTCATGGGTCTCTTCAATCTTGGGAACAGGAAAAAGTCGCAGGGGGACAAATCTAGTGAATACGGTGGTTGACGCATGATAGCGGTGTTGTTTTTGGTCAAATAATCTCTCACAAGCAAAGATGGGTGAGCAGGTGCATCACCATGATGCAAAAGCCATGACTATTTTTCCGCAATTAAGGGAGTTTTTTTTCGCTTTGCTTTACGCAAACGGCACATGCCTTCAACATAATACTCCATGTTTAACGTACGACCTTATGGTAAGAACTTCTGATGCACTACGTCATGATAATCGAAGAAAACAGTGAGCAAAACCTTGACATTTGATCGAACTTGTCGTGGAAATTTTTGGTCTTGGTTCTCCTGGACTCTTCCATTGGGACAATTGGGCTTTGGTTTCGATGTCATAACCATATTCGAGTACCCATGATTCATCACCAATTATGACCCTTTTAAGCAAATCTGGATAATCGTTGACGTCATTCAACAATTCCTGAGTGATGCTCGTGCGATGTTGTTTTTGGACAAAACTCAGCAATTTTGGAACACTGCCATACGCTTCATGCCCAAAATTTCCCAAAAGATTGCTTGGCATGAGTCAACCGATATGCCAACATCCTCAGCAACTTTCCTAATTGTGATTTGATTATTCGCCATAACAATTTTCTACACTTTCTTCACATTTGCGTCGGTTGTTGATGTGCTGAGGCGTTCAGAGCCAGCGTAGTCATTCACATCCTCTTGACCTTTTGTGGAAAGCTTGTGCCACATATAAAAATTCTTTTGACTCAGAGTACTCTCACCATATGCCACTGTCAATATTCCAAGTGTTTTTGAGCACTTGATTCCATTGTTACACAAAATTTGATGCAACTTCTTTGATCCATTTTTTTCGATAGTGGAAAATCAAAGAATTTTGCGTGTTCTTTATATTCTTGTCTTATTTATATCTCTCACAAACAAAATAAACATGCTATATGGATAAAACCGTCAACATACCTTTGAGGCAAGTGTACCAACATAAAAAAAGAATAATCGAAAGCCAAATGTACCTGCGTAGCCCGCGAAGTTTAAAAATTCACCCTATTTTTTGAACGCACCTCGTATATTCAATTTTGTTTCTGTTTCATATATCCAAACCGAAATTGCAAACAACTTTGATTTTGAAACACAATTAGAAACATATATCCATTATTAAGTGGTTTCAAAATCGCCGGTCGGGTAAGGTCGTCAGCTGTTAATTAGCTTTCATCTGAAGTGTTGTTTATTTAGTGAAAGGTTTGCCATTTACGAACAGGATCGTTTAACTACCGAAGAATGCGCAAAAATAGTTAAAACTTACAACAAAGAGGGTGGCTTAGACGTGATACAACACGACCAATTTTGACTTTATTGCATGAGAAGGCGTAATTTCACGTTTCGGCGAAGTCAATTGACCACCAAGATCGTACGATTTGACAAAGACAGTGTTTACCTGCATAGTCCCCAAGCTTTGGGGCATTTGAAAACCAAAATTCACCAAATTGTTGCCCGAAATGTGCAAAATGTGGTCGATTCAAAATGATCCACTGCTGCAACGAATCTACAGGTGGTCATTTAAGGTCCAAAAATTATAACGAAGTAAAAGTTATATCGAAATCGTAGCTTTATGTGTGTTTTATTGAACTTTATTTTTGAAACCGAAAATTGGATAACCCTGTATTTCATTTGAAAATTTTCAATTCAAAAAAAATGGACAACATTTTTGAGTAGCTGCAGAAATCTCTGAGTGAAGAAATTACTTAAACCACTTTTACTTGAAGCAATTTCGTGCCAGGCTTTTTTTCTCACATATGTTTTCGTTTCATGTTCTTGAATCTAAATATGTATTTCATTAAAATTATATTTTAAATTCAGCCTCTCGAATCAAGGTATCCGTTTCATTAAAACTATATTTTCGATTCAGGTTCTTGAATCTAAACATGTATTTCAACAAAATTATATTTTAAATTCAGGCTCTCGAATCAAGGTATCTGTTTTATTAAAACTATATTTTCGTTTCAGGTTCTTGAATCTAAATATCTATTTCACTAAAATTATATTTTGATTTCTGGCTCTCGAATTAAGGTATCTGTTTCATTAAAGCTATATTTTCGTTTCAGGTTCTTGAATCTGAATATGTATTTCATTAAAATTATATTTTGAATTCAGGCTCTCGAATCAAGGCATCTATTTCATTAAAACTATATATTCGATATATTATTTTGAATTCAGGCTCTCGAATCAAGGTATCTGTTTCATTAAAACTATATTTTCGATTCAGGTTCTTCAATCTAAATATCATTTTCATTAAAATTATATTTTGAATTTAGGCTCTCGAATCAAGATATCTGTTTCATTAAAACTATATACTCGTTTCAGATTCATTCCTTTCGTCATGTTTAAGTGAAGAAACAAAATTAATATAAAACGAAACTGAACTTTTTCGATGGTCTCTGTTTATAATTAATATTTTCAGGTTGGTTTTTTGGTAAACAAATTAATGCAAATCCTCCTCATCTACAGGGTGGGCTAAATAAGACCTATTGTGTACAACGAATAGCGTATTGTAGTTGTTGTTGGTGGTCTTGCGGTAGCAGTGCTTGCACAATTTGAATTTTGTATGGGTACATCTTAAGAGCCAACACTGGCAATGCCCAATTGGCTGGAACGACGGCGAGTTGAGACAGATGAATCATCTGCAACACTCTGCCGCACAGTTTCCACGTTGTCTTCAGTGCGAATATTTTGATGGGCACCTCGTCCAGGACGGTCGGCCACTGAACCCAGTTCCTCAAAACGACCGACCAAACTCCTAATCATGAAGGCTGTGGGAGCTGATCTGGAGTTAAAATGTTGCCGATATTTACGCTGCGTTAAAACAATTGATCGTTGACAAGAATAGAAAAACTCGATAATTTTAACGCGTTGTGTTGTACTGTAGAGTTCCCTAATAAATTTCCAATAATTCAATTATAACCTACAAAAAGAGAAAAATAAATATGTCAAAAAATAAAAAAGTTACTTGTGCATAACATTAGTAGGTCTTATTTCGCCCACCCTGTATATTCAACATTAAACCGGGAAACTAATTCTGATTCACCTTCCGCAAAATCAAAAGGAGTACGATTAGTTTCAGCTAATGAAATTCTAAATCATACTAATGATAAAGGAAATATAATAATAAATAAAAATCAAATAAATATTTAATATTTATAAAATATTAATATATTAAATCCACCAATTAAAAAAACAAATCTTAATAAAATCAAAGCTAATCTAACCTCATAAGAAATAGTTTGAGCTACCGCTCGCTGTTGCATTTTTACTGTGTGTTTGATATTGACTAAACGCTTTGAATGTTGGCAGAACTTACTTGATTAGTATATAAAATTTCTCCTCTTCCATAAAACAACAATATTGAATATTAGGGGAATAACCACAACAGTTAAGATTCATTTTTGTTGCCTATTTTCGTTCTATGTCTCTCTCTCTCTACAATTTTCTCAATTGTTTGTAGCCAGACAATAATAATTTGAATAATTTTGCACAAAAAGCTTCTACTTAATTTGTATTCGATTTGAATTTTATTCTATAGGAAATATAAACCAATTTCCTTTTAACCATATCTAAATTAACCCCATCGCTTTACTCCCTCACTTTTTTTATATAGATTAAAGCCAGCTATTTAGTCAATGTCCTCCACTTGCCCTCTGCTCTTTATGAGTGGGTTATTGCACATCTTTTTTTTTTACATTCATTCTAATAAATCAGTGAACATAAATTGAAAATTGGCTATTAATTAATTTATATGACAACACACACATGCTCGAATGTCATAAATTTTCATGTTTGTTAATTGTTTTTCACACATCCTGCACATAAATGTGCCACTCACTCCACAGTCGCTGTACACTCACATTGCACAGTGTCATGTATAGACAAATACCGGCAACGGATATGTAAACGCATACATGTGCAATAAACATAAGTTGCACATTTCTTTCACATAAACCAAATGAAAGTGATTAATATGTAAAAAGGTAAATTTGAAAATTTATTATCACAACGAGATGCTAAAGAGGTCATTGAACCAATAATGGTTTAATATATTTAAAAACTAGTTTTCATAACATCGGAAATTTTTCAAGGGATTACGAATTTATACTATTATTTACTATAGTGATTATTCGGCTTATATAAGGAAAAGCAAATAGGGGGTCAATGCATTAGCGGTGGTTCGTTCCCTTCCGTAAACTTTATAAATCGACGAAATAGGAAATAGTTTTTTGTCCAAACAGGGAGACGTTTATTTTTCGGTTTCAAAAGTAAAGCTAAGTAAAACACGTATAAAGCTATAATTTTGATGAAACTTTTAGTTCATTATATTGCTTGGACCTTGTCAATATGAAATACAGTGTCATTTAAATGACCGCCTTTGGATTGGTTGAAGCAGTGGAGCGTTCTGAAGTAGTTTTCAACCAATTTTTCGCACATTTCGGGCTGTGAGTTTGATGAATGTCTGCGTAAACACAATCTTTAACGTTTCCCCCCAAAAAAAAATCTAACGGCGACAAATCCCATGATCTTGGTAGCCAATTGACATTGTCGTAACGTGAAATTATACTTTCTTGAAATAACTCATGCAATAAAGCCAAAATCGGTATTGTTCAATCACGTTTGAATCACTACCTTTTTTTCAATTAAGTTTTAACTACTTTTAGGCGTTCTTCGTTTGTTAAACGATCTATATTCGTAAACAACAAGCCTTTCACTAAATAAATAACACTTCAGATGACAGCTGACAGCTTTGCCAGATTGGCACTGGTTTTGAATCCCCCAACTGAATAACCCTATACATCTGAATCAATTAATGTAAGGTCTCTACATTTGCCTGACTAGCTGTTCACATTACGACAAATCTTAGAAAGTTCCAAGAAGGTGAAGTCAATACATACGTCCATTTTGTCGACTATAAATGTTAACTCCGACAGTCCAATGAGGCAAAATATGTGTCAGGCTATGGCCTGTAAAGCTTGTACGTTATTGCCGGATTTCAAGTCTTCAGTATGCGGATATGGAAACATTCTACTGAAAAGAGGCTTTAGACTAGACGACGGCCCCAAATACATTTCATTTCATCATCTTAATTTCTTTTGGATTTTTTTTTTTTTTTTTTTTTTTTTTTTTTTTTGAAAACAGTCTTTTCCGAGGTTTCTTTAAAATATATAACAATATAATACTTGGCCTCAGCGGCAGAGGGCGTTAGCGAGGCATGCTGGGAACAAGTTTCACGTGCACGCTAACTACAATACATAATTTCAAGTAAAATACAGGGTGGCGCAATAGAACGTGCATATTTAAAAAATAGATTAAAAACTAAATACAAAAAGTATGGTTGAAATAAATCTAAGGCATTGTAGAGTAATAAATAGAGTTTATTTTTTTAAAATAACAGCATCTAAATGGTGACCCTCTCTACGACGACACTCCTCTAACCGCAAACGAAAATTATTGAAAACTTTCTTTAGTAATACTGGTGTAATGGCTGCCATTTCACCACGGATATTCTCCTGGAGCTGAACGATGTTTCTTGCATTATTACTGTAGACTTTGTGTTTGAGGTATCTCCACAAAAAAAAGTCAAGAGGCGTCAAGTCTGGACTACGTGGGGGCCATGGGATATCACCTCTTTTCGAAATCAGTCTGCCAGGCAACATCTGCTTCACCACCGCCATGGAGTCATTTGCTGTGTGACAGGTAGCTCCATTTTGTTGGAACCAAGTTCTGGAATTCACTATTCTTGAACTTTCAATTTCTGGAGCCAAAAATCCGTCCAACATCTCAACATAGCGTTCCGTATTAACCGTGACGTTTTGGCCCCGCGCATTTTCAAAGAAAAAAGGACCAATTATTCCTCTGCCAGAGATTGCTGCCCATACTGTCACTTTAGGACTATGCAATGGTTTCTGGTGTTTGATTTTGGGATTTTCACTGTTCCAGTAACGACAATTTTGACGGTTTACGAACCCATTCATAAGGAAATGAGCCTCGTCAGAGAAAAGGATATTGTCAAAATTGGAAAATCGATTAAGCATTCCATTAGCAAATGCGAGCCTTGCTATGAAGTCAGACTCTTTCAATTGTTGTGTTAGTTGCAGCTTATATGGATGCAGTTTAAGATCCAATGTTAAAATTCGTTGTAAACTTCGTCGCGATAATTGTAAGACAGACGATCTCTTGCGAGTCGACATTTGTGGATTTCCTCGTACTGACTCCATAACTCTCTCAACATTGTCTTCGGCCCTAGATGTTCTTGGGCGACCATTTGCTTGTGGTTTAAATGTTGAACCGGTCTCTTCAAAACGCTTTACCCATATTTTAATTAAACTAGCTCTCGGAGCTTCACTAATTCGCCGTAGTCCATATTCAGCACAATATAGTCGCCTAGTAGCAATATGTGAATGAGAGTAAACTACGCGCACGCAAAATGGGCGACGCTTCCCATCGAAGTGATTCATAGCGACTAAAACTCCATGAGCCCGCCAACCCAACGATGTAGGCGCCCCCCGCCCGCGCCTTTTCTACCCCGCAAAAAAATATGATTGATATGAAATATTGCGCCACCCTGTATATTAACAAAAGAGTTTTGTTAATTACTTAGATATGAGTTCATAATTTTTTTTCTCAACATTGGAATTACCTAAGAAGCATCTGCAAATTTTGTTTTAGGTAATCCTTCACATTCCTTTTAAATATGGATATATTATTTAAATTTGTAATGGTCATTGGTAAATTATTGTACTCAAAACTACCCAAATATTCTATATGCCGTTTAGTGATCTCTAATCTGCACCTCACAACTTTCAAATAAATAACATTTCTTGTGCAAAAATTAATTTGATTTTGTGCAAATTCAATCATTCTGCCATATTGACACCTGCGACTTATTGGTACAGCCATTTTTGGAGCGGATCGTAACTGACGTTATAAAAAGAGCTACATATGGGAACAACAACCACAAAAGTGCAAGTGCGATGTGTCAGCCTAAACGCTCATCAAATCTGGATTAAAATTCGCATTGTTTTTTTGCTGTGCGTCTGGTGGGGATGGGAAGGGAATCATCTAGGGAATGTTTCATCGGATCAAACACTTAATCCAAACTTTTACTGTAAGTTATCACATTGATGAATGTGGTTGACCAGAATTAGCTAATAGGAAGGTTGTAGTGTTGCATCAAAATGTGACCGTGTAACCCGATGATTAGTGCAGATGATTATCGTTTATAGGATTGTGGATTCGACTCTCCATACAGGCACCTGTCTTTATTTGAGCAGCAGCCCTCTCATCAATATGTCTTCGAGTATTCGGGTAGACGAGAAATCGACAATTCTTCTAAAAACTTCCCTAACTAACTGTTCAGAATCATCATTAAATTGTAGGTTCCATTGAGTAACTCTGCAAATAAAACACGTGTAAGCTCACTGAATATGGGAAGCTCTCCCCGGTTCCATTCATGGGATGGAAGAGAAATTATTTTAAGGTTCTAGCATGAAAACGTTTGGTCGCAAAAATTTCCGACAATTTGGTTGGGAGATTCTAATGCACCCGCTGTATAGTTCGGATTTGTCACCAAGCGATTGTCGATTTTTTAAGCATTTAAATTTTAAGTAAATATATTTGATAGCGTAAAAATTGTGTTATAGTTAGAATTTTTTTTTACAAATAGAGACTAACTGACTTCTTCAATCGCCTTATAATGCAATTGCCTTTGAAGTAGATAACATTTATTGAATTAAACGGCACTTTTTCGGTCTAAATCGGTCTAACCGGTACTAAATTAATTTCATCATCGAAATAAGGTTAATTTCAACCAATGTTATTTTATAGAAACACCTTTTCACTGTGAGATATCCTTGTATTATAATCATCTTTGTGTCCTCCCTCATTCGGTTTCAAGTTTAGCCAAGAGAAAACTATGATACAAAAGACTATCGCTGAAGATGATGATCGCAAATGTCTAGGAGAATTTGGTTGGGAGATTTTAATTGACCCGCCGAATAGTTCTGATGTATCTCCAAGCGATTATCGATTTTTTAAGTATTTGCATTTTCGGTACATTTCCTTGATGGCATAAAAGTGGCGTCAAGGTTAAAATTTTTTTACAAATAGAGACTAAATGACTTCTTCAATCGCAGTATAATGGAATTGCCTCTAAATTAGATACAATTTATTGAATTAGACGGCACTTTTTCGGTCTAAATCGGCTAACCGGTACTAAATTAATTTCATAATCAAAATAGGGTAGATTTCAACCAATGTTATTTTATAGAAAAACTTTTTCACTGCGAGATATCCTTGCATTATAAGCATCTTTGTGTCCTTTCTTATTCAGTTTCAAGTTTAGCCGAGAAAAAAACTATCATACAAAAGATTACCGCAGAAGATGATGGGCAGATGGAAGCATTTTATTGTATTTTCTATTACATTTGTTAATTCCTCAAAGTATTTGTCTTATTCTGCATATACAAGCGAACTCAAATAATCTAAAATAAAGAAATCTAAAACAGTACATTGAATCATAGGATGCTTAATGTTGTCCCTCCCTTTATAATTATGGGAATATAAAAAATTCTCCTCCTTCGCCTACTGAAATTAATAGGAGATGTTAATCATACTATTAATTCCATAATAATTTTCTTCATAAATATGTTAAATATGTTAGTTTGCAAGAATTTCATTCAATTGGAATTGTTAAGCAAAACAAGCAGTCATTCAGTGAAGCAATTGCTGAAGTGAATTCTCTGGCTCATCATAGAAATTCCATTTAATATTGCTCATATTACAGTTGATTTACCTCAAATAGTTTAATTATGGAAAATTTCTAGAATTTAATAAAAATACGTATGTATGAGTAAATATTTAAATTGTGTTGTGGTCTCAAGAAACATCTCATTTGCTTTGCCTGCAAAGCTAACAAAATTCTCTTGGAAATGCAAGTCCGCAAAGGAAAATTGAAAGGTATTCTTACACACACATATATTTGGTTTATTTAAATGGATAACTAAATAAACTATGACACTTGTCAATGACATATATATAGGTATATATATATACAAATACCTATTCATAACAATGTTCATACAAATTACATAAATTTACAAAACAACTCCAATGTTTAGATAACTGCGTAGCCTATGAATGATGTCCTTAAGAGATATGTCAGGAATTAACAATGAAATCCTTATTAATTGTGTGAAGACATTTAGTTTTTACTAATGATACCTCTGCATAAGTAAAGGCCATAACACAGAAACCAAAGGAATCTTAGCAAAGCCAAGAACATTAGTTACAAGACATGTATTTTTATAAATCACTATACAAGACAGTTGTCGAAGAGCAACATCAGAAGGAGAAAAAAATCACACAAAAATAAATGATGTGATACAGGCGCAAAAGAAAAGAAAGAAAGGCACAAAGAGCAGCGGAAATCGAAAGGAGCGCCGCTTAAAAAACCAAGCACCACAACTCATCCAAAAGTCAAATAAATCTCTTGCATATCAATCCCTTCTCGAAGAAGAATCCAGATCAAGGCATCCAAACAAACAAAAAAAGCCGAGAAACATCAAACGAACAGAGATGGTAAACCAAGGTGGCTTATTGGGTTTGTGTGGCCAAAAGAAAGACAAGACAAAATCTTAAAAACAAAAAAAAAAAAAAAAAATGCATAAAGAAATATTTTTGGGTGAGGGAAAAAGTGATTTATGGTGTTATTAAAAACATTGGCAATGAAACAAACAACAAAACGATTTATTAACGTAACAACAGTGACCTAGAATGCCTAAAAATGGAAAAGTCAAAGAGAGTTTATTCTGCTGAAGAAAAGAATGCTGTTGATGCCAAAATATGTATATTTCCGATAACTTTCATACTCATTTTAGTATGGCATTCGCCTGGCCACCCTAATGTTAATTCGCCGAACATCCACTGCCTGAGAGCGTAAATCACACATCAACTCTAGCTTTAATAGTTTGATTAGTGTGTGTTGCAGAATGTTCTAAAGATGTCTACAATCTATCTTATATACTCTCTTAGTCGCTTTGCTATTCCGAAAATTGTAAGCTAAAACTTACTTGTTACTGTGAGTTCCAGCTATCCAATTCACATTGGTAGGCTTCCGCGCAAATTGTTCAATTTCAAATAAAGAAATAGAAATTGTTCATTCCAATTGTGTTTTTCCTAATTCCTAATGTTTTTATTCCTTGTGTTTTTATTCTTTATTTTTCCCTTCCTCGGTGAACAATTTGTGAGAAATATTACAAGCTTCCTTGGAATATTTCCGGCTCACACAATTGTAAACCAAAAGCCACCATTCGCTCCAGGCAACCCTAAATTCCATGGATCTCCACATTTACAAATGCATTTTCCAGAGATTAAGTTAGGTTAAGATTATATAAACTTGTGACAACAATTTATATTTTCACGATTTATGACAGACATTTAATAAAGCAGTAACGGCTAATTAACTCTTTTTCTACGGATGCATTCAAAATTCAATTTGAATATTCTTAGTTCGCTATTATTCAAATTGCAATCCTTCTTAGGTGGCGACTGGAATAGACGTCCTTATCTTTTACATGCCTCCCGTAGAAAATAATTCCAAGCGCTTCGATCTTTTGCGCTTCTCTACCAATTCGTCACACCAAGTTTTGATAGTATTTCAAAAGCTTGGCCGCCCTCTACTGTGCCATCCATTGAGTTCGTTGTCGAAAACTTTCCATGCCGGAGCATTTGGGTCCCTGCACACAACTTCAATGCAATCGTTGTATATTAATGCACATGACCACGTCGATGTCGAAATATAGCTTATACAGGGTGGGCCATACGAGTGTTGGCGATTTAATTCTTCAATTTCTCGGTAACGCGCGGCGCGAGGTGG
>JAHXMU010000370.1:409830-444452 GCA_019455685.1 Philornis downsi | reverse complement strand
CTTGATTGGAATTTTAATAACTCTATGACGGTGAGCCTTAAATGTGAAATAGTTTCTACAACATTGGCTCTAAAGATTGAGATTTCATAGCAGAATTTTCCGATCAGACTTTTATTCTAACCAGTTTTATGTAGGTTTTTACAAAGTACATCGGATTCGAATTTTAGTGCTTATATTATGGTAAGCCGTTCTATTTATCTTTTTTATATATTCCTATATTTCCTATATTTTCCAGTCTCTTCTTTCTTATATGACTTAAAAAAATGTTCTCTCATTGAACATGAATAAATCTCCTGGACACAATAAAATAACAGCGAAAATTATCTCAGCACTCCCCGCACTATATTCTTAAATTAGTTTTATTTATATGCTAATGCCATACTCCGCTTTGGATACTTTCCTCCATCATGGAAACTTATTGTAAATTAAAAAACTTCCGCTTTTAATAAAACAACCGAGTTTACGAGCCACAGAATATGGAAGAGAATATTTTTATTGGGTGTCCCAACAAGAACGCAAGATTTAAATTTTAAATAAAACACAAAAATTAAAAAAAAAAAAATCGTGAAACTTTATTATATCGTAAAGTAGACAGAATGAGGTTATGTATGGAACAACATATCGGGCAGATGGCCGCCGTGGCTTTACTGGCACACACGCGATCTTTTAATGAAATTTTCAATCACCGTTTTGCATAAATGCTGCGGTATTTCATTAATGCAGCGTCCAATTTGTTCTTTTAAGACTTGAGTCATCATCGGCTTATTCGCGTCAGCCACCGACTTCAAAAAAACCCCAAAGAAAAAAGTCCAATGGTGTTAAATCGCACGATCTTGGCGGCCAATTCTGATCTCCAAAACGCGAAATATCACGACCGGTAAATGACTGATGCAGCAATTGAATTGTTTCTCTGGCTGTATGACATGTGGGGCCGTCTTGTTGAAACCACATCCCCTCCACATTCATTTCTTCAATTCTGGGCACGAAAAAACTGGTTATCATTTCACGATACCGACTGTTTGCGCTTGACATGCCTCATTTTCATAAAAAAAGAGGTCCAATGATTCCTCCAGCCCAAAATCCATACCACACAGTGACACGTTGAGGATTCATTTGCTTCTCGTGAATCACTCGAGAATTTTCCTCACCTCAAATGCAACAATTCTGCCTCGTTGATGAAAAATGAAGATGATTTTGTAGGCAAAACCAGCATTTTCATGTTGTCTCTCCAATACCCAAATTAACGAACTCCCTTTGCTGTCCATGGTCAGCTGGCTTCATTTCCTGAGTCAATTGAACTTTGTATGCATGAAGACGCAAATCTTTTGTCAAAAGTCGCTGCATAGTGGATTTGGTGACACCAATTTGCTGAGCTCGGTGTCGAATTGAGGTGGATGGAGTTTGAGCGACATCATCACGTACAGCTGCAACATTTTCGGTCGATCGACCTGGTCGAGGGCACATTGTTGTCTTTACATCACTGACAGATCCAGTTTTGGCAAATTTATCTATTAATCTCTTTACAGTTGACTCTTCTGGAGCATTATTGTGACCCCAAATTTGCGCACTGTAGCCGCAAAACTTTCACCATTTTGGTAAGACAATTTCACAATGAGAATGCGTTATTCATTCGTGTAACGCTCCAGTTTTACTAACCTCGTACCCTCTACTATCAAACAATAACAATTGTTCAAATGTCAAACAATGACACTTCGAATGATGCCAAATTTAAATCTTGCATTCTTGTTCGGACACCTTTTATAATCTTAAAATAGCTAAAGTATTAAAGTTTAGACAAAGCTTTGAAATTTGTTCGGTACAAACAGTTTTTTGTAAGTACTCTTATGGCCTATTACAGAAAACAGGTCACCCCTGATAAATAGATTACAAACAGACAAATACAGCTACATACGCACTTACCAACGCATTCATTGTATTCTTCCAATCAAGTTAAGAGAAATTTTTCCTTTAAATCAGTAATATTATAATATTAAATATTATAGTTCACTTCGTTGAAGTTTATGGTATTATTTCATAAAAAGAACTCGCAGACTTTTGTTCAAAGGCTGCGTAACCATGGTTCGTTATTCACGAAAAAGTCACTGGAATGAGTTTGTCAAACAGATGTTTGTCATATATAATATATCATACTTAGTGACTATTTATGTGGTATTGCCAGTGTTTTGGACGGTTTGTCGCAGAGCCAAGAAAACCCTAAACTATAAATTAAGGACAACACAGACGTTGCGTTTGGAAGTTAAGTAAACAAACTTTAATATGATGTGTTAATGATGGGTAAAGGATTTAAAAAAAAAATGCAAGAGTATATCGACATTGGTCGTTGAACTATAAAAATATGATTTTTAATATTTATGGAATATGAATTAACAAATAAAATGTTCAAGGGGCAAGTTGATGCTTAGTCAGACACAACTGGGGTGCCGTTGGTAGGGGTTTGCGATAACAGAAAACGAAATAAGTTTTCATTTAATCAGCTTTCAACAAAATCGACTTTACAAGATATTGAAAAACACATTTTATTTTAAATAATATAAAAATTATATTGAAAGTGAACTTTGCATCGAAATAACTAAATAGTATTATTAAGAATTTACTCTCGTTCTACATTTTGGCTGTAGTTGAAATAACTAGATAAACTTCTCTATATGCTGTACAATTTGAGTGCATTAATCCCAGCATTCTATCTATTCTATATTTTGTGAACGCATACCTAAAATGCTTACCCAATTTTGATGTGGTCTGTATGAGCTAGCAACTGTGGATTTGTTTTTACTTATTAATACAATTTATTTTAAAATTCAGCAAAATATACTCGTTATTTTATGCATTTCAATTTGGGGTACTTAATAGATCATTCATACAAACCAACCTGTAACTGATTTTCAGAAATCAATACGAATTTCGGAAACAAAAGGGTTTCGCAAACAAAAGAAATGTATAAAATAAGGAAATACTTCAAATATCTGCGCACCGATAATGTTGGTTTTCAAAATTTTTAACAGTCTACTCGATTGGGCGGCGAATTCCCAAAAAAATTTGATATGCAGGTATGTTCCAGATTCTACTTTGAAGTAAAAGTAGTTTGAAATCACTTCAATTTGACACTTGGGTGTTCTGGATTTTACTTTTCATTTCTATTTTGTTTTCGAACATTAATTCGCAGTGAATTGCATTGTTCAAGAAACTACTTTTAGGCAAAAAGAGGTGGTTTAAAAATACTTTGAACTTTTATTGTGAAACAAAAATTTTTGCAAATAAACATGTAAGTATAATAAATAAAAGTGGTCAGATTCCTTTGGTTGAATAAAAATTTTCTTTGTTTGAAGGGGAAAATACAAGAATACTACGCAGGATGCAATAATGCTACGTTTTATGCAAAATAATCCAGACCGAGCAAAAGAAGACCGTGTAAAATTGGAAGAATTGTGGAATATTTTTGCGGCTTAGTAATTTCCATGTGAGTTCCATCAATGCATCCTACTACACCGGGGATACCAAATTTTTGCATGAAGTGTCGCTTAGACAAATTTTGTTCATCAACTGTCATTTTCAATTTAATTCACCTAGGACAAATACATTTTTCTAGACCAATAAGCACTCGATTAAAAATTTTGCAGGTGGTGCTCCGTGCTAAGGCCACATTAGTGCCTTTTCCGACCCCTCGTTGAAATCCTCCTTCTATTAAAAATCTTAATGTGGCAGCAAGCTATAGTTCTGCCGGAATGGATGACTTGGGCAGTCTCAATTTTATGCAATGTAAAATGTTGCGAAATGCATCTTTGTTGATGCGATAATTTTGTAAAAACCTAATAGTTTTTATTAAAAGTATATTGAGTGTACGTAAGTACATACATACATGTGTGTACTTACGTAGTGTCGCCCAGGCAAAATTCGCCTTTGTAATTTTGCTCTTGCGTATTCATTGGTTTGGTATATAGTCGGCACTAACACCGCATTCATTATTTATTTATTTGCCCTTATTATTTATTAATCCTTTAACTTTACGCAAAAAAACCCACAAATAGTAGTTTTAATAACTAAATTTTACCTCCAAGTCAATATCAACTGTTTACAATTTCTGTTTTCGAACTTCATTTCATATGAGAAAATGAAACAACAAACCACTTCATTTGTAGAACATCCAAAACAAAACGTTAACTTTTCAGATCGTATTTTACTTTAATTCCACTACTTTTTTGGAGCATACCTGATAGAGTACAAACGTACTTTTATAGCCCACCAAGGATGCACTCTTTTTACCATTCCATGTGTGATTTGACTAGAAACCTATTGATCCAGTCGTTGATAGAAACCAAGTGATCCAGTCGTTGTTGATCTAAATATGTCCGCCTGTCTTTTCGCTTGTCCGCATGAGAGAGATTGCTTGAGCTGGAAAGATGAAAATTGTCATATATGTATGTGTCTCATGCTTATAATTGAATTCGAAATTGGCCAAAAATTTGTCAAATAGGAAAAAACTTGTCCATACGAAGATTGAAACTACATTTTCCAGTTTTCTTTTCCAAAAATTGTACAATTAATTTGTTAATCAAAAGCAATACGTAGTAACAGTATGGTTACCCATTTTCCGGTTTCAAAAGTAAAGTTAAATAAAATTCATATGAAGCTATGATTTCAATGAAAATTTCATTTCATTATAATGTTTGGAAAATGCTATTATGAACGATATATTGTTCGGGGTCATAGTCCACCACACGTACGTAGACTTCCTTCAAACACTATCAAAAAACATCTTCTCTAAACTGTTTACTATTGTTTACTTGAGGTCTCGTTAGAGTGGTGAGTGGCTAAAGCATTGTAAAGAAAAATTTTAAAAAGTGGAAAAAATGAGCAAGGTAGAGAATTTTAGGTATATTAAGTTGTAATATTTTCTGAAAAGGTAAAACGGTTGTGAAGACGGACAAAAAATAAGGTCTGTTTATGAAGAAAATGGGCCAAATAAAAAAACTTGTCAGAAAGTTCTACGGGCAACTTCTCCGTAACGAATGCTCCCAGTTTAAGACGATCAAAAGAAATTATCTCCGATGAGGTAAGAGATATAATTATTGTTAATCCCCGTGCAACTGTACGGAAGCAGCTGAAATAATAAAAAAAAAATCAGTCTCAACCGTTCACGGGGTCATAAAAGAGCTCAGATTTGCAAACAACCTCGATATGTGTATACCTAACACTACCTCACTGACTTGCGGGCCCGTCAGAAGCTGTCAGAGCTTAGGTGGGAACTTTTACCTCACCCACTGTACTCCCAGACCTCGCCCCGTTCGACTTTCGCCTGAGAAACCACTTGAAGAATTTGAATTTCCATAACGGCGAAGAAGAACTGAAAAATCGAATTAAAGGTTTTTTTTCAGAAAAACCACGCGAGTTTTATGAGAAAGGAGTTAAAAAGCTGCCAGAGAAGGAGCAAGAAGTTATTAAAAAAGAGCATGATTATGTAATAGATTGAATGAAATGTGTTCTAGTATGTAAATTTGTAAATAAATTTCTTTTAAAAACCGAACGAACTTTCCAGACCACCTGGCGCCATGTTACTTAAATGGCCGCCTCTTGATTGAGGACTGAGGTACCTCTAGCGTCATTTTCATTTTTTTTTTCAGTTATTTTTTTATTTTCAGGCACTCCTTTCGGATGTAAAGAGTTTTCCACAATCACTTGAATTTTCCGAGCCCCATATGCGACAATTTTTGCTTCATGCTTGAAGAAAGTTTTGTTCGATAGAATGACCAAGTTTGACTCACATTTTTTTAGTGAGTTTTTGGTATTTTTACGCATTCTTCGGTTGTTAAACGATACATATTCGTAAATGGGGTAGCCTACCTCTAAACAAATAACAAGTATTTAATAGCTGACAACATTGCCAGATCAGCGGTTCTAAAACCACTAAATGGATAATAGATATACTGAGAATAACCAACCCAATTAATATAATTTTTTAAGAAATCGCCCTAATCATGGACGCAGTTAATGGGAAATGATAGTGAATATCCATTTGCAATAGAAAAACATAATTTGAAATAAACTGAGACATCATTTCTGTAGACTTAGACATCCTAGAAAGCGGGAACAGAACAGTTTATGACAGTTAGAAATTCCCATTTAAGAGCCCATAAAGTATTTATTTTATATATTCTTGGTTGTGGTAAAAACGTAATTTGAAATAAACTGAGACATTCTATCTGTAGACTTAAACATCTTAGAAAGCGGGGACAATCTTTTTTGCCACTCCGTTTATGACAGTTAGAAATTCTCACTTAAGACCCCATAAAGCATTTATTTTGTATATTCTTGGTTGTAGTAAAAACGTAATTTGAAATAAACTGAGACATCCTAGACTTAGGCATCCTAGAAAGCGGGGACAGTCTTTTGTGCCACTCCGTTTATGACAGTTAGAAATTTTCATTTAAGACCCCATGAAGTAATTATTTTATATATTCTTGGTTGTAGCAAAAATTTATGAGAACTAACTTGATTAGGAAGATTTTATGCACCCACGTTACAGTCTGAACCTGACACCCTTTGAGTACTATCTATTTCTATTTGTGACGAATGAAAAATTCGCCTCAAGAGAAACTTGTGATAACGGATTTTCTATGAGAGAGGCGTAATGGAATTACTTTCAAAATGACAATAAGTTGTCGAGTAAAATGAAACATATTTAATCTAAATTTTATTATTCTAACCATGGTAAATAAAGCCTTCAATAGCATACAGAAATAATGGATTTCTTTTGAAAACACTTTGTAGTTTACTATTAAACAAATTCCTTTGAATCCCATGAATGAATTGCCAGATGGCTTCTCACGTTCAATAAGCTTGTACTCATTCTATTTTTATGTTCATTGAAAAAAGATGACAACAAAGACAAATATGTTATATAGCAACGGTGAAAATATTGACACCTTTGTTCGTACATTTCAATGTGTTTCTGCAGTGACCTCAGTAAATGAGACGAAATTAGCAAAAATTAATTTGAAGGTAGTCGAAGACAAAAATAAGTAGTTTTTTTGTTTTCAATGAGACGGCATAAACTTTGGCAACTATAACATGGTAGTAATGGATGACCTCATCAAACTCTCTTCTCATGTAGCTCAACCCCATTTTAGTGAGGATTCCGAATGTCTGGTTGCGAAGCCTTTTGGGGACGCTATAGGTTATTTGACTACGCCAAGTATTTGGAGTATTATATCGGGCTGAAACCCACAATTATACGCGCAGTAGTCAAGTACTCGTACTCGTATGAGTATATTAACAATCAGGCCACGGGCAGCCGTATCGGTGTCGGCATGATAGAATTCGTGATCAAAATGTAGTGATTGACTGCCTTGGTTAGGTTATATAGCGCGGATGATTGAAAATTCTCCAGTGCGAAATGTTTTTTGTTAGGGATATGATGGATGACCACATTACTGCTTTGTAAGGACCATGAAATTGAGACCTTGTTCAAATTTAAAGTGGCAAATTGGATAAGGTGATCTTAACTGTTAAATATGCAGACAATTTTTTTTGTATTTATTCATTTGTTTCAGTAATAATTTCACATTTAATATTTATGCCCCTGCGCCACTTGGACATTATTGAGGCAAATTGGCAATATCTATTAAGCATTCATATTATATGAAATATTCATTTGAAGAAAAATAAATTACATGTCGATAAACAGAAGTTATGAGAAAGAAGGTTAATTGCAATAGAAGCATTTCCATGTTTTCAAATAAATAAGATTTTAGGTTTGACTTAAACGTTCCAATCCTGGATATATTTGTATATGTTGTATTCAGAACATCTGGCATACTCAATTCGTTGCTTTGTAGTTTCCAGTCTTCATTTTACAATAACTAGATTAGAGTCATTTCTGGTATTAAATACATTGCGGTTTCTTCGAAACTGGATTGTATGATAATCTATGTTATTCAGCGACTTGAACATGTGTACTAATAATTGACATTTATATAGCCCATAAATCAGCAATATTGTTTTCGTCACATCCTTGTACAATGTGAATGTGGGATATAAAATTGGAATATTGAACATTGTTTTAAGCGCCCTATTTTGCGCTCTTTGAAGAGCTTGAAAATTTGCAGTCCATTTATATGCATAAATCAACGGAAGGTAACTGAAATAACTATGTATAAGTGCATTATAAACTAACAGTTTTGTGTTCACAACAAATTTATTTTTAAATTTATAAAGAATACCGATTGCTGTCGCTACTTTGTCTTTGACATATTGGATATGTGCATTCCACGAAATGTTATTTTGAAAATTTTCTTTGTGGGCTGTGTATAATTGATTTTAGCTAATGTTGCAGCTAACATTTAAAATTTGCATAATAACAAAGGGAGGGAGTATATTCCTGCTCATTTAGAAGAGCAATTTCATGCCAGTTAAACCTATTCAGCCATTGCAATCTATTTGTGGCATCATTAAAATCACTTTTAAACTAAACTGAATTCTCAACAGGCTGCTGTTTTGACACATATCTAATTACTAAGAAATAGAAATTGCTTTATTTTTCGTGGAGGCTGCACAAATGCTCTAATTACTATAAGTATTTGGATGTTTGCTGTACTTAATGAAAATAGCAAAATATTTTGTGAAGCTAAGTTAATTAAAATTCACTCTACATTTATTCGAAATAGAAAAAATAAACAAATTCAATCTAAAAAACAACTGAATTACGTGACAAAAATTGCTAAAATAAAACGCTTTTCGGTCTCTTCCTCTCTCTTTCTCTCCTTAAAAACAAAAAAAAAAAAAATCACCCAAAAAATAAACAAATTTTTATGACAATAAAAATATCTATACAAATCACAAAAAAATCGAGCTACAAAATTTACACAGAATCAAAATACCGTAAATTAAGGCCCAAATGAAACGTGTTATTTTAACTAAATAACTGCTAATAAAAGAATGGACATCAGAAGCATCGCATTCCATTTTATACCTCAGATTAAGCAGCATTATGAATGCATAATTCGATTTCATCTTGGGAGTCCTCCTAAGTTCTTTTCATATAATTGTAAAATGATTTATACAAATTATGCAGTTGTCGTTCTTGTGTTTTTATTAATGGTCTGATTCCTTTTAAATGTGTTAAATATATTTTGTTGTTTTTTATGTCCCCCTTCCTCAGCCCTCAGCCCTCAGCCGTCAGCCGTCTGTCTTTAAGGTTGTGTCTCTGTCTTCTTGCCTTCGTTTTGTGTTTTAGCAGCATGTTGTGGTATGATAAATAGTCTCTTATTATGATGCTAAAGTACAAATTTGAATCAAAGCCAAGTCACAGGCGAATGTAAGTAGAAAAAAAATCCCAATGAATATGACTAAAATGCTTTCAGTTTTTAAAGTATTTGAGGAGGTTAGAGGAAAAAGTGTTTTGGCCGTTATGCCAAAAACACTTAACTTAAACAAACTCCTACATTTTTGCCTTTTAAGAGCTCTTGTGAGGGGTGAAAAACACTGGCAGCACAAAGGCAGACGGACAGACAAATGATAATGTAAGTATTTTTAGTTAAATACGTATGAAATTGTACAGCAGTTTTTGTGCGACCGTTTTTTTTTCTCTGGAGGAGAATTCAAATCAAAATTTAATGAGTTGGAAAATTCGATGCGATTTTGAGAATGGTAGGAAAGCAGGAAATTGTGGGATAAATTTTCGTTATAAAATTACCTACAAATAGGTAAGTAAGACGTTCACTAATATCAGTTGGTTTAAGGAGCTTTTGAAACATAATCTCTTACACCATCGAAATGGGACATACATAATTTGATATTTATTTATTTAGCTTGTAATTTAAAGCCTTCCAGCCAATTATAAGTAAATTATAATATGCAACAATTCATCTATTCGATTTAGTCTGCTCAATAATATAAATTTAAAGAACACGTAATAAAAATTAAATATAAAATTTATAAAAATACGATATGATATTAAAGAAGGTATGATTATTTAAGCAAAAAAAAAAAAAAAAAATATATATATATATATTAAAAAAGCCTAATTTAGAAGTTAATTGGTATGTAATCTGAAAATATAAGATAATCAGTATGTAATAAAAGCTGCTCACAATTTAAATGAAAATAAAAATGAAAAAAAGTCTGAAATTTAAATTTAACATTAAATTAAATTGAAACTTAAGCAGCGTATTTCATTTAACATTAAACTAAATTTAAATTTAATTAAATTAAATTAAATTTAAATTTAATTTAACTAAAAGTAAATTAAATTTAAATTTAAGTTAATTTAATTAAATTAAGTTAATAATTAATTAAAAATTAATTTAACTAAAAGTAAATTAAATTTAAATTTAAATTAATTAAATTAAAACTAAATTAAATTTAAATTTAAGTTTAAATTAAAAAAAAAAATTAATTTAATTAATTTGAGTTTTTTAATTTTTAATTTTAATTGATCTGAAAATATGAAGATATATGTCATTTGATACGCAAATATGTGATACATAGGAGGACGAGTTTAAAGCACTAAATATTTTTTTGATGAAATGTTTTTCATGATTTGGTCATCGACTGAGTGATATATGTACGTCTGGCTAGCCGGCCGATAGACACAATACCAGTTGCAAACCTTGATGAAACTTCCTACAACTTGGTCAAACCGTGGTCAGTAATTGTAAATGGGCTATATCGATCCACTCCCATATAGATCAATCGATTTTTCGTTCTTTCCAAAAACGAAAGAGTGGAGTTTGCGGTTAAGGACTGTTTTAAGGAGTTCAACAGTTCTTAGAAGAAACAGGGTTTAGTAGGTATTGAATACCTCTGGAAAAAGTGAAAAATGAAGAAAATTGTTTCTAACTTTTTTGTGCCTTCATTGTTAGGTCGACTAGTTTTGGGACCGCCTTCTTACGCTGCACTGTTGATCGATTGTGAAGATTATAATAACCTCGTATTGCTCGAAAAGCGTATGTGTTCCAATCGCCACTTTTATAATATGTTTTAACTATTTTAACGCATTCTTCGCTTGTTAAATGATCCAGTTTTACTATAAACTGGGTATAGAAGCTATTGAATATGCTTTAAGGACACTATGCTGGAAAATAAAGAAAATTTTGCCCAACCCTTTTGTGTCTTCTTTGTTAGGTCGGCTAGTTTTGTGATGGGATTGAATTTTTTTTCACAAAAAAAAAAAAATTATATAAATTGATTAAAAAAGAAAAAGTTTATGGATTATTGTGTTGCAATTGTTGGGTGACTCAGTTTTCTATATCTTGCCGTGGGTCACAAAGACTTAATTTATAAAGGGGGCAGATAAGTCAGCAGTGCCATTTTTCCAGCAAAAATTATTCCGAAAAAGTTAAGTGCATGAATTTAAGGCGATTGATTTGGCTATGTCATGTTGGACGGACGGAACCAAGTGAAATGAAAAGTTTTCTACGACAAACTGGATGGACAGTAATTTTGGGGAATTTCAAACTTCTTATTAACATTTTGGTTCTAATATTTAGTAGCCAAGCTTTTCTTGTTTTGCCAATATTATAATTTCCCTTTGTCAATATCAAAATAGATTTTCATTATACAATAAACGTATTTTCTGTTCGGTCGAACTTGTGCTTGCTGCTTCTTAATTTCCCACTGCAATGAAAAGCGCCAATGGAATGACTTGGCTGAAGCACCTTGAAAAGTTGCTGTGGCGAATTCGAGAAGAAGAATAAAAGAGCGAAACTCTTGAGATTATTTTCTATACACTTCTGTTCATTACAAAGTAATCTAAGTACGAAACTATGTAAATAGTAATGGTTTTTAAGTACTTTTCTCAAAAAGAAATGTAACTGTACTCATGTGTGTACTTTTGAGTAATAAATTGCGCATTTGATCTACGTCATACCATTTCATTTATTAAACCACAATTGTTTTTCAATTAATGCAACACTTGGAAAATACTTAAATAAACCGGTGAATACTGGCCAAGAGAAACCAGAATTTAATTGTAATACAAATCAAATAAAACAATCGCATTTATATGTAAATAAGATTCGAAAGTTAAAATCTCATCTATCAACAAAATGCTAATATTTGTTTATAACAAATTCAATATATTTTTAATCCTTAAAAATGTTTTAAAATAAATTACCTGCATGTGATGCAACAAATCAAACCCAATGAAGAGCTCTAAAAGAAATTTATCCGAAGATTTCATACTCTCAATATAAAATAAAACCACAAAGAAATTAAATGAAATATAAATCTACTACAACTAAGAAAGAGCAAACATTGATGGTCAAATTTATGTGCAAAATTTACAGCAAACACACGCACACACACACTTAAACGCAGGCAATCGCATTTAGAATCATACAAAAATTCTGGAGTTGTACGAGATCTTCATCCTTCTGTGTTTACTATGTGTGTGAGTGTTTGCGTGTGAGTTATTTTTATTTTTGAAGAATATTTTGATTTTTCTTGGTTGGACGTTTACTTGGTCGTTTGGCTTAACTATATGTAGATGAGTGGTTGAAGGTTCTTCTTGCAATTTGACTGACCAAGACGACGGTTCTCAGCAGGCGTAGCCCTAGACCAGACACTTATGTATCCCCTGGGACTCATTATTAGTACACATTAAGTTGTTACGCTCACTCGAGCATAACCACAACCATAAGAATCTATATAAACAGTATTTTAATGCTCTGCCATACTTACGCACACATAAACATACACACTCTCGTTCATGCATTCAATAACACATACAAGTGTGGTGGAACATATTTGCAAAGGGAAACACATGTTTTCTATACATGTTTAGCTGAATGTAGTTGTAGGGGCGTGTGCGTGTGCGTGTATTTCGATACAAAATATGTGTAGTTGTAACATGTGTTTGTGTTTCACACTAAAACTATGCTCAAGTATTTGTGTTGTTTTTGCTACTCTTCGGTTTTGTTTTTTTCCGTTTTGGTCTTTGTTGTTCTTGGCGTGTTAATTTATTACAAGAAACTCTATTACTTATTATTATTTTTTGCTCGACATCCGAATAGAGGTAGACATAAACAAGTGTAAGCGGAGTTAACAAACACATATGTATATAGAAACCAGTAAGGACAAACGCCTACATACATACAAATGGGGGTGGTATAGAAAGTTTAGAGGATTATTAAAATGTTTAATGTTGTTTTGTTAAAGGAGAAATTCGAATAAGCTAAGATAAATGAGTAGTATAGGAAGTTTAGAAAATTACTAAAATGTGTAATACAGGGGTATCCTATAAGTGTTTTCAAAACCCCTTGTATGGCAAGGCAGTCAGCTATTAAATATCTGTCACCTGAAGTGTTATTTATTTAGTGAAATTCTTGCCATTTACGAATATGGATCGTTTAACAAGCAAAGAACGTGATAAAATAGTTAAAACTTACTATAAAAGCGGTGATGCAAACATGGGCACATTTCGTGCATTACTTACTGTGAAGTGTTATTTACTCAGTGAAATATTTGCCATCTACAAATGTGGATCGTTTAATAAGCGAAGAACTCCTTAGAATAGTTAAAACTTACTGTAAAAGCGGTGATTCAAATGCGATCACTTTTCGTGCATTATGGGGTGATTATGGTCTTCATGATCAATTTACTGTGACAAGATTATAATGAAATTTGAAAAGATTGCAAGTGTTAGAGATTTGGTCAGGCCTGTGCGCTACCGCACTGTAAGAAGGCGGTCCCACAAAGAAGACACAAAAAAGTTGGGATTTTTTTTTTATTTTTAACATAATCTCCTTTTAACTCAATACACTTTTTCAAGCCTCTTTACCCTGCTTATAGTTAGAACTGACAAACTCCTTAAAATAGCCATCAATCGCAGATTCCATCTCTTCGCTCTTGGCAAATCTTTGACCACCGAGCCATTTTTTTCAAATTTGTAAAAAGAAAATAGTTCAAGAGAGCCAAATCTGGTGAATGAGGTGCATGTTGAAGCAATTTGAATTTTATTTTTTTTTTTAATATTTAATTTTGGTTATCGCAATAGCGAATGTGTGACCTGGAGCCTTATCTTGATGAAGCAATACTTTATATTTCCCCAAATGCGGCCTTTTTCCCATAATTTCATAAACTAAACGCTGCAACAAATTAGCATAATATTTACCGATGTGGGTTCTTCTTTTCTGAAGATGATCAACAGAACTAATTTCATAAGCATCACAAAAAACAGATGCCATAAACTTGTCTGAAGATGGAACAGTTTTCGCCTTCTTTGCGTACAATTTTCTCATTCAAGTCCACTGCTCTGACTATGCCCATATCTCACGTGTGAGGTGGTGGTCCCATGTCTCATTCATGGTTATAAATCGACGTAAAAATTCGGCTTCATTGCGGTGAAACTTCGTCAAACATTCTACCGAAACATCTTTATGACGATGCTTCTGCTCTACTGAAAGCAATTGCGGCACCCATTTTTGGCACATCTCTCTCATCTTCAAATCTTCGCTCAATATACGATGTGTAGCACTATTTGAAATGCCTATCATTTCAGCTAGCTCACGCTCCTTCAGTTGACGATCATCCAATAACATTTTGCGGATTTTCTTAATCGTGTTTGGCGTGGACATATCAATTGGTCGACCATTACGGTGTTCGTCTAAGTAGCTCGTACGGCCTCGTTCAAAATCCGGCCTCGAAGGGGCAAGCTCTCTCAGAATAGAATCTAGTTGGGATGTAATACTGGTAAGACTGAGACCTTTCAAATGGAAATATTCAATTACATAACGGTGACTAATTTTTTCCGTGTTTACAAATTCACTGAGATCATTTACTTTTGATGGCTTCAGTAAAAATATTAAATAACGTGGCACCTTGAAACTAATAACATATGTTTAATTGGGTTGCCGCTTTTTACCAACATAATTTTTTTTTTCAGGTCGGCTAGTTTTGCGACCGCCCTCTTACGCACTAAGGGCGGAAAATCTGAATTTCAATTCAGAGCGCTAAAGCCTTATGACAGCCGATTTTTTTTTTGGCTTGCAATTGAAGTTTTTAAAGGAAGATTATGGACTGTATGTGGTTTCAACAAACCGGTACAATAAGCCACACAACACGACCGACTTTGGCTTTATTGTCTGAGAAGTTTCCAGAAAGCGTAGAAAGCGTTTGTTGAAGTCAATTGGCCACCGAAATCATGCGATTTGACGCCGATAAACATTTTTTCGTACAAGACGTCAAAAACTGTGTTTACGCGAATGATCCCCAAACGTTGGAGCATTTAAAAACCAGCATTCGTCAAGTTATCGCCGAGATACTGCCCAAGATGCGCAAAAAAGTGCGTCGAAAACTACCTTAAAAGGATCCACTGCAGCAACTAATCCAGAGGCAGTCATTTAAATTACATTGTATTTCGTATATAATGGCAAGGTCCAAGCATTATAATGAAATTAAAGTTTCATCGAAATCATAGCTTTATGTGTGTTTTGTTTAAAATTATGTAATTTATGCGGGAGTTACTAAAGACGGCGTTGTTAAATTTTTTTAAACCTTACGAAGCATTGTAATGATATATTGCCAAAAATTTATTAAATCTGCGAATTATAAATTAAAAAATTGCATTTAAATCAATAGGCCAATTTAGTCTCCGACTATAATTTAGAAAAATATTAGGCTGTGCTTACTTTTGAGAATTTTAGTCATGATTTGCGACTAACCTGGCCTAAAAAGTCATAAAATACAGTTGATCGGAAGATGTTTGGTACTTTAGATGCTTCCTTTTGGGAGTTACGTTTTTGGCCATATCCAATTTCATATACTTTCATTCCTCCGGTTGAAGGTGCAAACACTGTCTGTGGAGCGTTCAGAAGAATGCAAACACGAAGGGACGCAGCAAAAATTTAGAATATATAGCTTACCAAGTTTATATTGACTAAAATTGAAATGTTTGCTTACTAAATTCGGCAGTTAGGAAAGAGTTTCATTATTTAGAATATATAGCTTATCAAGTTTAGATATTGACTAAAATTGAAATGTTTACGTACTAAATTCGGCAGTTAGGAAAGAGTTTCTAGTCTTTTGAACTACAGAGCTCTTGTTTTACTGTTTAACGGTATTTCCAAAATATCGTGCTTCCAATAGAGTTTCAGTTGATGTCTTTCGCATCGTCCATCAATTTCATTGACCAGTTGATACCGACAAATTGTCTATACGTTACAAGGCAACATCATGCCGCTGTACCCATTTTGAGTTCGTATATCTTTTGTACAGTATTTTGGCCCCACAAATACTTTTAGAAATGATTCATTTGCAATTCTATGCTCTAAAGAAAGACAGATAGAACTAGTACTTGTGACAGATTGGGTATTGTTCGGAGAGAGAGAAAGAATTCTGTTTCTGAAATTGAAATGCTTTGCTTTCTGTTAATGTATAAACTAATTCATATGACCAATTCTGTAGAAAAAAGCTTTCATCTCATCATTTTAGCAGTGACCTTTCACCCAATAATCTTGTCACTTTGTGATGAAGAAATGAGTTGAAAAGGAGTACTCAATCTGCAGCAGCTCTCGAAACATCAACTTTTGGCACAATAAGAAAAGTGAACTTGGTGCTTACTACTCCCTTAAACTCCTCGCCAACTAAAGGTACGCATCGTACGGATGGGAACTAAAAATATTAAACATAATTTAACCCCCCGTATTTTATCTCTCGTTTTTCTCAATCTTGCGCATTTATACTTTCCTTTAAACTCATACTAATTTTTTTCCGACGGTTGATTCGAGTTAGACAGAACTATTCGCAACTGTCTATATTCTTCCCAAGCCGAGTGGAGAGCGTCTTGTCCATTTAAACAAATGCTTTGGAATTTATCAATGTTTTTTTTTAGCTCTGAACATATTTTGTTGGGTACTGTCCAGTTTCAGTTGTAGGAATATCTGGCAGTTTTTGAAAGATCTTATTCGTATCATCGATATAGGCAGGTACTGTTTGGTCTTTGTCGAACACAGAATTACTTTTAATTTGCTTCAGCTTCCTTCATAATCATGTCAAAAACTAATTTGGAGGGGTCACATGATAAGCTGCCGCCACCTATAGTGCCAAGTTTGAGTTAAGTTATTCAATGCTTTTTCGTATTCAATGAAGTTCTCGTGCTGGTCAGTATAATCCTATGAAGACGTCTCAATTTCGCAAGAATACTAAACTTGGCCATGGCTTCGCACAATTTTTGATGTGTCGGACTGTCAAAGGCAGCCTTACAGTCGGTGAAAATTCAACTTCTTTATGGACTTTCTTTACGATTTTTCACCGAGTTATCAAACGGCGTTAAGTTATGTTTTCAAAGTTTAAAAGTGAGTTGGAGGAGCTGAGACAAACATACTCGGATTATCAGTTTACTACTACTCGGAAAGCAGCTCTGACTACTTGTAATCGGTAGCAGCTACTTTAGGAGGGAAATCTTCCGTTCGAAGGAAGACAATATGTGCTATATGTTTTGATAAGACATATACAACTTGGTCGTTATAAAATGGTTGTAAAAGAACTTTGGTTCAACCTATTACTGCCTACATTCTTCAACTAAAAGTTGAACAGTCTGATTGTCTAATCTGATTGTTGAATCAAGAATATTGTCCTTTGCTGTTTTAGAACTAAAATTTCACAGAATACATTAATACATTTCACAGAATACAGGCAGCAGTGTGTTATTTACTTCTACAATTAAACTTCTGCAGACGGTAGCTAAATCTTTTACTAATTACAAATTCACATCAATATTCGTTTTTTTTTCTTCATGGTAGCTTTAGAAGACGTCAAATTTGTTACGTTTGTGCCTCTCTGTAATATTTTCCGCTTATTCATTTTATAATTGTAGAGGACATGCTCTATAGACCAAGGATAAGTTCTCTGTTAAGAGTTCCGGTATTTTAAGGGCATATCATCATAAATGATCGTCATTAAGGGGGTCATTTGACAACATTTGAAATAACTTTTAAGAGGTTCCGCCTCTTTCTCTTTTCAGCATTTTGATAGCCACTACACAACTCACAGCAAGGCAAAGCAACGATGGATTTCGCCATTCGCATATCAGTCTCTGACCTTAAAATTAATCACGCAGCATCTTTGCCCTGCCATTATCATTTGGAGGATGATGAGCCAATAGAGGAACAATATTCCTCAAACTGTTTTACCGGACATACCATACCACACTTTTGATAACACAAATAACAGAAAATATGTCTTGTTTATGTTTTAAAAAGGAAAATACATCGGTTTTCCACTTTAATGCTTCGTGGGCATTAAACTTATGTGAGTTTGCTTGTGTATGTGTGTGTGCTAACATGAATATATGCAGTTACAAACATGTTTGTATTAGTAAAACCGGATATTAGATAAATTGTGTATATGGCTTATAATTACATATAACAAACGAGCGTAACATAAATGACTATATCTCCTATAAACATAAACACATACATGCAATCACGCACAACTCTATATTAAGACACGCCACATACACTTGCATAGATGGTTGGTTGTCTGTATGGGTGCGAAAGAGTAATTACCAAAGGTTTTAATATGTGGTAAATTACTAAATACATATTGGTTACAGATTAAGAAATAAGATTTTTTCCCATTCCCCCCGCCATAACGACGATAATGATAATCTTGCGGTGATGTGAAAATATCGAACGAAAATAATTGATGCGAAAAGTAAAGAGAATCGAAGTCATTGGATTTCTTTTGGAGGGGTATATAAAGAAGATTAATTATTTGAGCTACTTAGCAAGACTGCGAGAGAAGGGATTACGCAACGTTATGATTTGACTTAGATTATGATTTATTAATGGAATTGAAATCAGGAGGAGTATATCGAAATCTGTTGTAATTTATTCATGACAAAATTAGGACTGAGGTTAAAATAAGTATCCGATAATGTTATTAAAGGAATTACAATACAGTTTTGTGGGATGCCAAAATACACGCTGCTTTATTGACATTCGTTTAATATTCATATTTTCATATTTGGCCTATTGAAGGGAACAGAAGCCAATACTCTGGGGATCAATTATTTACTATGAGTACTATATAATATACTGCTTTTCGAGCTTTTGGTTTTTTGTTCACGCTGTATGATCTTCCCATACGACTTTAAAATGCTCCACTAGAAATTCTAGATGTATATTCTGGGATGCCAAAATACACCCTGGTTTCTTGGCATTAGTTTAATAATTATATTTTCATATTTGGTCTGTTGAAGAGAACAGAAACTAATCCTGTAGGGATCAGTAATTTGATATGAGTACTAGTAATATACTGCTTTTCGAGTTTTTGGTTTTTTTGTTCACGCCCGATATTCCCATTCAACTTTAAAATGCTCCAATAGAAATCCTGTGCAGTTCTTAATACTGGGTGTATTCGCTTCATTTGTGTTAATTGCGCTGAAATTAATTTCCAACTGTCTACGATTTTTTGGATAAGTCTACGTCGTATGGTATTATAATAAGAATTCCATTGTTTTCGTTGTAGTGCAGCAATTTCAATATATTAAATATTACTCATACGTCGTGACTATCATCGTCTAAATTTACTATTACTCATACGCCCGTTTCTATCACCCCGCAATCCCCATTACTCATTCGCCACAATTTACCACTTTACATTAATAAATCACGAAGTATATTTAATTACATCTATCTAACAATTTGCAATTTAAGTATTTATTGCAATTTACACCCGACACAATGAACTCACTCATTCCATCTACATATTGTAAGCTATTTTGTTCTTAATTCAAGAACTTTCTGTCCAAGTTTTCCTTTTCCTACTTCGGCAACAGTTTCGGACTGCTTCGAAAACTTGTGGTTTTACTTGATTGATTTTTTTTTCTTACGTTTATGGTGCACTTTCGCATTCACGTCATTGAGAACTTCTCGAGAGAAAACATAGAATTCTTTCATGTTTTCGAAAACGGCCTTAGGGGCACTTCAGTTGTGGGACCTATAAGTGGCCGCTTTTAATGTAATTTTTTCTTGCTTTAATGGCAGTTTGCCGTGATGGTCGGAAAGTTTTGGCCATTTTTTGGAAAGAAAATTGGTACTCATTTCTTTGCCACTTTAGGTCTTGGTTAAATGGGAGAAATATCAGTTAATTTTTTGCCGTTGTTGTTCTTCTTGTTGTTGAATAGCGAAAGGAGAATGGACTTAATGGTTTAGTGGTTGGGAGATTTGTAATTGTTGGTTAAAATTAAATGAAAGTGAATTAAATTTTCATACTAATGGAATACGATATTACCAAGGAATTTCCACAGTAAACTCTGAGTGGTGTGAGAAGAAGTGAAATTTTTAGAAAACGGATGAAGGGATAAACAGTGTGCAAATTAGTGTTTAAGGATTTGTAGATTTGATAATAAACTTAAAAATTGTAAAGATTTTTATATAGATTGTGATTTAAAATTCTACTTTATAAATGCTTTATGCTTACTAACTATGAAAAGTGCCTTGAAATTATTAAATCTGTGGGCCATATCAACACTTCAAAATTCTTTATAATCTTACAATTCCTTGCATAGTAGGTCGATTATGACAACCAAAATCATCCCGTAATGCACGAAAAGTGCCTACGTTTGAATCACCACTTTTGTAGCAAGTTTTAACTATTTTTACGCTTTCTTCGGTTGTTAAACGATTCATATTCGTAAATGGCAAACTTGTTACTAACTAAACAACACTTCAGATGACAAGTATTTAACAGCTAACAGCCTTGCCAGACCGACGATTTTGAAACCTCTAAATGTATAATGTGGGCCATACCAACACTGATTAAAAACTTTCCAAGCATAATCTTTAGAGTATCTTTTACGGTAGTGGTTAATATTGGTTTAATTTATTAAAACTTAATACAGAATTTACTTTATTAAAACTTAATTAGAAACCGGCAAAACAGTTTTTTTTTGACGAAAATTATGTCATAGTTTTGTTCCAAAATATACATTTTTAATAACCATTATAATAATTTTTTTGCATCATTTGCCGGTTTTTGGGAAATTACAAAAACGTTTTAAAAAGTCTTGGCGAAGAACAAACTTAAATTTGAAATTCATGAAAATAATCGAAAATTAGTTCTGATCCATTCCATGTAAGAAGTTTGGTGATAAGAAAACAATACTTAAATGATCATAAATGTAAATTATAGATATTGGCGGTTTCAGTATTAATATAATAGGACCATCTTCTAAATTATTCTTCAAAAATTGTTGATTTTACACAGCTAACAGACACACTTTTTATCGATTGAAAATGTAAAAGCGACATTGATGAATATTTATACAATATATTGAAAAATTGAATAGCCTCAAAAGACGCCTTCACAACTATCGCAGTTTTGATATTGGAAACTTATTTAAAAGTATATTAGAAATTTTGTATCTCATTCAAATTCGAAACAACACCTCACTTCATACACTAATTCGTTCTTTACTTGGAGCTATACTAAATTAAAACTCCAATTTGATTCTGCTTCTTAATCAAGACGTAATGACACAGATATTTTGAATTAAGAATTTGAAAGGAAAATAGAGTTTTATCTTCTTCTTCTTAGTTGGCAACTGGAACAGACATTCGCCCGTAGAAAATAATTTCAAGCGCTTCGATCTTCTGTGCTTCTCCTTCAATTCGTCACACAACACTTTGATAGCATTTCAAAAGCCTGGTCCTTCCAACGGAGTTTTGGTAGCCCTCCTCTGCGCCGCCCATCGAGTTCGTTCGAGGGGTTGCCATTGAATGCGCATTTCCTAGATGGCGGTAATGTCAGTTTTATATTTATCGAAGACATCGAAGAGTGCGGATATTCCAGGTGCATATCCTTAAACCAGGTTCATAAAACGGTTGCGGGGATCTTTGGTGTTTTCATTAAAAATGTTATTTAAGATGAGCTACTTATCAGGACACCGCACCCGATCATAGTGTTGGGGCTGTCAAATCAAAAAATTTACAAAAGAGAGGATTCTTCGTATCAGTTGTTTTGTTACTCTCTGGCAAAACAAAATTACAAATGGATCTGGAGTGTTTTCATATTTCAGTTTCGGCTTATGGGGTTTTGAATCTTCAATCAGAGCCTTCTTAGTATTCTTCGGCACCTTCACCTTCGCCGTCACCAGAGTCCATGCCGACTTCCTCGTAATCCTTCTCGAGAACGGCCAAATCTTCACAGGCTTCGGAGAATTCACCTTCCTCCATACCCTCACCAACGTACCAATGGACGAAAGCAGCTACTAGGGCAGCCCCAACACCTACACCAAAGAAAATAATAAAACGAATTGGTGAGTTGAGTTTCAGTAACAGAGATTACCTACTGGCCTGAGACGCATCGGTGTTAGCATGCCATTTAGGTTTCTCAACCAGTCGCCTACTCACTTTAGCTACCATCAAACGGATGTCTGACGGCATTACAAGCGAATACTTGCCCGAAGGTCGGAAGTCGTGAGCTGCTTGGGAAATTCTGCAGAGGGATCTGGTTATTCCCAATGCATAACAATTAGAGAGAGCTCAAATTAGAAGTTTCTCCATATAGTTCTACGCAACTGCGTTTTTTAGTGTGCATCAGAACTGAAACCAACTGTAGTTTCGTTTATGGACAGAGGAAAAGGCCAGGCGCCAATCTGCGAAAGTTAAAAAAATTTGCTTCAAATAATTCCAATAATTTATTTTCTGGTTTTACAATACCAGGCTCTCAACAATATCCGTAGATGCTCAATAAAGTTGTTGATTTTTATGAATTGAAAAATATCAACTGAAATACAAACAAAATATTTCATGAATTTATCATTGGAATCTAAATTGGTTTTAATTTCGTTTCCGGTGTAAGAATAAAAATCAAAATTGTTTGTAATATTACAGAAACGAAACTCAATACAATATAGATTCAGTTGTTGGAACCGGAATAGAAACTTTGTATATTTTTGATTTATATTTCAGAAACTGAAACAAGTCAAAACTATTTTCGAATTTAATTTCGTCCCTGCGTAGAAATTGTTTTGAAGTTATGCCAATATAGAAATAATAGAAACAGCGCCGTATAATTTAAAATTTCTTGAAGTAATTATACATTTAGTGGTTTCAAAATCGTCGGTCTGGCAAGGCTGTTGGTTGTTAATTACCTGTCATCTGAAGTGTTGTTTAGTTAGTGAAAAGTTTGCCATTTACGAATATGAATCGTTTAACAACCGAAGAATGCGTAAGAATAGATAAAACTTACTACAAAAGTAGTGATTCAAATGTGGGCACTTTTCGTGCATTACGGGATGATTCTGGTTGTCATAATCGACCTACTATGCAAGGAATTGTAAGATTATAAAGAATTTTGAAGTGAGTGGAAGCGCTAAATAAGTGGTCAGAACAGTGAATCATCGCAATGTACGCTCTGCCATAAATATCGCTTCTGTCGGTGAAAGTAAAGCGAAAAATTAGAATTTCAATTTTGATAACAGACTTTTTTTGGCCAGAAATTGAATATTATGAACTAGACAATATGTGGCTTGAACAACACGGTGCCGCGAGCCACTCAATGCGACAGATTTTGGCGTTTTCGCATGAGAAGTTTCCAGAAAGCATAATTTAATGACGTCAATTTGCCCTAAAAATATGCAAGTTGACGCCGTTAGACTTTATTTTATGGGGATACGCCAAATGTTGTAGCATTTGAAAACCAGCATTCGTCAAATTATCGCCGATACACCGCCCGAAATGTATGAAAATTGGTCGAAAACTATCTCAAAAGTATCCACTTCTACAACCAATTCAAAGGCGGTCATATAAATGACTTTATTTCGTACATCATGACAAAAGTCCAAGCTTTATAATAAAGTAAAAGATTCATCGAAATCATAGCTTTATGTGTATTTTGTTTATTATTATTATTTAGAAACCGATAAATTGATAGCCATTTGTGTGAAATCTTAAAGTAATAGAGGAGAATTTAAATGAAATGAAAGTGTTTTGAACATATAAGTCGAATTTATAGTACATGTTTAACCCTTACTTTTTCTCAATAACCAAGATTTGATGCATTTTAAAATTACGGAATAAAATAGGAATTTTTTTGCTATTCTAAAAAAATAAATTTCTATTTTTACAGATTTTATGAAATCTGAAACATACAAAAAATTTTCATTAACTTTTATAAACAGTTATAAATGCCGAACGGAACCCCTGTACCACAATATTGAAATTATATTATAAAATTTATTTTCTTCGAGGCAATTTGTTTGCGTATTAGATTTTCCAGAGCCACGGCGTCTACGGCAAATTTGCGTATTCCCTCGGACAACTTATCAGTAGCCGTGGCATCTTCGTTTAACATCCATCTAAAGGTGGGCTCGTCAATGTGGATTTTTTTTTTCAAATCTGCGTCAGCTGCCTCGTCTGGACTCAATTGTGGGGTAACGTCAACAGAATCATTTTCCAACTCTTTTAGTAATGATGGGCCGATGGTCAATAGGTCACATCCAGCCAAAGCTTTAATTTCCCCAGTATTCCTGAAGGATGCGCCCATTACAACCGTTTTGTAGCCAAACTTTTTATAATAGTTGTAAATTTTTGTCATCGAAATAACACCGGGATCTTCTTTTGGTTCATATTTCTTCCTATCTGTATGGGCTACATACCAATCGAGAATACGCCCAACGAAAGGGGAAATTAAAGTAACATTTGCTTCGGCACAAGCCACCGCCTGGGCGAAGGAGAACAACAAAGTTAAGTTACACTTGACATCATGCTCGGATTCTAGAATTTTGGCCGCTTGAATACCCTTCCAGGTGGAACCTAATTTGATGAGAATGCGTTCTTTTCCTATACCCATGTCCTCGTGTAGAGCAATCAACTTTAATGCCTTCTTGACACTCTTGGCTGTGTCGAAAGACAAACGTGCATCAACTTCAGTAGACACACGACCGGGTAATATTTTAAGAATTTCACAACCAAAGAGGACGCATAGGTAATCCATGGCTTCCTCGACTTTCTCTTCAGCGGATCCGCCCGCTTTGTTGCCGTACTCCACAGCCTTCTCCACGATGGTTTGGTAATGTTCTATTTTCGCCGCATTCAAGATAAGCGAGGGATTTGTAGTAGCATCAGTTGGCTTGTAAAGCTTCATGCTTTCAAAGTCACCGGTATCAGCAACGATGGTAGTGTACTTTTTCAATTGCTCCAAAGCGGACATCTTCGATCTTTTTGGCTTAACTTCAGGATCCATTCTGAGAATAAAAAGCTATTGCAATACCCGCTAGCAGAAACTACTACTAAATTATCACGTATTGCTGGAATGTTCATCAGCGTATGCAGAGGGCAATCTTATGTATTGTGCCTCAAAGTTTGTGGAGATAAGCAAAGAACCACTGTAATAAATACCACATACATATACATATGTAGAAGATGATCATAATAACTGACAAATGATGGTCATCGTATTTGTCAATTGTAAAAGTTGCAGCCCTGCTAATTTTGATTAAGAAAAGTTATAATGTTACCATGGATTTGTATTACATATTTAACGCTTAACTTACTGTCAGCAACCGAGATTTGATATATTTTAAAATAAGAGAATAAAATAGAAATTTGTAACATTATAACTTTTCTTTTAACTTTTGCTTGATTTCATTCAATGCATTTGGTTCCAAAGGCTCTTTTTCTTGGTTAATTGTTAGTTTTGGCAAAATGTTAGCTTTCTAAATATCTATATTATCAGCCCAAATGGAATGGAAAGCTGTAAAATGTGCACATTTTAATATACGAGTATTGCGGACATTTAACAGTTTCCTCTAAGTCAAACCAATTTGTTAAATATATTTTTATTTTAAGTTTTCTTTAAATTGAAAACCTTTTTTTCACCATTAATGGAATGTTGATTTTGGTATAACAATATCATAAATGGTGACTCAAACTGGCGATTACCTAACTCTGCACACAATTGCTGCAAAATCGACAACTTCTTCTAGTGCACTGACGGGTTCAATCACGTCCTTATCAATTTCATTTCAATAGAGAGAAAAGTTTTCTCAGCACAAACCTTCTCCCCCTCCCCCTCCGACCACAATTATAATCAAAACTTAAGGATTTTAATTGAGTTGCTGTGCAAATTTTCCACCGTTTTCAGACAAAACACAAGTTAATCGATTCTTAAGTGGTTCTTTTGTCAAAGGGAAACAAATGAATAAAACTTTTACAAAAATCATTCCTGAAATAAGTTTTCAAACAAGCATAATCATGGCAATGGCCAAGGGTTACAGGAGCAAGAAGACTTTAAAGGTTAAAGAGTTCAATAGTTATGATGCGCAACATAAAGGGAGCTAATAAGACTAAACTATAGAATTTTTATTGAAGCTTGCAGTTAAAAGTATCGGTTTGTAAGGAGTACATTTGAGGAGGTTTTATGGGAGTTTGGAAAATAAACGTAATGAAAAGCGTTGGCACAAAATGTGTTAGGGACCGAATGATGATCGTAACCCATATACTTTGTTCAGAAACCATTGTAACCCTAAGCAAGGTTAGAAGAACAAAAAAAACCATTAAAATAACCATTTTTACTATTGAGCAACGGACTTAGGCAAAGTAATTCGCTTGTTGTCATAACCACCGACTGAGAAATGAGCTTCATCGCTGAAGAAAATTGTGTTCGATTGGAAAATTGTGTTAACAGCTGATAGCATTGCCAGGCCAGCGGCAATGTTATTAATCTAATTTAGTGAAATTCATGATAACTAAAAGGATTACTATCCTAGGAAAGGTTTAGCAGGATTCAACTCATATCCTTTTTCTGTCGCAAAAAGATGTAAATTCTGTATACGAGGTGTGTTAAAAAAAAGGCAAATTTTCAAGTTTCGCGGGCTACATACATTTGCCTTTTGATTATAATTTTTTTATGTTGGTAAACTCGTCTCAAAGATATGTTGACGGCTTTATCCATACAGCATGTTTAGTTTGTATGTGAGAGGCATAATAAAGACAAGTGTTTTGCGATTTTAGGTGAATTCTTGCTATCGAAAACAATGGATCAAAAAAGTTGCATCAAATTTTGTGTAAAAAGTGGAATTAAGTGCTCAAAATCACTTGAAATGGCATATGAGAGTGCTCTGAGTCAAAAAAATGTTTATAAGTGGTACAAGCTTTTCACAGAAGGTCGAGAAGATGTGAATGCGACGCTAACTCTGGATGCCCCAGCATATCAACAACCGATGAAAATGTTGAGAAAGTGAAAAAAATTGTTATGGAGAATCAGCGAATCACAATTACAGAAGTTGCTGAGGATGTCGGCATATCGGTTGGCTCATTTCCAGACTAGTTAGTTGCACCCCAGCAGGGGTCATGTTAGTAGGCGAAAATAAACATGGGAAAACGGATTGATTGCGTGGAATTGGACCGAAGGTCTGTTACAGAAAAATGATGATGATGCTAAGATAGATCCGGTTCACCGATTATTAGTTCACTACTAGAGTAGATCGAGACCGGGTGGACCGAATATTGTACGTACCCAAGCACAAAGAAAGCTGGGCATAAAAGGACATCTTAAAACGCCACGGTAAAATTTACAGTAATCGACTCCCTCCAGCGTATACAATGATAAACATTTTTGCAAAAAACTCTTTCATTCGTTTGATAAGAGACCGACGGCTCCACCTCTTCATTGTTGGCAAATCTTTTATTGAACCATTTTTCAAGCTTGGAAATAGAAAACAGTCCAAAGGAGCTAAATGTGGCCAACAAGATGTGTGATGCAGCAATTCGAACTTTAATTCATTAATTTTGACCCTCGTAATAGTGAATGTGTGAACTGGTGCATTGTCTTGTCTTGTCTTTTCGACACATGCAGCCTTTCTTCTTTCCCTTCTTTGGGCACGATTCTCACATTCCAGTCCACTGCTTTCACTACTCATTTGCCTCAGGTGTAAAGTGGTGGTTCCATGTTTCATTCATCGCCAAATATTCTACTGAAACATCTTCGCGACGCTGTTTTTGGTCTTTTGAAAGTAAGCGCGGCACCCGTCTTGCGTACAGCTTTTTCATCTCCATATCTTCGGTCAGTATACGATATATAACACTTTTTGAAATGCCTATTGTTTCAGCTAGCTCATGCACCTTCAGTCGACGATCATCCAAAACCAATCTGTGGATTTTCTTAACTATGTTTAGCGTGGACACGTTAATTGGTCGACTACTACGGTTTTCATCTTGGCAGCTCGTACAGCCCAGTTTAAACTCTGCTAACCAACATTTTATAACAACAACAATTTTGGGCCTGAAACGTGTGTCAGCGAATTTCGTTCCAAAATTGCTGAATTTTGACCAAAAAACAACGTCGCATGAGAATCGCTCAGGAAATGTTGAATGACGTCAACGATGATCCCGATTTGCTCAAAACGGTCATAAGTGGTGACGAATCATGGGTAATCGAATATGGTTATGACATCGAAATCAAAACCCAATGGCCCCAATGGAAGAGTCCAGGAGAGACCAAAAAAGCACGCCAAATTCGATCAAATGTCAAGGTTTTGCTCACTGTTTTCTTCGAATACCATGACGTAGTGCACCACAGGGTTTGTCACAGAGTCGTACGGTAAATAAGCAGTATTACCTTGAAGTGATGCGCCGTTTGCGTGAAGCAGTAAAAAAACGCCCGGAATTGTGGAAAAAAATTCATGGCTTTTGCATAATGATAATGCACCTGCTCACTCATCTTTGCTTGTGAGAGATTGTTTGGCCAAAAACAACACCGTCATCACCAGCCTCAGCCACCGTATTCACCAGATTTGGCCCCCTGCGACTTTTTCCTGTTTCCAAGATTGAATAGAGCCATGAAAGGACGGCGTTTTGCGACGATTGAGGAAATAAAAACCAAATCGCTGAGAGAGCTCAAGGACAACGAAAAAGTGCATATCAGAACCGCTTCGAGGATTGGAAAAAACGCTCCACATGTGTTATATCTGAGGAGGACAACTTTGATGCAGATAAAGCAGAAATTGATGAATAAATATATATTTTTTGAGAAAACTGAAAATTCACACCTTTTTTTGAACATATCTCGTACAGTGTATTTTTTTTTTCAATGTGTTTCAAAAAAATTGAACTAGTTTAGTGTAACTCATAGTATTATTGGACATAGACCATCGATTCGCATGCGTAGAGTGCGTACCGAAAAAAAAATGTTCCAGCCGTAGCGACCAATGTTAATGACGATCGTGAAATGTTAATTCGTTGCCGTTCTCAGCGATTAGGTAGAGTGCGTATCGATGAAAATATTGCAGCCGTAGCGACCAGTGTTAATGACGACCGTGAAATGTCAATTCGTCGCCGACCTCAGCGATTGGGTAGAGTGCGTATGGAAGAAAATATTGCAGCCGTAGCGACCAGTGTTAATGACGATCGTGAAATGTCAATTCGTTGCCGTTCTTACAAGAATTTTTTTTGCCCCAATTGGCTGAGTTGAACTTGGTTGGCATGTAGTTTCATCAGGACGCTGCAACATGCCACACTGCTCGTGAAACAATGAATATGTTGGGGGATGAATTTGGCGAGCAGATTATTTCTCGATTTGGCCCCCCAAGATCTTGCGATTTAACGCCTCTCGATTATTTCTTGTGGGGTTATATCAGTCTATGTGGACAAGTCGAACACTATTGAAACCTCACAGGATAACATAACATGCGTTATTCGTAAAATACAAGCCGAAATGCTGGAAAAAGTGACGAAAAATTGGAACTTCCGAATGGAAAATTTGCGAATTTGAGTGTTTTGTTCGATTTTTAAAAATACTGCAATTAAAAAAATCACCCTAATAGTTGCTTTTGAAATCACTGCCGCTGCGAAGGTTTGACGGTACTGATTAGCCATAACCCATAAGCCAGCGGCCACTGTAATTTATGTATCCAATCTCTCATTTATTTTCTTTTGCTACAAAAAACTTGCTTTAATCCCCCTAACATCACTATCCTGTCTAATCAATTCAAAATCTTTTGCTCTCCCTCAACAATCTTCTTAAATTATTCCTATGGAAGTTTTCATTTTTACAACATACTATTAAGTGCCCTTTGCTATCTACCATTTTCATTACCATTCTTTGTGCCATAATTACATGTGTATGTCTTCTTAATTACTACGTTTTCCTCTATTTTAGTTGTACATAACAAACACTGTTGTCGTCTACTTGTACCAGACAAAACCATTCGCAATCTTTTGTATCCTTAGACAATATTTTTTTGTGCTTTGGATTGGATTCTGTTGGATTTTTGATGTCGGTTGCATTTGTCATAGCATAGAGGAACATTTGTGACAGCTGCCAGACAGTGTAATTTGCTATTATAAATTTGTGTGGAGAGAGAGAGATCGAGAGAGAGAGTGAGAGAGATTTATATTGTTCATTTCTTTGCCGCTGCATTTGAAATCACTGACACGTCTGGTGGTTGTGCTACCGCAAATGTGGCATAGAGAGATTACTCCAACTGCTGAAACTGTAAAAGCACCATTACCGATAGTTTTAAAGTGTGGTTTGTATTCAAATGATTTACGTCAACAATTTAGCTGGAAGCTCACATCGAATGAAAGGAATGAAAGAAAGGACACTCATGGGTATGCTTAGATGTAAAAGTAATTTTAAGCGAAGATTTTGAATTTATAAAGATTTCGAATTAATAAAGGAAAAAAAAAATGAAATGAAAAAGAATTTTTTTTTTTTAGAAAAAAATGACCAAAATTCCAAACCCGTTTGCTCTAGAAATGAAGTAATCAGGCCAAATCAATGGACTTAGATTGTTTCGAGATACAAAAAAAATCGTTTCTAACGACTTGTTCAAAAAAAAAGTACCGACGTTTTCAATGTCATCCTAAAAACTGTCTTTTTTTCATCTAAGAAAACGAAATTTTTGTTAACAGAATTGACTGGCGTAGATTTGGACAGCCATAAATAAACTCCAGCCGAATCGAAGCTTGCATACAAATCATAATAGATTGCGACTCGTAATGGGGAGAACTATGTCCGAACTGATCATCAAACAAGTAGGCGTACAAAAAATACATTTTTTTCGCTAACAGTTGAAAAACTTCTGAAAAATACAAAATATAAGAAAAATAATATAAATCATATAATATAAAAACATATATAGGAAATATAATATAAATCGGTATATATTATTTTTCTTATATTTTGTATTGTCACGCTCACAACTATTGCTCTCCCTTACAACAGCTTAAAAGTTGAAGTTGTTTTTTCTCGTATCTAACAAACTGTAGCCGGTATTGTTTTCAGTTAACGAAAAATTTTTAAGAAAAAAAAAAAAAAAATTAAGAATAAGAATAATTCGAACAAACAATAATTTCTTAAAAAACTAAATTTAGTACTAGTGCGATCAAATGTTTGCCTACGAACTCAATTCGTTCCAATTGTGACATCTGCCTGTCATACCATCATGGACTACGTAGCGACTTTTTCCCCTATAAGTGGCCATTCGAGAACGTAAAAACGAGCTCCTTCTTAAATTTGGACAGGCATAAATAAACTCCAGCGGGATTGAAGTTTGCATACCCATCATCATAGATTGCGATTCATAACGGCGAGAACTATGTCCGGACTGATCATCAAATAAGTAGGCATACAAAAAATAAATTTTTTGAATAATACAAAATATAAGAAAAATTATATAAATCAGTATATATTAATTTTCTTATATTTTGTATTGTTCAAAAGTCACCCTCATAACTATTGCTCTCTCTCTTAAAATAGCTTAAAAGTTGAAGTTGTTTCTTCTTGTATCTAACAAACTATACCCGGCATTGTTTTCAGTTAACAAAAAATTTTTAAGAAAAATAAAAAACAAAAATTAAGAATAAGAATAATTCGCCCAAACAATAATTTCTTGAAAACTGAATTTAGTGCTAGTGCGATCAAATTTTTGCCTACGAACTCAATTCGTTCCAATTGTGACATCATGGACTATGTAGTGACTTCTTGCCCTATAAGTGACCGTCCGGAAATGTAAAAAGCATGAGCTCCTCCTTCCCCATTCAGATTGTTTTTACCGCTTCTGAATTAGTTGATTGGTTCAGTTCATTTCCTATGGGAAGCGGGCTATACAATATTATCCATTTAGTAGTTTCAAAACCGCTGGTCTGGCAAGACTGTCAGCTGTTACATACCTGTCATCTAAAGTGTTATTTATTTAGTGAAACGTTTGTTATTTATGAATATGGTCTTTTAATAACCAAAGAATGCGTCAAAATAGTTAAAATTTACTACAAATGTAGTACTTCAAACGTGGACTTTCAATCAAACAAAATTTTCTATAGCGATGAAACTCATTTCTCAAAATTGTCGCATATGTGGCTTGGAGAACTCAGAAGTGATAGTTGAAAAGTCATTGCATCCAGAAAAAGTGGCTGTTTGGAGTGCATAGTGGTCTGGAGGTGTCATTGGACCGTATTTTTTCGAAAATGTAATTGAAGGTTATGAACTGAACGATATGTGGTTTGAACAAGACGGTGTCACGAGCCGCGCAACACGACCTAATTAGGCTTTATTTGCATTAAAAGTTTCCAAAAAGCGTAATTTATCGTTTTGAGGACTTCAATTGACCGCCAAGTTCTTGCGATTTGACGCTATTCTCTTTTTGAGGGGCTACGTCAAAGACCGTGTGTAGGTTTGTTTTTATTAAAGCCTAATCGAAAAGTCGAATCGGAAATGTGTGTTTTATTTAACTTGACTTTCTAAGTCGAGAAATGGGTTATGTACATACCCTTAAGCCTGAGTCTGCCGCTATTAGAGGATACAATTTCTCTTTAAGTTTGATTTGATTTTTCTACCTTCAATTTGGTTGGATTAGAGATGATTTCTGTTAAAAATTTACCATATTAGTCTATGGTTACATTAGACTGTCATAAAATAGAATAGTTCAAATTTAGCTTTATCACATTCAAAGCGCATGATTTTTACAAGAATTTTGTCATGGAGAACTCTTATCCGCCAGTGTGATACAATTGCATTACCTATCAATGTTTCTAAATCAGTTGTTTCGAATCTGATAGTGTTGGATATTTTACCATCGGTATTAACCAGCATGTCATGTTGCCCGCACCCAACTGTAAGCCTGCCAAACTTTGTGTCTGCCTACTTGTTTCATACAAAATGTGAATATTTATTTATAAATTTTCGCACAATTCCTTCCAATGAAGGTATAAAAAGAAACCGAAATAGAATGATTGAATTATGTACGATAACAGTCCTAGTTAAATGACCCTAAAGTTATATAATTCAAAGAAAATCTATGTCATTTGAAGTATACCCGTCCGTTGCAGGTATCTCAAGGATCTAAAAGCATCAACATTCAGCACAACTTTGTCGTACATAATGCCAAATATAGACGGACTCAAACAGTTTAAGCAACAGAAAAACTTACATTGATATACAGAGTGGTGATAATGAGAGTCTGTGGCACTTAATGAGGCAATATTGGAAAATGCCGCCAACGTTTTCTGGGAAATCAAACCCCCATAGATATACTCGCCAGCGAAGATGGCTGAAAATATGAAAGATCGCGTGATAACCCAGGTCCCGAAAGAGGAGGTGAGGAAAGAGAGGACACAACAAAATTAGGGTACAGCTGAAAATGTGGGGAACTACGGAACTTTTAGGCTTCCCGGAGCAAAAGGTAGCTTTGGGTTTATACTTGTGTGAGCCAGAAATATCATTAATAAATTTGTAGTATTTCTCACAAATTATTTACCGAGGGTAGAAATATAAAGACAAAAAAAAAAAAACACCAAGGTTTAGAAAGATGGAACAATATCTTTTCTTTATTTGAACTTAAACAATTTGTGTGGAAGCTTATCAAATGAACTAGATTGTCTGAACTCACAGTAACAAGTGAAGATTTTGCTAATGGCAAAGTGACGAAGAGATTATATAAAACCAATTGTAGCCATCTTTGTGTGTGAGTTACGCGGTCAAGCCATAAATTTTCGGCGAATTAACATTAGGGTGGCCAGGCGGATAGTAAGCTAGGGTGAATATGAAAATGATCAAAAACTACTACGGTGTTTTTGGCATCAACAACAGCAAAATAAACATATGGCACTGGGAAGGTGGACTCATAAGCTCATACCAAAACTTGCCAGTTTCACAGGCAGGTAGCAATAAATTAAATTCTCTCTTATCCAGATTTTGTCGCGGCATGGTGGGTGCAGAAAATGTTTAAACTTAGACAAGATACTGAATATGTGACTTTTGACTGTTTGTTATTTGAACAATCAAATGTGTAGGTTTTACATGAGTCTCGCTGTGAAAGCCTTACCCATGGTGTGCCATCACACAGGTGCTGTTTTCCATCATTTTTTTCCTTGGTTCAATGTTCTTTCTTTCTTCTAGCGACAGCAAACGCCCCTTTGGGATACTCAAACTAATCCCAAACTAATCTGGTAGTCAAACTACCAGAGATTGGAAGTAGGTCCTCTTGGAAAAACTTCCTCAGGTCCCACTCCCTCACTCGGCCAAAGTACCTTTGTAGTCACTTGGTATGAAGTGAGCTACCTCCCGGGTAAGAGTTGAGGTAATCTAGGAAGACCTCGGATAGACATGAACAGTGTTTTCTAAGCTAATGCCTTCCTTCACCAACGCAACCTGAAGCAACG
>JAHXMU010000370.1:392451-409820 GCA_019455685.1 Philornis downsi | reverse complement strand
TTTTTTTTTGCTTTGCTTTGACATGCCAAAATTTCATTTTTTAGATCTCCTTTTCATGTGTTATAATTAGCTGTCATTACTGCCTCACAACACAACATAAGGATACTAGACATGAATAACAAGTCATTAGTATCATATAGGCATCCTTTATTTTATTCTTTGTGTTAATGTTCATTTGTAGTTGTTGCCACTTGTATGTTTTTGTATGAATTTAGCATGTAAAATGTGTGAATGCTACAGAACAACGTATGAATTTAAGTATTGTTATGTTCATGTGAATTGTCTCTTTGCTTAGCTTTTCGTTTATACTTCTTTTATTTGCCATTTTGTTTGGGAGCGTCAGTTTTTTTTTTCTTTTGTTTGCTCCGCAATAATATGTGTATGTGTGTGTGTTTTTTTCTACATAATTTCATTTTCTCTGCTTGTGTACATGCTTATTTGTATTTGCTCTAATATGGCACTAGACACAGATACTTTGTATACGCCTATTATGTGAAATGTCTTGAAACACTTTCGCAAACAAGCCTTACCCCTCATTAGGCGTCATACAGCCAATGTACAGGGTTTGCAAATACAGATCAACGACGAAACAACACAATGACAACAATGATGGCAATAATTAGTTTCATTTAAAGAGAAACACTTATTTACACTTTCTCTAGGGCTCAAGCACTTGCTGACATCCGGACACATACATACATAGTCATCCAAAGGGCCGGAAATGTAAAAGGCCTTTGGTCTATAGGGCATATCAAAGATGTTATTTTGTAAAAGGTGTCCGAACAAGAACGCAAGATTTAAATGACTGATGCAGCAATTGAATTGTTTCTCTGGCTGTATGACATGTGGCGCCGTCTTGTTGAAACCACATACCCTCCACATACATTTCTTCAATTCTAGGCATGAAAAAACTGGTTATCATTTGACGATACCGAACACCATTGACTGTTTGAGCTTGACATGCTTCTCGTGAATCACTCGTGGATTTTCCTCACCCCAAATGCGACAATTCTGCCTATTGAGGATGCCATCAAGATGGAAATGGGCCTCGTCACTGAAGATGATTTTATCGGCAAAATCAGCATTTTCATGTTGTCTCTCCAATACCCAATTAACGAACTCCCTTCGCTGTCCACAGTCAGCTGGCTTCAGTTCCTGAGTCAATTGAACTTTGTATGCATGAAGATGCAAATCTTTCGTCAAAATTCGCTGCATAGTGGATTTGGAGACACCAATTTGCTGAGCTCGGTGTCGAATTGAGGTGGATGGAGTTTGAGCGACATCATCGCGTACAGGCGCGACATTTTCGGTCCATCGACCTGGTCGAAGGCGCGTTGTTGTCTTTACATCACTAACAGACCCAGTTTTGGCAAATTTGTCCATTAATCTCTTTACAGTTGAGCATCCTTTGGAGCATTATTGTGATCCCAAATTAATCGCAATTTGCGAACTGTAGTCACTTTCACCATTTTGGTAAAACAATTTCGCAATGAGAATGCGTTGTTCATTCGTGTAGGGCTCCATTTTTACTAACCTCGTAACTTCTACTAGCAAACAATAACAATTGTTCAAATGTCAAACAATGACACTTCGAATGGCGCCAAATTTAAATCTTGCGTTCTTGTTAAGACACCCTTTATATGTAACACCTTTCACAGCGCCTTACGCAAAAATGCTTTATGGGAGACTTCTTTTTTTTTTGTTGGAGAAGGCATAATTGGAAGAGAAGCCCGCACGTATCTGCCCAGTAAATAAAGAGCATCCAGGAAAGTTAAAAAGATCCGCTGATAGTGGCCCCGAAGTAGTGAAAAAACGAACAATCATCTATGAATTTGACATGGGATTGTTGTAGGAGGGATGCTGTTGCGAAAAATATTGCAGAGTGATCATGACTTGAAAAGAAATTTCAAGTGAAGTGAGAAAATTAATATTAAACCATAGAAACGAATTGTCAAAACTGTTGAATTTAAGCAAATCAACAGTTCAAACAATATTTCAAGACTTTAAAAACACCGGTACAATTGGGAATAAACCGCGCAGTGGCCGTTCAAAAAAGCTTCATCGCAGAGATCTTAGTTTTATTATAAAAAAAGTGGACAAAAATCTTAAAGTGTCTGTCACAAAGGTGGCTAAAGATCTAGAAATTAGATAAAATGTCATTGTAAATCCAAGAAGTATTCAAAGATCTTTAAATACTAGCTGTTTCTGTAGCAGAATTCCACACAAAAGCCCTCTTATAAGCGGAAAAAATTTTAGGTTTCGCTCGGAATGTGCCCAACAGCGTACTCGTATTACGAAAGAAAATAATTTCTAGAGTTTTTCTTACAGATGAATCAAAATATAATATACCTAAAAGTGATTGGAGGGCCAAAGGTTGGAGAAAAGTTAATACAGAAATCCCTCACAAACACTTAATTCCAATTGTTAAACATGGTGGTGGTAGCGTTATGGTTTCTCAGAATTTCTATTTTATGAAAATCCTATTACTACTTGTTTCTTTTGAATCTCTGCAGTAGGCATATTTCTGTAGCAAAAGTTAAAAAGGCTTTATTTTGAAGAAAGTGGAAGGCTTTCCAATCTCACGTAATGGTGAGACTGGCAACTTGAAATGAGACTGGCAGATCTCCAACCGTAATGGTTTGGGATGCCGTCGCTGCATCTGAAGTAGAAAATCTGGTATTTATTGAGGCTAACATGGATCGTCATCAGTATAAATCAGTACTGGAACAACATCGGGAAGCCATCTTTTAAATCTTGGTGTCAGTTGGATATTCCAACAAGATAACGATCCAAAATTTACAGTTCCACGTTGTTGAAGATTGGCTGCTTTATTACGCCCCACGACTGTTGCCCACAACACCTTAAAGCCCGGATTTAAATGTCATTGAGCACGTTTAAGATATTTTAGAATGCAAATCAGAAAACACAATATTAATGGTACTCCAATACTGAAAGACAAGCTTCAAGTAGGATAGAAGAGTAAAGAGTGATTTTGTAATCGTAGTTTTTTTTTTCTTAAATCGAATAAAATACTCAAATTTGATTTATATATTAAAATTTTTTAGTGGAATCGATAAATTTTTCTTCGGCATTTAATTTTTAAAGATAATTTGATGTAAACGTTGTCCGCGGCCCCGTCTCGAAATGTCCATTCTGAAGGTCAAATTTTTCGCCACTTTTACGAGCATTTCAGCCTGTATTCCACGAATACTGCGTGCTATGTTATCCTGTAAGGCTTCAATAGTATTCGGCTTGTTCACATAGACTAACGACTTGACATAACCTCACGAGAAATAATCAAGAGGCGTTAAATCGCACGATCTTGGAAGCCAATTCACAGGGCCAAATGAAGAGATAAGCTGCACACCAAATTCATCCCTCAACATATCCATTGTTTCACGAGCAATGTGGCATGTTGCAGCATTCTAATGAAACCACATGTCAACCAAGTTCAACTCAGCTAAATGGGGCAAAAAAAGAATCGCGTATCATGGCTCGATATCGTTCGGCGATGACGATAACGTTTCTTCTACGGTCGTCTTTGAAGAAAAATGGGCCAATGATGCCACCAGCCCATAAACCACACCAGACTGTCGTTTTTTCGGTATGCATCGGTAATTCATTTATGGCATGTGGCTATTCATCACTCCAGATGCGACAGTTTTGCTTTTGTACGTATCCATTCAGCAAGAAATGAGCCTCATCGCTGAACACAGTGTTCCGATAAAACAGTGGATATTCATTGAGCTTTTGTAAGGCCCATTCACCAAAAATTATCATTCGTCATTCCATGATGAAATGGCAGAGTATACTGTACACTTTTCACTTTGACAGATGACGTTTGGGCGCCATTACCAACCAGTGCTGCCAACTTGAAAAACTTAAATCTTAAAAAATCACCCTTCACAACGCCTTCAGAATTGGAAGTCTTAGTTGACTCAATACCCAGACGATTGCAGGCAGTTATAAATGCCCTTGGTGGGCCAACAAAACACTAAATTTAAATTACATAAACATTTTAAATGCTTAAATGCCTTTATCTATGTTAGTTTACAAAATACTAAATTTAAATTTTATAAACATTTTAAATGCTTAAATGGCTTTATTTTGTATATTAGTTTACCTGTCGTACGTAAACTTCTGTCAGTGTTTTGTTTTCGTTTTTCTTTAATAATTTTCTAAATTTATATTGGAGTAGGTAGTTTTTTATTTTTGTTTTGTATTAATAAGCTGATTTTTCAAACAAAACTACATCATTACTTTTCTCCAAAAAGTTTTCCGACTTGTGAGGTAGCAGAAATGGGGTCATACGAACACTTATGTATATCGGGCACTGTAAGCCATGGGAAGACAAGGTAATAGGCCCTCTAATCCATTCTCTCCGCCATTGCACAAACACACACACACAAACACAGTGTCTCTTACGAAGTTTTACCGGCATCTACCAACTTTCTCACGCTTTGCCTACTCATATTCATGCATATACGATATCATTGCTGTTACGCATACAACCAATCGTAGAAGACGTTACATGGTATTTATGTAAGTTGCGTGTCATTAGCTTGTTATGACAGTAGTGGTGTGTACGCATACACGTGAGTGTGTTCGCCTTACAAATTACAAAAGTAGTCTGGAAGGTACCAACTGTAGGTGTTTTTTTTTTTCATTACACCAACTAAAAGTGAACGTTATTTTTTGTTAGGACAAAACATGCGATTATGTGTGAGAATTGAATTTGGGTGTTTAACAACACAGCTAATAATGGTAACGAGTTTTCTTTGTTAAGATTTTTCTATAGGTCTCACTTTTTTTTGTGGCGAACATTTGCCTTCATAATTGCTGAGACCGATGTAATCACAGTGGGGGCAATAAAATATATTGGCTGAGTAATAAACCAGTGCTTTGATTGCTATTTAATGATGCATAACTTGATTTGGGTTGATAAAGAAGATGTATTTTTAGAAATAATTTGTCGTTTATTGTGCCCATCCTTTTAATGATAATTAGTTGAATTGTTATAATTTTATTTCTAACAATATACAAGTTTGCAGCTCTTTGGCTTCAGTTACTCTATCTAAACCTATAACGTATAAAATTTATTGAAAGCGGGACAACCCTTACGTTAAAAGTCATGGTTGTTTTGGCATTCTATGCAATTTGATTTAAAAATATCAAATTCATGTTCGTTTCTGAATTTATTTAGTCAGTCTTTAATGTAGTGTAAATGTAACATGATTTTGGTAATTTATTCGGTTCAAGATCGTTTTTCTAGGAATTTCATTATCCAACAAGGTTTTGGACTGGAGCAACCAAATGGTCCAGTTCACACATCCACTATTGCTGTGACCAAAATGAACGAATGAGCGAACGAATTATTCGCCATATTTGGCTCCCTTCGACTATTTTCTATTTTTAAACTTCAAAAAAGTCTACCTTTGACAGCTATTACTATAAACAGGTTACAGCTGCTATTGAATGTCTCTGGAAAAAGTGTATCGTACTCCTTTTATGTTAATAAATATAGAAAATTTTTCCCAATATTTTTGTGTTTTCTTTGTTAGGTCGTCTAGTTTTTGGACCGCCTTCGTATATGCTAAATAAAGCTATAAATAAATCTGTAAATAGGGAAATACTGACTCTTTGAAATCAAGTTTTCAATGATATTTATAATCAAAAATGTGGCCTAGTTCAGAAAAATATATTCTGAAATTAATACCGGCCTGTATTGAGATCAAAGATGTAGTGATCGCCCGGTCATATGATCATGGATTTGAGCGTCGATGAAGCCACCTGTCGATGCATTGAGCGGCTGATACCTAGAAGTACTATCGAGAACTTGAAGTAATCGAGCAACTAACAAGTCCAGACATTCGGGAACAATATTAAATATTAAGTAACTTTCATTTAAAAGTCGTCTACATTTTATCCTTTGGTGGAGATCATATAAACCAAATTTTGCTAATCACCTTGTCGTTCATAGCCCCGTGAAATCTAATCTAAACAGTGTGAAACTCTTATCACAAGTATTTCTTTACGAACAAAGTTTTTCTACCATTGTTTTGAGAATATCTTGTTCTCTTATTTTGATATTAACATTTTCCGGATGAATTTCTAAGTAGGGGTCAGGGTATCTGTCACCTATTTCTCCTGGGAGGTCCTAAAATATCTGCGGCCACATCTTCTTCGTCTTTCATTGCGAGATATGTACAAATTTACGCGATGAATAAAAGTCTCACCTTGAGGCAGATTGTGGTTACTTTTGGTCGCTTATAGGATAACTGCAAGATGAAATATAGTAGCTTTTTTTCGACAATAAATTTAGATCCCAATTTGTGCTTTCCAGCATTGCAGCTACAGTAAATCTCAAAGTTTTTATACCGTATGCCTGTCCTGTGCATCACATCTCCTGGCAAGTGGTAGTAACATTATTTGATTAGTCGAGATTAGAAGCATGCGGACGTTTGTCCCTGAATCGTGGTTCTATAACGTTTGCCAGATTGTCGAAATTTGAGCTTTCCACTTCCAACTTTTCTCTTGTCGTGGCATGAAGTAGTCTTTCGTTCGAGGATAAATTTAAATCCCAATTTTGGCCTTCCCGCATTGCAGCTGCAGCAAATCTCAAAGTTTTTATATCATATGCCTGTCCTGTGCATCACTTCTCCTGGGAAGCGGTGGTAATATTATTTGATTAGTAGAGATTGGAAGAGATGCGGACATTCCATGCATTTTCCCCTGGATCGTGGTTCTATAACGTTTGCCGGGTAGTCGTAATTTGGGTTTTCCACTTCCAACTTTTCTCGTGTGATGGCATGAAAAGGTTTTTTGAGCAGTAAAAGTAGTGGTAAAGTGGTGGACTAATCTGATTTTAGTGAACTGGAATAAGGTTATAGTCATGAATGCATGGAAAATATTAGGTGCGCGACTAAGTTCTCACTGTTTGCTAATAGATGGCGCCAGCTGTAAGTTCTAGTCGATTCTGCCATAACCTAAACGTCATGAGCTAAGCTTAGGCATATCGTAAAAATACTTCCTCGGCGCAAAAATGATTTTCTATTGACGTCATATTCTTTTGGTTGTGTGAATATCTATGATTTTGTGCCAAATAATCTTCATAAGCGAGAAGTATTGATATTCTTCTCTCAATCGATGAAAATGGCGGCTGAAGCTCAAAGACGAGAGCTTCACAACGTTTACGTAGATGCTGCTTTAAGTAAAACAACATGTCGAGATTGGTTCCGTTGCTTTAAAGACGGTGACTTGGATGTTGATGACCGTTCGAGTGAACGAAGATGAAAAACCTTCGAAGGCACTGAATTGACGGCATTGCTTGATGGGAATCCATGTCCAACGCAGGTAGAGCTTGCTTCAATATTAGGAGTTACCCCCTAATACATTTTCAAATGATTGGATGCGTTGGGAATGACTCAAAGGCAAGGAACTTGGTTTCCTTATGAGTTGGGTTTCTTATAAGTTGGGCGATGAGCATCATTTTTTCGCCTGTAAACAATTGCTTCAGCGACAAAAAAGGAATAGTCATCTTCATCGTATTGTAACAGGTGATGAAAAATGGATTCATAACAGAGTTTTCTTCGTCGTGTTATGACGGCTGATGAAAAGTGGATTCATGACAGCAATCCAAAAAAAAAAGAAAGTCATGGGGGCTGTCCGGCCATACTTCTACGTCGTCGCCTCGGCCGAATATTCATGCAGTGAAGATTATGCTCTGTATTTTGTGGGACCAGGTCGGTTTTATTTATTACGAGCTATCAAAACCAAGCGAAAGCATCACTAAGGATCGGTATCGACTTCAATTAATGCGATTGAGCCGAGCTTTATGCGCGAAATGCCTACAATACGCGGAGAAGCTTGAAAAGTTGATTTTTCAGCATGACAACGGTCTGTCTCATGTGGCTAAGCCCGTGGCTACCTGGAAACCTGGAAACGCTGAAATGGTAAGTCTTATCCCAACTGCCATAACCTCCAGATATTGCGCCGTCCGATTATCACTTGGTCCGTTCGATGGCACACGGTTTGGCTGACCAGCAGTTCCACTCATATGATGACGTCAAGGAATGGCTAGATTCGTGGATAGCCTTAAAAGATGATCAGTTTTACCGTGACGGAATTCGAGCTTTGCCAGAAAGATGGGAAAAAGTAGTATCCAGAAATGGGAAATACTTTCAATGAATCATTTGTAAACATGTTTTCTTAATAAAGTTACATTTTTATAAAAAAAATTGGCGCTTAATAAGTTCCTTCCTCAAATTGATTTTGTTTAAATGTTATTTTATTTGTTGTCTAGGATTGGATTAGCACATGGAGCTAAACACACCTATATCTTTCTTATTGGATGTTTAAGCGGGAATGTGGGTAATATTATTAGATAAGAAATTCAATTATTTCGAAACCTTTTCAACTATTTCATATTCTTCTGCCCTATTACATTTCATCGCAATAAACAACTCTACATGGCCGATATCGTTTGCGTTGGCAGGGTTATGTTATGCGGATGGACCCAAATGCTCCTACACGGAAAGTTTTCGACAACAAACTCGATGGAAGGCGCAGAAGAGGGCGACCAAAACTCCATTGGAAAGGTCAAGCTTTTGAAGTACTCATGAAATTTGGTGTGACGAATTGGGGGAGAAGCGCAAAAGATCGAAGCGTTTGGAATTTTTTTCTACGGGCGGCATATAATAGACAAGATATGTCTATTCCAGTCGCCACCTAAGAAGAAGAAGAAGAAGACATGGCCGATATGGTATTAGTTCTTAGATATTGATATTTGCTACGTTCGATATTTAAATGTTCGTAGTTTCTTTGCTATGCAAATTATTTATAGAATTTGTCTCATTTTTATACAGGGTGGGCCATAAGGGTGTTGGCGGTTTAAATATTCAATTAAAAAAAAAACTATGAAACATAAAAAAAATATATTTGTAGAAGTAGTATTAGTAAAAAGTAGAAGCATGGGAATTTTTAATACTTAAAAATAATGTTGTCCAAATGGCTTCCCTCGGCTGCTTGACACTCTTGGAACCGAAGTCGCAAACTTTGGAAAACTCGTTGAAAAGTTGTTCTCGGTATTTTGTTACTTTCCTGAATAATGTTCCTCTTCAACTGCTCTAAATTGGTCGGATTATTCTCGTAGACTACCGATTTGAGGTAGCCCCATAGAAAATAATCGCATGGAGAGAGATCGGGGCTACGTGGGGGCCATCCAATATCCCCCCTTTTCGAAATGAGTTTTCCAGGAAAAACATTTTTCAGCAGCTCTATGGATACTCTAGCCGTATGACATGTGGCCCCATCCTGTTGAAACCACATCCTCGAGGTATTGCCTTGAAGTTCTTGCAAAGCTGGCACCAAAAAGTCTGCTAGCATGTTGCAATAATTGTTCGCTCTAACCGTCATCGCATGCCCTCTTTCGTCCTCAAAAAAGTATGGTCTAATAATACCGGTTGACGTTATCCCAGCCCACACGACAAGCTTAGGGCTGTGAAGTGGACGTTCATGCAAGCGTCGGGGATTAGTCTCGGACCAGAACCGACAATTTTGCTCGTTCACATGGCCATTAAGGTGAAAATTGGCCTCATCACTAAAAATCACGTTGTTAAAATTGTTGAACCGCTATAGCATCAAATTGACAAAGTTATGTCGGTTATTGGCATCATCGGGTTTTAATTCTTGGACTATCTGCATCTTATAAGCCTTCAAATGCAAATCTCGTTTCAAAATTCGTCGTAAAGTTGTTCTTTTGACATCCAAAGACTGACTTCTGTTACGTGTTGACTGTTGCGGATTTCGCTGAACTGAAACACGAACACGCTCCTCAATGTCGGCTGATCTTGCAGAAACTGGGCGACCACGAAAAGTAATTGGCACTGTTGAGCCGGTTGTTTCGAACACTCTGATCCATTTTCGTATCACATTGGCGCTTGGAACTTCACTTAAATCGTGTAAACCGTGTTCATGCCGATACAAACGTCGTGCAGTAATCACTGATTTATTGTTTTCGTAATACGCTCGAACACAAAATGCACGCTGCACTCCCATGTACGGCTCCATGGCGACTAAATTTCCAGGAAGCGGCGCAGCGAACAACATATCCCCCCGCCACCCCGCGCCGCGCGTTACCGAGAAATTGAAGAATTAATTCGCCAATACTCATATGGCCCACCCTGTATTTTAACAATTTCATTAGATAATTCGATAAGTTATTCATTTATAGTATCGTATTATATGGAGAAAACTTCTGCACAGAACCATAAAGCTTTCTTTTTTTAAATTTAACAAAAAATAACACACTACAATCACCGAAGCATTAACTTCATCTAAGAAGTTTTATAAGCCCTATTTTCCTCCCATATTTGTGACAATAAATTTCTACAAAATGTCTTTTGTTTTTGTGTCATTAATACACGACAGTAGATAACAACAACAACATTAATAATAGCAGACCAGCAGTAACTGACAGCCGGTACCCCCAGAGCCATTGATGATGGTTGATATCTTAAGCTCCACATGCTAGAGTGATAGAATATAACTATTAATGTCCTCCCTACTTGTGTGCCAAATGACTGGTCTCTCTAATAGCCAATGACCTTATTAACACAATCCTACAGGGACGGGGAGGGCGTATTGTTTATAAATTGTTATTTTTGTGTGTTGTGTTCAGTAATACTTACAAATGTTAGTCATCAATTAGGTGTTTTTTGGTAACGCTGACGGTGGCGTCGGCTGTTGACTGCTGTTTCAATAACCTTTTTACATGTAAATGTTTGTACAAATTATTATAACAATACCATTAACTTGAAGCCATCACGAGAACACAATAGACATTGTTGAAGAACTTTCCTATTTGGTGGCAAACACAAAAAAAAACTAAATTATTCAATAGCTTATCGATTTTCGTTTGTAGCTTTTCTCATTGTTCGTTTGTGGCACGGAGGAAGAGGAATGTTTGACTTTTGAAACATTTGTCATTCGGTCGTTTCGTTTCATTTCTCCAGTGGCTTTTTTTGGATTTTTATTATCTTAATATGATCATCAGCTAGGGGATGTTGGAAAAACTATTGCTATATAAGTGTTTTTTGAGTGCGCATTCAAGGCAAATATTCAAAAGTGATTAATGGATGACAATCGAAGTAAGTAAAATCGAAAATATTAATGTTGTGTAGTTTGAAAGGGAAACTATATTGGCATTTGATGGCATTTAAGAGATAAACTGATAATAATGAGCTTTGTTATGTTCTTAGAGATTAGGTTAAAATGCGTTAAAGGAATCGATTACAAATGAAGGCACAATATCGAACAGACACCAAAAATTGAACTTGACACTTTTCCAGATAACCAAAATACTCTTTTCCATAAATCATAATCGATTCATCTTATCTGTGTAAAAGGCATTATTATTATTTTTTTTTTGTGTTGCTATAGCTGTTTCCAAGTACCACCATATTTTGGCTGTAAATAAGCAATTGATAATAGGAATATTAAGAAAATTCTGAAAAAATATCATTTTACAAAAGTTGGATTTAAGCATTTTGCAAGATTGTTCTTCCCTACTAAGCAATTTCATCACAATTGTGAAAATAATGGTCCCCAGACACTTGACGGACGCATCAGCTCTTTACCAGATTATTAACCATTAAAAAAAAATTTGTATTTTTGGGTATTTTCCACTGAAACCCCACACAGCATCAGCACTCCGTCCTCTAAAATTTTTATGAGCTGAGGCAATTCTAGTATCATATATCTAACATCATCCACTGCTTTCATATGACGAATAATTAGTATAACTTAAAAAAAAAAACACTGAAAATTCCGATTATTCAAAAGAAAATAAAAATAAGTCTTTCTTTCGCTGCGACAATTGCATTTCCTCATGACACCTGCCGTTAACAGTGAAAATAACATATATTCAATCCATTGCCAGATAAATAGACGTCTTAGAAATTCCATTCTATCATACATTACATATTGGTTTACCACAATTTTTTTATTAAAAATTAAAATTTGTAATGTTTTCTAATAATTTTGGCCTCAATTAGGACGATTCCTTAAGGCATTATATAAAAAGGAGATAATCCTTTTTACTAAATATACAATACCGCCATATACTGGTTTCACCTATCCAATAAATGGCGACACTTTTGAAAAAATTTGGAAAACTACGGCTTTAGCTCTCTCTTTAAGCTATTTCTAAACCTTTCCTACGACATGTGTGCTGATATGAAACAAATCCGTACAAATTCTCAGCATGGTAACTAAACCGATGTTATGCCTATATTGCTTTCAATTCCGTGCAAAATCTTAGCATGCTAACTAAACCGGTGATATCCCTTTTCCCATGACATGTGCGCTGATATGAAACAAATCTATACAAATTCTCAACATGCTAACTCAACCGATGTTATTCTAATATTGCTTTTAATTCCGTGCAAAATATTAGCATGCTAACTCAACCAGCGTTATTCCTATTTTGCCTTTAATCGGCAAGTGGATCGACAGCTTGATGTTCTTAGATCGACATAGAACAATTCCGTGCAAAATCTTAGCATGCTAACTCAACCAGTGTTATTCCCATCTTGCTTTCAATAAGCAAGCGTATTAGCAGCCTAACATTCTCAGATCTACACAGATCAACATAGAACAATTCCATGCAAAATCTTAGCTTGCTAACTCAACCGGTGTTATTCCTATTTTGCCTTTAATCGCAAGCGGATCGACAGCCTAACATTCTCAGATCGACACAGATTGACATGGAACAATTCCGTGCAAAATCTTAGCAAGCTAACTCAACCAGTGTTATTTTCATCTTGCTTTCAATAAGCGTATTGGCAGCCTAAAATTCTCAGATCGACACAGATCAACATAAAACAATCCAATGCAAAATCTTAGCATGCTAACTCAACCAGCGTTATTCCTATTTTGCCTTTAATCGGCAAGTGGATCGACAGCTTGATGTTCTTAGACCGACATAGAACAATTCCGTGCAAAATCTTAGCAAGCTAACTCAATCGGAGTTATTCCAATCTTGCTTTCAATCAGCAAGCGGATAGGCGGCCTGGTATTCTGAGATCTACACAGATCAGCATGGAGCAATCCCATGCAAAATCTTAGCATGTTAACTGAACGGGTGATATTCTTATCTAGTTTTCAATCAGCAAGGAGATCAACAGCCTGGCACTCTCAGATCAACAGAGATTTTTACAACAATTATAGATACAAGGTGGCGCACTAATGCTGCAACAAATGAAATAACTCTTTTTTAATTAATATACTTCACTTATTTCTTTTTACTGTACATATAATTCAATTTTATTTTATAAAACTAATTGATTTTGAAGATGATATCCCGTAAATGACATCCATGCTCATTTGCGCATATACAACAACTGATCAGAAAATTATTTATTGCGCCCTCATGGTTTGAAATCGGGATAACCTCAATTATTAATATATATATATACATATATTATTAGTTTTTTAATGGACTGCTTCAATCGAGTCAAATTCCTTAGTTTCGTTTTCTACACCTCTTGATTAACGTAACCCCCTAAAAATAATTCAGATGCAATCCGGTCAGCTGATCTCGGGGGCCAGTTGAAAGTGGAGTTTCTGGATATTAATTTATTTGGAAATTTTCTTTGGAGCTCCGCCATAACCGGTCTGGCTATGTGTGCAGATATTCCATCTTGCTGGAACCAAATGCTGCTGAAATGGATACGTTTTTGGAACAGTTCCGAGTAAAAAAAACAATTCCTTCAACATCTTTAAATATATAGGTATGCCCCCGTTGATACCCTTTTAGTGTTTGTAACACGATTCGTGTATCATCCTCTATGTTTTATTCATATGTTCTCAGATGAATATTTATAGTTATTATAAAGAGAATATACCTTAATAAAAAAATTTAGTCAATCAGGTCACAATTTTCGTACAGGAAGTATCATGGAAATCAATTCTCTTACAGAAAAGTCATTAAAACGTGTTGTAGAAAAGACTTTTCATATAGAAAAATATTGTGGGCGATACCTTTCGTACAGAATATTATGATGAAAACACATAGAAAACACATTTCATGTAGAAAATTTATCCTGGAAGACAGTTTCATGTAGATAAGAGACACGGCAGACATATAGTAAAGAGGCTTGAAAGGTACTTTTTATATTGGAAAGTATCCTACAACGCACTTTTGATTTAGGAAAGTCCCCTGGAAAAGATTTTTCTTGAAGAAAATTGTATTGGATAACATACAGAGAACTGTAAAGAGGACACTTTTCATATAAAAAAGTTTCATAGAAGACACTTTTCGTATTGGAAATAGTTGTTGAAGTCATTTTTAATACAGAAAAGTGCCATAGAAGACTCCTTTTGTGTATAAAATTACAAGGAATGCGCTTTTCGTATACAAAAGTGTTATTGAAGACTCTTTTCGTTTAGGAAAATATCATGGAACACGCTTTTCGTATAGAAATGTATCATGAATTACGCTTTTTGTATAAAAAAATATCGTGGAGTACGCTTATCGTGTAGAAATGTATAATGGAAGACTCTTATCGTATGTTAAAGTATTATGGAATTCGCTTTTCATATAGAAAAGTATTATGGATTACGCTTTTCATATTGAAAATTATCATGGAAAACTCTTTTCGTATAGAATGATATCATGAAATACGCTTTTCGTCCATCCGAACAACGGAAAGTTTTCGACAACGAACTCGATGGACGGCGCAGAAGAGGGCGAAAGAAACTCCGTTGGAAGGACCAGGTCGTTGAAATACTGTCGAAGCTTGGTGTGATGAATTGGAGGAGAAGCGCAGAAGATCAAAGCGCTTGGAATTATTTTCTATGGGCGGCGTATAACAAATAAATAAAGATGTCTATTCCAGTCGTCACCTAAGAAGAAGAAGAAAACGCTTTTCGTGTAGAAAATGTCATGAAAGATAGCTTCGTAGAGAAAATACAGAAAAGAAGGCGACCATTTACGTCGCCCGTACATATGCCAATAGGATGTTAAAGCTCGCTCATGACCCGATTTTCATGAAAAAATCATAATGAGTGACGAGGCGCACTTTCATTTAAATGGATATGTGAATTAGCAGAATAGTCGGTTCTGAGCAATGGAAAGCCTTCAACTTACTCATCGGTCACCTTTGCATCCATTAAAAGTGACAGTCTGGTGTGCCATTTGGTCAATTTTGGTCAGGAGGAATCATAGGATCTTACTTTTTTGAAACTGAAAACGGCGTAACGGTAACTGTTAGTGGGGAGCGATATTGTGATATTTTAACGCTACAACTGCATGCTTTGAGCTTGATTAACATGTAGTATAAACAAGACGGTGCCACATCGCATATAGCCAGGATTACAATGGAATTACTGCGAGACTTCTTTCCACAACAAGTTATTTCAAGAAATGGTGATGTTGATTGGCCTCCACGATCGCCTGATTTGACTGCTCCGGACTTCTTTTTGTAGGGATATCTGAAAAGCAAGGTTTATGCAAACAAACCAGAAAAGCTCGAGCGTCTCAAACAAAATATTCGTGATGAAATTAATGAAATACCGCGTGAAATGTGTAAAAATGTAATGAAAATTGTTCTCAAAAGGGCTCGCATTTGTGAGGCTAACAGGGGCGGATATTTATCTGATATTGTAGTTAATGAAATATTAATGAAATACCGCGTGAAATGTGTGAGAATGTAATGAAAAATGTGGTCAAAAGGGCTCGCATTTGTGAGGCTAACAGAGGCGGATATTTGTCTGATATTGTATTCCATATATAATTGTCGACATTAAACAAATCAATTGTCAATGTAAGATTCATTCTCTTTCATTTAATAAAAAATTATAAACAAACAAAGTAGTATACCACCCCGACGGACACCCTGTATATATTAAAATTTTTTATTTCATGTTAAATATATTATGTTAAAGTAACTGGGTTAAAAGCGACCCTTTAGAAAAAAAATTTAGAAGATTTTATTATTTTTATTACTTTTTTTTTAATAATTTTTTTTTTTTTTTTTTTTTTGGATATGGACATTTTTTTGTGGATATTTTAGATTGTTGATTGATTTGCTGTGTCACACTGGCGGATATTGGGAATGCTTCTGGTCAGCAACAGAACATGTTTAACTTTCACTAGTAATATCATATTGAAACTTCAACTTTGATATCCTACTACAACATATTCAAAAGCGATCGATATTGATGTACTAAATTTTTTGAAAACTAGGTATGCTTAATATTTCGTAATCTATTTAAGATCTTTTACGATTTGGTACAGCATGTGGCTGCCGTTCTATCTTTTTTATTTTATTACTAGTTTTTTTAAATAATATAAAACTTTTCGTAATAAAACTTTTTTAGCAAACTTTCTTCCACTTTCTTTCATTTAAGTTCTGAATAATATCTACATCCACGTACGGGTATTCATATACGAATAAACTTTGTACAGTTATCTAAACATATGCTTAAATAAATTTCCCACAAAAGCCCGGTGGCGAGGGGGGACAAACCCATATATTGTTCTAAAGAAAATCTATTATTCCCCTGAAAACTTGGAAACCAATTAAAAATACATTTATCTTTACTTACCGAATATCCCAATGCAGAATCAAATTGCAAATCCTTGAAACAAACACAAACACACGTTTCATGTGTGCTGTCGTCGTTCGCCCACATTCATAATTATCACACATGCCACAAAAATTGTACTGGTGGTTGCATGCCACACAATCTTTTATGCAAATATTTGTTATGCAACGGGTAGGAAATGGCCACCTTCCATAGAAGACTGTTTTATTTTATTGGAATTGGATTTTATTTTTATAATATTTTGTTACTTTTCTGCAGTGGTAAAAAAAAAGAAGAGACATTTTAAGTAATGTTTCAGCAGAAGCTTTGAAATATTCTAAGGGCCTTTGAGCTTATACTCTAACTGCTATACGATAATTCATACGATATCGTAATGTATTCATACAACACACATGCTCTCGGTTGGTGTGGTCTTTTTGCCACAGAATGAAGAAGCAACATTGCAGAAGGAAGCTGACCGAATGACTGCAACCCTTATTAGAATCCTTGTGTCTAACACCTGGGGAAATTGTTTGCAATTGCTAGCAATTTTGTGTTTTTCATATGTCAGGTATATGGTAATAAAGTGATTTGGGACTTTGCATGTAGATGGTCGGACGCCCAAGAGTTATGAATCCGTTGTTTGGGAAAGAATTACGAAACAGTACTTTTGAATGATTTGTTTGCGGATGGAACTAAAACCTAATGGGGTAAACCATATTATTGTTATGGTTATGATTTTTCACTTGATGAAGTTACTACAAAGTCATAATGAAGGATTG
>JAHXMU010000370.1:355554-392051 GCA_019455685.1 Philornis downsi | reverse complement strand
GATTTCAGCAGTGAATCATTTTGAGGTAGTTTTCGACCACTTCTCCGCATATTTCGGGCGGTATTCCAGCGATAAATTGATGAATAATGGTTTTCAAATGCTCTAATGTTGGAGGGTTATCCGCGTAAACACAGTCTTAGACGTAGCCCCTTAAAAAAAGTCTAACGATGTCAAACCTCATGATCTTGGAGACAAAGGGACGTCGCCAAAATTACACTTTCTGGAAAATCATTCGTGTTATGTAAGTCATGGCACCATCTTTTTGAAACCACATATATCCCAATTCATAATCTTCAATTGCAGGCGAAAAAAATCGGTTATTATACGATCCAACGGCTTTGAATTGAAATTCGAATTTCCTGTCACACTTTCACTAACAGAAGCGATATTTTCGGCAGTGCGTGCATTGCGATGCTGCACAGGCCTGATCATATCTCTAATGCTTCCAGTCTCCTTAAATTTCTCCATAATATTGCAAAAAGTTTTGCAAACAATGCTTGTACAGGGTGGGGTAGAAAAGGTGCGGGCGGGCACCTTAATCGTTGGGTTGGTGGGATCATGGAGTTTCAGTCGCTATGAATCACTTCGACGGGAAGCATCGCGCATTTTGCGTGTGCGTATTTTACGAGAACTCTCGCCCAAGAACATCTAGGACCGAAAACAATGTTGAGAGAGTTATGGAGTCAGTACGAGGAAATCCACAAATGTCGACTCGCAAGAGATCGTCTGTCTTATAATTATCGCGACGAAGTTTGCAACGAATTTTAACATTGGATCTTAAACTGCATCCATATAAGCTGCAATTAACACAAGAATTGAAAGAGTCTGAGTTCATAGCAAGGCACGCATTTGCTAATGAAATGCTTAATCGATTTTCCAATTTTGACAATATCCTTTTCTCTGACGAGGCTCATTTCCTTATGAATGGGTTCGTAAACCGTCGAAATTGTCGTTACTGGAACAGTGAAAATCCCAAAATCAAACACCAGAAACCATTGCATAGTCCTAAAGTTACAGTATGGGCAGCAATCTCCGGCAGAGGAATAATTGGTCCTTTTTTCTTCGAAAATGCGCGTGGTCAAAACGTCACGGTTAGTACGGAACGCTATATTGAGATGTTGGACGGATTTTTGGCTCCAGAAATTGAAAGTTCAAGAATAGTGAATTCCAGAACTTGGTTCCAACAAGATGGAGCTTCATGGCGGTGGTGAAACAGATGTTCCCTGGCAGACTGATTTCGAAAAGAGTTGATATGCCATGGCCCCCACGTAGTCCAGACTTGACGCCTCTTGACTTTTTTTTTGTGGGGATACCTCAAACACAAAGTCTACAGTAATAATCCAAGAAGCATCGTTCAGTTCAAGGAGAATATCCGTGGTGAAATGGCCATTACACCAGTATTACTGAAAAAAGTTTCCAATAATTTTCGTTTGCGGTTAGAGGAGTGCCGTCGTAGAGATGGTCACCATTTAGATGATGTTATTTTTAAAAAATAAACTCCATTTATTACTCTATAATGCCTTAGATTTATTTTAACCATACCTTTTGTATTTATTTTTTAATTTATTTTTTAAATATGCACGTTCTATTGCGCCACCCTGTAGTTTAGTCTACTCCTATGTTTCAGGAGGGAAACAACAATATTGTGTCAATGTTAGATATAGTAATGTGCTCAGCGTAATGAGTGGGGTGCCGCAAAGTTCAGTCTTGAGCCCTATCCTTTTCATTCTTTACATCAACGATCTTTTTTCAAAATTTCATACTCTGTGTAAATCGCAATTTGGTTGTTATTGAAAGAGGATTACCAGTTTCTAGACGTTCTTCAGGTGAAAATTAATTTTGTGTTTGATAGGTTACGTGATTGGATGTCGTAGAACAGACTTTGTGTCAATTCTTCTAAGTCCAAAGCTATGATTTATTCGAAGCGAATTGAAGGGGATTTGCGAGCAGTTAATAATGGTTTCAATTTACAGTTTGTGCATGACATAAAATGTTTGGGAGTCTTATTTGATGATAAGCTGCGCTTTGAGAAGCACAATAATTACATTGTTTTAAGTATTAACTATGCATTGAGGGAATTTTACACCACTAATTTGTAGCTGCCGCTGTATGTGAAAAGGCAACTGGGTCATCATATAGTTAAGCCAAATATTATGTACTGCTTAGAGGAACACTATGCTACTAGTCAACTCCTGCTACTACTCTGCTACTATATGGAACTCCTTTAATTATCTTTGAACAGAGCTACATACATCTACATGTTTTCCTTCAAGAGACGTGTACATATAACACCTTTCGTGATTAAATTTCTGGAAAATTCATTTCCTGCATTTATCGATGTACTATTGTTGTTACGTTTGTACAAAATACATTCTAACCAATGTCCGCGTTTCCAATATGAAATTCTTAAATTTTGTCATTCCGTTCGTAGAAGCCAGTTGTTTATCCCCAAACTTTGCTATCTTACAGCACGATCTTTTAATTTTTTAATGTTAGAGTAGCTCAAAGCTATAAAGCATTGCCAAATGAACTGAGTTATGTAAATGTATCATACTTAATATTTCGTAATAGACTTATCTGTCATATGCAGTTGACATAGGTGAATATTCCTTTACATCTTAATGCTGGAATTTATGAGAGATATTTGCTAATTATTATTGGTTAATGTTAAATATAGGATTTTATGTAATCAATTTTTAGTTTATATAAATTTTTACATTTACTTTGAAGTAGTATTTATTTTAATTTATGCATATTATGATTTACTTAACAGTCTGGAACTGTAAAATTGTTGACTTAATTAAAAGAAGAAAAAAAAAAATAAAAAAAAACTTTTGACTGAAACTGATCAAAAACTAACCGATATTTTCAAATTTCGTAAGTTACGTATGTTCAATTTTCGCATTTTTTTCTGTTATGTTGGTACACATGTCTGTTATATATGTTGACAATATCAGTCATTTTGGATTGTCAGTTTGTTTTTAACAGATAAAAAGGCTAGTCGTGGTTTGGTCTATTCTTCGATTTTTTACTATTCGAAAAAATGATCGATCAAAGAAACTGTATTAAGTTTTGTGTAACAAATGAAATTAAATGTGCAAGAACATTTGAAATATTGACTGTGGCGTTTGGCGAGGCTACTATGAGCAGAACACAAGTTCAATTATGGTATAACCGGTTTAAGGAAGGCCGAGAAGATGTCGATGACAATGCTCGTCGCCTGCTCGCACAGCCGCAACGTCAACAAACAACTTGCAAAGTCTAAAAAATGTTCTTCCCACAAGGCCGGCCTTTTAAGACGAACTTGCTGTCACAAATGTCGCATAATGCACAGATAATATTCTTTATTTATCATCTGACTTTATGTCTAGAAATTCGAGTGCACAACATCGCGATAATCAAAATCTGGTTAAATACGACTGTGATCTAAAAAGAACCATTATATATATGTACATATATGTTGACAATATCAGCCATTTTGGATTGTCAGTTTGTTTTTGACAGATAAAAAGGTTGGTCGGGTTTTGGTGTCCTCTTCAATTTTTTACTATACGAAAAAATGGATCAAAGAAACTGTCAAAAAATGGATCAAAGAACACGTCAACAACCGATGAAAACATTGATGCAGCGAAGAAAATGATTTTGGATAATCGTCGAATCGCAATTAGAGAGGTTGCTGGTGATGTTGGCATATCGTTCGGCTCATGCCAAGCATTTTTTTTTGATGTTTTAGGCATGAAACGTGCGGCAGCAAAGATTGTATCAAAATTGCTAAATTTTGAGCAAAAACAACGTCGCAAGGACATCGCTCAGGAGCGACGAATCATGGGTGTATGTCTATGACATTGAAACCAAAGCCCAATCATCCCAATGGAAGCATCCAGGAGAGCCAGGACTGAAAAAGCACGTCAAGTCCGGTGAACGCAATGGCGTGGTGCATCATGAATTTTCGCCATAAGGTCGTACGGTCAATAAGGAATACTACCTTGAAGTTATGCGCCGTTTGCGCGAAGCAATTCGTCAGAAACGCAGAGAATTGTGGAGAAACCAATCATGGATTTTGCACTATCATAACGCACCAGCTCACACAACGATGCTTGCGCTTGAGTTTTTGGCCGATAACAAAACCGCAAGCATACCTCAACCACCGTATTCACCGGCCTTGATCTCTGCTGACTTTTTCCTCTTCCCAAAACTGAAGACACCGATGAAAGGAAAGCGTTTTGCTACGATTGAGGAAATAAAAGAAAAATCGAAACAGGGGCAGTTGGCGACAGCAAAAAACGCGTTTTAGAAGTGTTTCGAGGATTGGAAAAAACGCTAGCATAAGTGTATTATACAGGGTGGTGCAATAGAACGTGCATATTGCATCATATTTTTTTGCGGGGTAGAAAAGGCGCAGGCGGGGGGGCGCCTACATCGTATGTTTGGCGGGCTCATGGAGTTTTAGTCGCTATGAATCATCTGTGTGGGGGAGATAGTTATTGATGAATAAATAAATAATTTTTGAAAAAAATTAAAATAATGGTTATTTTTTGATCACATTATCAGTATCTAATATCTAACTTTTATCATTATTTTTATTTCCTACCATTTCGCCTATTTTTAGTGTACTTTAATTTGAGCGTTATAAGTGGATAGTTACTAGCTTATATGATGTTATATTCTCAGTTATATTTTGTTTTTGTTTTTTTTTTTCATATATTGGCCAAAAGGCTTTAAATTACAAGACTGTTCAATAAATGAAATGAAATGAAATTCCTTGCACAGTAGATCGATTATGACAGCCATAACCACCTTGTAATGCACGAAAAGCACCCACGTTTGAATCACTACTTTTGTAGTAAGTTTTAACCATTTCTTTGTTGTTCGTTCTTCGATTGTTCAACGATCCATATTCATAAATGACAAACTGTTCACTAAATAAATACGACTTCAGATAGCAGGTATTTAACTGCTGACACGCTTGCCAGACCGGTGGTATAAAACGCAATAGATAGATAACCCTGTGTAATGCGTCAATTGATGAAATTTATTTGTAAACCTTAAATTTCTCAATTTCAGTTATTGAAGATATAAAAAAAAGAAAAAAAAACCAAGCAGACATATAAATACAACGATCATCCATTACAATTAGTCTGGAAAGTAGTTCTATGAGCGTATTTATTTGCAACAGAGACTTACAACATAAATAAATCAATGAAATATCAGAGTTTTAAGCTGTTTTCTAGTTATATGCTTTGATGCGTAAATTCAGCTTTGACACAGTCTGTACTATGGATGATAACAAACGTATGATAACCCCTAAATGCCTGGATATTGTGACAGTCAATCACAGAGTGGCCATGAATTGAAAGAAATCGCACAAAGTTGCAGACAATTCATACAGCTTAATCGGCAGACAAACAGACGGCAATGAGAAAGTGATGTGACAACTGATAAAGAACGACATGTCAATGAATCTTAAGTAATAGACAATGCAATGAATGGAACTTTTGTCAAGGTTAGAATAACAAAGAAGTCTGAGAGAAATACCAAATTCATGGAATGACAGATGTAGCGAAAATACAATTGAAAATTAAATGCGCTGCTGTTATAACAAAATTATACTTCTATAATATGAAACACTAAATTTTGGTATCATAAAAAAGCATTTAATTCTGCCGTAATTCCAATAATAGAAGCATTAAATTAATTTTAGTGTGACCAATAAATCATCATGCATGTCATCACGTTTACCTCACATTTTTGTTGTGATTTTATATTTTCTCCCCAATAAATGCTCAAAACAATTTGTACCTTTATATGCACCTTCAGCCTTCAGCTATCGTCCTTGTTGCCAATCACTTGAAGCCATCGCTGCAGTTCGCAATGTCCTGGCGACTTCAATGCCACTACCAACGAATCTATACCAAAAGTGGCATGAAAGAATTTCATCTTGTGCACACATACATGTACCTGATATATTCTACTGCTCTTCGGTATTCTTGTTCATATGAGACGTGTAAATGTTGTTGGACACGTTTCAGGTGATTTTACAGTTGGATGATTTCGATTCAATCACTTTCACACAGTGATCACTTCGATACCCAACAACAATAACAGACAACAATAGCACACAAGAATCGATGAGAAATCAGAAAAGTGCTCGTATTCGAATAACAAGATTTTTCGCAGACATGGATATAGGAAATGAGTGGATGGATTGCAATGGTGCGCTGGCATTGAGCGAAAGTGCAGTCGATTGCATCAGCATTAAGCCAATTGTAGTGTAATCATATCGAACAATACATTACGCCACATAATAATCAATACAGAAATTGTCTGTATCGTATCGTAATAGCATTGTCGTGAAAGAGTTCAGAGGAAACGACATCAAAATGGGTAAACTAAGTTATTTTAATTGGCAAAATAATAATATATTTCATAGCAAAGACCTTTATCGATTTGAAGTGGACATATTTTAGATACTCGTGCAGTTTAATTGATTAACCTTAAGTAAATTTGAAGCTGCTATTAGGTGCGTTATTAGTTCTATTATTTTCACGTTTACATATGATTCACTGAAAGTATTGCCCATTGCTAGCTACTAATTTTCCCCCTCTTTTTGGCAAAGCTCGAATTCCGTCACGATAAAACTTCTCATCTTTTGAGGCTATCCACGAATCTAGGCATTGCTTGATCTCATCATATGAGTGGAAAAACGGCACAATATCTAAAGAATATGGCGGATGGAGTAAGACTTCCCATTTCAGCATTACCAGATAGGTTTTAACGGGCTTGGCGGCATGAGACCGAGCGTTATTATGCTAAAGAATAACTTTTTCCTGTATCTTTGCATATTGTGAGCGTTTCTCGCACAGAGCTTGGCTCAATCGCATTGATTGAAGTCGATATCGATCCCCAGCGATGGTTTCGCTTTGCTTTAACAGCTCTTCATAAATAACATCGACCTGGTCCCACCAAATGCGGAGCATAATTTTACTGCGTGAATATTACGCCGAGGCTACGACATACAATAATGACCGAGCAGCCTCCATGACTTTCTATTCTTTGGATTGCTGTAATGAATCCATTTTTTTATCACCAGTGAAATACGATGAAGAAAACTCTTCCTTTTTTGTCGCTGAAGCAGTTCTTCACGGGCAAAAGAACGATCCTCAACGTCCTTTGGCTTCAACTCGTACGAAACTCAAGTTCCTTGTTTTTGAATCATTTCCAACACGTCCAATCGCTTGAAAATGGCTTGGCGGGTAACTTTTAATACTGAAGCAAGCTCTACATGCCTTTAACATGGATTCTCAAAGCCGTCAATCCAGTGTCTTCGAAGGTTTTTCATCTTTCTTTACTCGAACGGTCATGAGCATCCAAGTCATCGTCTTTAAAGTGACGGAATCTCGAATCTCGACACTTTGTTTCACTTAAATCAGCATCTCCGTAAACGTTTTGAAGATCTCGGTAAGCTTCAAACGCCTTTTTCTTTGATTGAAAGAAGAAAATCAATACTTCCCGCATATGACGATTATTTGGCACAAAATCATACATACTCGTATTCACACAACCAAAAGAATGTGACGTCAAAAAAAATCACTATTGTGTCGAGGCGGTATGTTTACCATATGCTTAAGCTTGGCTCATGACGTTTTAGTTATGGCAGAATCGACTAGCACTTACAGCTGGCGCCATCTATTAACAAACAGCGGGAACTTAATTGCGCACCTAATATTTTCCCTGCATTCATGACCATAATCTTATTCCGGTTCACTAAAATCAAATTAGGCCACCACTTTAACTTTTAATACTGAAGCAAGCTCTACCTGCATTTGGCACGGATCTCTATCAAGCAATGTCTTGGAAGGTTTTTCGTCTTTCTTCACTCGAACGGTCGTCAACATCAAAATCACCGACTTTAAAGTGACGGAACCAATATCGGCAGGTTGTTTCAGTTAAAGCAACATTTCCGTAAACGTTTTGAAGCTCTCCATGAGCTTCAGCCACCGTTTTTTTCGATTGAAAGAAGAAAATCAACACTTTCCGTATATAACGATTATTTGGCACAAAATCACACATATTCACACAACTAAGAGAATATGAGTCATGACTTTTAGGTTATGGCAGAAGCGACTAGCACTTACAGTTGGCGCCATCTATTGGCAAACACCGGGAACTTAGTTGCGTATCTAATACAATTTGTGCCCCATATGCTTCATATTTTAACCCCTGTAGGTGTGAATTTCCAAACATCATTACCCTTCACAGTTCTAATCCATTGAGTGATTCATTTTTCCTAATTACAAGATTTCAATTTTACCTACCTGGGAAAAGCTACCATTTTATTCCTCCTTCACTTTGTTGTTCCCTTTAACTTACAAATATCGTAAAATTCAATTTAATCGCTCATCTACTGTATAAGTGAAATATGGGCACCAATTTTTTCATTATATTTTTAAGCTTTTGGTCCGGGAGTTGGAAAATCAATCTGTCAGTCAGTACAACAACAATTTTATGGCTCACCTGAACACAATGAGATAAATCAGAGGTCATAGTATACTTCTAATGTCCTTCAATTTCATTCACTTTCAATTTGTGATTGTATTACGTTGCATTTAGTTTTTTTTTATTGAAATTCCTTTGACATTCTTTCTGTGTGTTATCTTTATTAGAGAATTGACCATTTTACACTCAATATTCTAGGCCATTTATAGCTCTATAATCTGTGATGCCATTTAAATACTTAATAGTCCTGAGGATTTCATTTAATATACTCAGTGATGGTATCACACCAACACCCCGACGATGGTCGCCGCAGATGTAATAAAAAACCCTACAACCTTTGCTCGTAAAAGGGGTAATCGTAACTCTTCATAATAGACCATAAGGAATTCTCATAAACATGGTTTGGTCCCGATCTCTTCCCCTCTAACTAAGCCGACAACTTCTATAACAAAAATTCCAATCTAATGCCAAAGCTTTCAAATATCGCATGTTGCCGCAAATAGCAATATCCTTAAAAACACATACGAGTATGTACTCGAATATCTAAGAGGGGGTGGACAAAGTAAACTGGCATTCCACAGAATACACACTTTGGGGCTTAACACAAAGTTTGCCGGCTGGCGAACATACAGGAGAAGATTTTGAGTTTGGTTTTTGTTGCTGGCTTTTATATGTTCCTTTCTCTTCTTATTTTGTGTCTCATCTATGATAAATGAGGCTAATAAACTGTCATATGTATATGTTTTTCAAAACTGGTAGTTTATACCCTTTGTCGGCTGCAATAAAAAAGGGTTCACATTCTAATGCTCATATTGAGTCCTTTCAAATATACTTAGGGATACATTTACTCTTGGGTGAATGTGTGTGTGTGTGTGTGTGTGTGTGTGTGTGTGTGTGCATATAGTAACATGTATGTATGTACACTGTGATTGTGTTTGTTTTGATAGCAGATTAACTGCGTTAAGTTGCAAAACATAAAATCGTCCTTTGCCGAAAAGAGCCACTACTGGGCATAGAACACAATATTTGTTATTTTCCATGACTTCTTTTCGTTATTTATTTACATTTTTTGTTGTTTCTCTGTTTTATGTTTTGAGCGTTTTTTTTTCCTTTTTTTGTCATACAAAATAGCTTTAATTGCCACCAATTTAAGGGGTCTGTAGTGTTGTGTCAAAGGGATTTGGTTTTTGGGGTGTTCGCTGGTGTTAAGCGAAATCACTTTTTGCCCTCATTTTTGAAGTTTTATTTTATAATAGGAAAAATAAGGTTTTAATTGTCAAACATTTTACACACAATTTAACATCTACGAAAAAAGGGGATGGAATGTTAGTGATGAGAAATGTATAGATAATTATACGGTATGTAAGAGGATACAGGATAAAAAGCGATGAAATTTTAATTGTGTTCTTTAGGGGACTATTTAAACGCGGCAGGCTTCAACAATTGAAGTTTATTAGGCGCGAGCATGATGATTTCGTAATTTTATTTAAATTTTCCTGATTTAGACAATAAATCAACCAATAATATAAAAGAAACTGGTGTACATAATAGTAAATAAACTCCAATTAAATGAAAGAGTCAGCTCTCACCTTTTTCGTCAACTCTCATCTTTTTCATCAACTCTCACCTTTGTTCTCAACTCTCACCTTTGTGTTCAATCTATTTCCCATATACACTCTCAATATCTGATATTTTGCCTAAATTAGGTCGGAGAATGTTACACTTTTCACACCCTGCCACTTTCACTGCCTATTGGTGGATGTGACAAATTCTATTCATCACGTTTTAACTCAACTGGCGAATATTAATTGAATGGCTTAATATATAGCTTAATATATGGCTTAATATATAATATAGGAATTATTCTCTGAAGGATATTCTAATCAATGTTCACCTCCTCACGTTCTAGCATCATTTTGGTTTCACAGGTAATTAATCTTATTGGAAGCGCATTAGACGATTTGATTAATATATTTCTTTTCAATAAGGTAACTTTTAAATTGTGATTTGTTCATCATAAAATCATTTCAACAGATTTTTGTGATTTTCCGAAAATAACCGATTACGTCAGTTGCTCGAAAATTACTAGTTTCAAAGCACAGTTAGCGAATATTAGTCGCTTTAATAGGTGATTATTCTTTGAAGGACCTTCTATTTTGTTCTGACCTCCTCACGTTCTAGCATCATTTTGGTTTCATAAGTAATTAACCTTATTGGAAGCGCACTAGACAGTTTGATTAATCTGTTTATTTTCATGTAGGTAAGTTCTAAATTCTGATTTGTTCAACACAAAACTATTTCAATATATTTTTGTAATTTTCTGAAAACTGACTAAACAGAGCTAAATGTTCGAAAATTTGATTAATTCGGTTTTATTCATTTAGGTAATTCTGATTTGTTCATCATAAAACCATTTCAACAGATTTTGTGAAATATGAAATGGATCACGTCAATTACTCAAAAATTACTAGTTTCGAAATTTTGCATTAGACTATTTGATCAATCTGTTTCTTATCATTTAGGTAAGTTCTAAATTCTGATTTATTCATCACAAAGCCATGTCAATATATTAACTTTTTTTTTAATTTTCAGAAAACTAACAAAATGAAAACGAAACTGAATAATCGATTACGCCAATCACTCTAAAATTACTATTAGGTGCACAACAAAGTTCCCGCTGTTTGCCAATAGATGGCGCCAGCTGTAAGTGCTAGTCGATTCTGCCATAACCTAAACGTCATGAGCCAAGCTTAAGCATATGGTAAACATACCGCCTCGACACAATAGTGATTTTTTTTTGACGTCACATTCTTTTGGTTGTGTGAATATGTAGGATTTTGTGCCAAATAATCGTCATATGCGGGAAGTATTGATTTTCTTCGTTCAATCGAAGAAAATAGCGGCCAAAGATCATCGAAATCTGCAAAACGTTTACGGAGATACTGATTTAAGTGCAACAACGTGTCGAGATCGGTACCGTCGCTGTAAAGACTGTGATTTTTATCTTGACGATCGTTTGAGTGAAGAAAGATGAAAAACCTTCAAAGACACTGGATTAACGGCATTGCTTGATGGGGATCCATGTCAAACACAAGTAGAGTTTGGTTCGGTGTTAGAAGTTACCCGGCAAGCCATTTCCAAGTGATTGCATGCGTTGCGAATGATTCAAAAGCAAGGAATTTGGGTTCCTTATGAATTGAAGCCAAAGGACGTTAAGCGTATTTTTTTCGCCTGTGAAGAACTGTTTCAGCTACAGAAAAGGAAGAGTTTTCTTCGTCGTATTGTAACATGTGATTGAAAAATTGATTCATTACAGAAATCCAAAGTAAAGGAAGTCATAAGGGCTGCCCGGTCTTTATTCTATGTCATCGCCTCAGCCGAATATTCAGTCTGTGAAGGTTATGCTCGGCATTTGGTGCAACTAGATCGGTGTTATATATTTATTACGAGCTATTGAAACCAAACAAAACCATCACCGTTCATCGGTATCGATTTCAATTAATGCGATTGAGCCGAGCTCAGCGCTAAAAGTGCCCACAATATGCGGAGAGGCACGAAAAAGTGATTCTTCAGTATGGAAACGCTCGGCCTCACTTAGTCAAGCCCGTTAAAACCTATTTGGAAACACTACAATGAGAAGTCTTACGCCATCCGACATGTTCTGCAGATATTGCACCATCCGATTATCACTTGTTCAGTTCGATGGCACATGGTCTGGCTGACCAGTAGTTCCATTCATATGATGACATCAAGGAATGGCTGGATTCGTGGATAGCCTCAAATGATGAATAGTTTTCTTTTCCTTATGTGGCGACTGAAATAGACAGCCTTATCTATTATACGCCGCCAGTAGAAAATAATTCCAAAAGCTTCGATCTTCTGCACTTCTCCTCCAATTCGTCACACCAAGCTTCGATAGTATTTCAAAAACCTGGTCCTTCCAACGGAGTTTTGGTCGCCACATTCCATGCCGTCCATCGAGTTCGTTGTCGAAAACTTTCCGTGCATTTGGGTCCATCGGTACAACATCACCCAGTCAACGCAATCGCTGTATATTAATGCGTTTGACCACGTCGATGTCGCCATATAGCTCATACAGCTCATTCTTCATGCGACGCCCATACTTTCCGTCAACGATGATGGGTCTATATATTTTCCGGAGTATTTTCCTCTCGAAAACTGCCAGTACTGATTCAAACGCTTGCGTTAAGACGGGTAGAACCAACGTCTAGTACAGTCGGATTTTTGTTTGTCGAGAGAGGGCTTTATCATTGAATTGCTTGCTTAGCCCGTAGTAACACATCCTGGCAACAGGAGCGGACATAGAGAAGCCGCCGAGAAATATCGGGAGATTTATCTTCTCCCTTTTAATAGTCGTACTACCAAGGAGTTCCTTCGTGGAGAGATATGGTCAGTAGACTGGGGCATGGCATTATTTTGCTGTGTTGATATTTTCTTCTCGGACATTGAAAATCTATGCCGTAGATAATGGATTACCAGTTCCATGCGAGGTATGATAAAGCAAGACTGGAGTAGCTTATCTGCGAAACCCAGACCAGAGGGTTCTTCTCTTCTGGTAGCACGGGTGACCAGGAGTCCAAGGAACATTGTTTCTTCCTGGTCGATGGCGTTGGACCCCTTGTGGGAGCATCGTGCTGGCTGTGGTTGCCCGAACATGTGTTTTCAGTGCTTTTGCGTTGCTTCAGGTTGCGTTGCTGAAGAAAGGCAGAAGCTTGGAAAACACTTTTCATGTCTATCCGAGGTCTTCCTAGATTACCTCAACAAGCTGTTGATGGTCAACACTTTCAATGAATAACTTGTGAACATGTTTTCATAATAAAGATGCAGTTTTATAAAAAAAAAATAAAAACAGCGAGAACTTAGTTGCGCACCTTGATTTTCTGAGAACTAAATAAATGGAAACGAAGCTAAATAACCGATTATGCCAATTACTCGAAAATTGCTGGTTTTAAAAATTACTGTTCACAGTATTACTTTCGCTAAATAACGTTGCTGTTGGTGTTTCCGGTGCTTTTTTTCTCTCGAAAACAAACGTAAAGGCATCATTTTCTTGATCAAGTGTACGAATATGGATATCGTCATTATCCAATAAATTTGGACTTTCGTATTTTAGTATTGCTTTTTTGGAACAGATATGTCAATGCTCTTTCCGACATTGCTGTTCTAAGAACTTGTAAAGTGTCCAGAAATTTTAATATCTTTCAATGATTGTCGTATCTCATTTTACCACTCGTAACACATTTTAGATCAAATGTATTATTTTTACTCACAAAAATTATCCTCACCTTTTGTGCCAACCTCGTTCGCCGTCCGCCACACCAACATGGCTGAACATATGATGCTGTAAGATTTTTGGAGAAAAATGAGAATATAAGCTTTTAAAACAAGATTTGTGGCCTGTATGCTCGTGCTTAGAATATAAATAAGTAATTTATCATTTCCTCTCGGAGTCAATGGTGAATAGGAAATGGAATTTAAATCCTTCCTAAAGCCACAACCGATGACCCTTTGGAATTAAAAATCACTTAAATATACATATGGGTGTGCGCGAGTATATGTGTGATTAAGACAAAGATGACGGCACTGGAAATTTATCATACTTTAAGCACCGTGAAATCCTTTAACTAAAAATATATATTTTCCCTTTTGTTATCTGTTATTGCAACTTATCCGACTGTCATCCATTGCTAAATTTAGTTTTCAATTAAATTTTCTATTTGCTTAAGATAACTTAAACTTTTGCGTCTTTGCGCTGAGGTTTGTGTCCTTGCAGCGGATTCGTTAGAAATTGATTTCCATCGTTTCATTTCATACCTTTGAGGCACACTTATTTGATTTCTGTGTAAACAACTGGCAGTGCTAGTTGCCACTTTTGTTGCAACATCTCAAACACGACGTTTTGGGATGTTCCAGCAGCACCTTGGAAAGTTTTGTGTGACACAAACTATTGAGCTTGTGCTGGGATGGCAGAATACGATATTTCTGTCACTTGAAGGCAACGATGCGCTGTCGTCGTCCTCTCTGTGTTGCATGTAATTTATTGATAAAATGCAAATTCAAATGAAGGTGTTGCAAGACAAACTTTTTAACTATTTGCTATTTGCCTCCTTCACTGTTTGTTTGTTTGTTAGTTCGTTTGTTTAATGTTCGTGAATCACAGGGCAAATAGCAGATAAGGAGAAGGTTGGAGGCAAATAAATCAAATGGAAACAAAAGACATTGAAAATTAAAAAGTAGATGGATAAATGGAAGACGAACTGAGATATCATTTAAATTGTGTAGGAATAGCTCTTGGTTGCATTGGTTGAATGTTATGTCAAGGAAGTATTTGGTAGTTTCATGCAAATAAGGATATTAAGTATAAAGACATTCACATTTATGTGCACATGAGAGCATGCATGGTAGCGAGATTTGCAAATTTAAATGTTCAATTTCAAAATTTTCTGGCTGCCATTTGTAAGATCTAAATTAAATACGCCAACAATATTATACGTATAAGCTATAATTTTGAAAATTTCAAGTGAAATTGATTTATATCTTCTGTTCGTGTATTGTTCCCTCCTCCATGATTGAGGGTTATGAAACATCGGGTAAAACATTTTCCGGTTTTAAAGGTAAAGTTAAATAAAATACACATAGGGATATGATTTCGATAAAACTTTTATGTATTTCATTATAATGCTTGGACTTTGCCATTATGTACAAAATATGATGCCATTTAAATGACCGCCTCTGGATTGGTTGCAGCAATGGATCCGTTTAAGGTAGTTTGCGACCATTTGTTCGCACATTTCAGGCCGTATCCTGGCGATAATTTGACGTATGTTGGTTTTCAAATGCTCCACCGTTTGGGAATTATCCGCTTAAACATAATCTTTGACGTAGTCCTACAAAAAATAATCTAACGGCGTCAAATCGCCTGATATTGGTGGCCAATCCAACGCTTTGTGGAAACTTCTCATGCAATCAAGCCAAAATCGGTAGTGCTGTGGTTCTCTTGGTAAATGCCTTGTTAAAATCACATATTGTCCAGTTCATAATTTTCAATTGCAGGCAATTATCATACGGTCTTAGCATTCTGAATTGACTGTGACGTTTCCTTCAAAGTAGGTTCGAAAAAGTACGGCCCAATGACAACTCTAGACCATATTTAATAAATAATAAATAAAAGAAGTCGCTTTTTCGGATGCAGTTGCTCTTCTGAGTTCTGCAATCCTCATTTGCCATAATTTTGCTTGTTGACCTATCCATCGAGTGGAAAATGAGCTTCATCGCTGACGAAAATTTTGTTCGAATATTCAGCACTGAAAGCCTGCTGCTGTAGCAGCCAATCACTATATCTACGGCCGGCTTCAATTTTTGCGTGAGTTCGATTCTATATGGATGGAGGGGCAAATCCAAATGAAAAAAATGCCATAATGGACCGTAAGATAGGTCCATTTGCTGAAAACATCAAATTCGGATTTCGCTACACTTTCACCAACAGAAGCGATATTTTCGGCAGTGCGCACATTGAGATGAAGCATAGGCCTGATCACATCTGCAAGGCTTTTAGTCTTTTCAAATTTCTTTACGATCATGCAAATTTTTTGCACAGCAGATCGATTATGACGACCACAATCACCCCATAATGCACGAAAAGTGTCACGTTCTAACTATATTTACGCGTTCTTTGCTTGTTAAGTGATTCATATTCGTAAATGGAAAACCTTTCACTAAATAAATAATACTTCAGGTGATAGATATTTAACAACTGACAGCCTTGCCAGAACTGCCGCTTTGAAAACACTAAGTGGATAAATCTGTACTAATTAGAGATTTTGTATTGGAGGTCAGTTATATGGAATGCGGTGACTCCATATCAATATTTGGTGATTTTAATTACCTAAAGTCTTGTGGTGTTATTTTGGGAACTCAATTTCCGTTTGAACTTTTCATGCTTATGCATAGTAAAGATAGACATGAAGAAACTATATCTGATCTTAGTTAGCGTCAGACGAATAGTTGATTGAACTCATGTGAACGATTATTGGATCTTGTATTTTTTGCTAATATTCATTGCTTGGTGGCCGACGTTACCCTAGTTTTGGTAGGATTAGTAAATTCCATGCTATAGATCGTTCCAAGGTTTTTGATATGGCAAAAACATAGCACTCAGAAAGAAGCGTCTAAATTACTAAGTTTATTTTGACCGGATGAGTTTCATGACCTTTTTAGTCGATTGAGCGATGTTTGTTTGTCCAGCTGACTGGATGGTAGATACGATAGCTACCGATAAATCTTATGTATCTTCTCAAAACCTAGCACAGCCTAATATTTTGCTTTACTGTAGCTGAGTTTTGTAAATAGTCTTTACCATGTCTGATACCTGCCACACAAATTGGCCGTTTTCCTAAAATTTAACCTTTTCCTATAGCTCCTAATCCGTAAACTGTAGTGAATATTTTTGCGTTATTTTGGTCTATAATTTGTAGTAAAATCTGGATAAAACTAATGAGTCAAACGAGACTCATACAAGTGATCGATTTTATCAACACGTTCTTAGGTTCATTTCTACTACCCAGATGCACTAAGTTTAGTCAAATTTAACATAGTTTTAAGAGTTCGCTGAGGTAGTATCTACGAATGAAAATGCGCCACATTGTCATATTCGTTTTTGGCACCTCCCATACATATTGCCGATTTTCTAAAATTCGGTTTTATTCTTGTAGCTCCGAAAGCGATGACTATGTTGCTCTATAATTCTTGGTTAAAATTTGGGAAAATCGCCTAGCTGTTCGTGCCTCTTCTGGTACCTCCCACACAAGTGTTTCATTAAACCCTTGTATTCTTTTGTTCATATCTTCTATACAGTTGCATTACATACCATCAAATTTTGTGTACACCAAAGATTTGATTAGGTAGTGTTTGCTAATAAAAATCTACTACTTTGCCACGCCCCTTATAATACCTCTTGTACAAATTATCGATTTAATCTATATATTCTTAGGTTCACATGTTTCAAGTAGTTGCTTTGCCTGCGAGGTTGAAATTTACTGCAATTTTTGAAGAAAAATGATGAAAATTTGGGTAATCACCACTGAATTTAACATAGAATTGTCATATTAAGGAAGCAGTTTATTATAAAGTGTCTTCTTCACATTTGAAAGTTATTATAGCTATGAAAAAGCAGACATTTTGATGCAATTTTTCATTTGACCAAAGAAATTTTGTTTTTGGATTGGAGTTTTCAAGCCGAAACAGCGTGTTTATCTAACGTGATTATGTGTGCAGTCGAATCCAAATAAATTTGTAGTATTTAAATGTAATTAAATTTACTAAGAACTATCGAGTTCGTGTAGATTTGGAAGCAACATAAAAATACTTCTTAGTAAATGATATATATGATAAATATGCAAAACTAGCCGACTTGACGTATAGATGGTGCCAGTAGTTTGAAAAAAAACTGTTTTCGTGAAAAGTGGCGACCTCATAAATTAGTAGTATTTAAATGTAGTTAACTTTAATAAGAACTATCGAGTTCGTTTAGGTTTGGAACCAACATAAAAATGCTCCTTCGTAAATAACAAATACGATAAATATGTAAAGCTGGCTGACCTGACGTATAGATGGTGCTAGTAGTTTGAAAAAAACTATTCTCGTGAAAAGCGGCAACCTCAGAAAACATATGTTTAAAGTTTAGTAGTATTATTTGAGCCATCAAAAATAAACGATCTCGGTGAATTTGTAAACATGGAAAAAATTGGTCACAGTTATGTAATTAAATATTGTCATTTGAAAGGTCTCTATGAAACCAATAGTCGAGTTAAATGCTACTCTAAGGGAGTCTGCTTCCTCGTTTATGACTGTAAAATATTATATAGCAGAGTTTTTACGGGGCCGCATGAGCTACCAAATCGAACACCGTAATGGCCGACCAATTGAAATGTCCTCGAAAGACACGGTTAAGAAAATCCACAAAATGGTATTGGATGATTGTCGTCAGAAGATGAGTTAGCTAGCTGAAATGATAAGCATTTCAAAAAGTGCTATACATCATATATTGACCGAAGATTTAAAGAAGAAAAAGCTATGCGCAAGATGGGTGTCGCGCTTGCTTTCAATAGAGAACAACAGTGTCGTGAATTTGTTTCAGTAGAGTGTTTAACGATGATGTTTCACCTTCATAAAGCCGAATTTTTGTGCCGATTTAAAACCTTGGATGAGACCTTGGTCCAACACTTTACAACTGAGACAAAAAAAAACAGTCAAAGCTTTGGGCTGAAATGGAAGAATCGTGTCCGAAGAAGGCAAAGGCGGTTCCATATACAGGCAAGTTCATGGAGTATGTTTATTGGGATGTATGTGGGATGCTTTTTATTGACTATTTTCAGAAAAGAAAACCCACCAACGGTAAACATTATGCTACGCTATTGTAGCGTTGTGGAGTTATGGAAAAAAGCCGCATATGGCAAAAAAAAACTGTTGTTTCGTCAAGACAATGTTCTAGTTCACACATTCAATATTGCTACGGTCAAAATTAATGAATTAAAGTTTGAACTACCTCAGCACGCACTTTATTCGCCAGATTTGGCTTTCTGGGAATATTTTTTTCCAAATTTGGAAAAATGGCTCTGTGGTTTAAGATTTGCCAAGAACGGAGAGGTAGAGTCTGCGTGTGATAGCTATATGACTATAAATAGAAAATAGAAACTATCGAGTACTGCCGGGAAAAGCTTTTAGAGCTAAACTTAGATTATGTTGAAAAATAATGAAAATTTTCCATAACTTTTCTGTGTCTCCTTTGTTATGTCGGCAGGTTTTGCACCGCTTTCCTGTTGGGCTGTTGGAAGTGGTTATATGAGTATAAACAGGGTATAGAAGCTATCGAATACTGCTGGGAAAAGTGTTTAGAGCTAAATGAAAATTATGTTGAAAAATAAAGTAAATTTGTCGCAATTTTTTTGTGTTTTCTTTGTTAGGTCGGCAGGTTTTGGGACCGCCTTCATATTGTGCTATTAGAAGAGATAAAAATTTGATTCAATTAATTCCATTTTTTTTTTTTTTTTTTTTCACTGAGAATCAATATTACAAGCAAATGTCTATAGATAACGTACTGTTTGAAAAAATGGCTAACTTTATATGCCTTGTTAAACGAAGGTCTGAAGTATATGTGGTTTCCCATACAGTCTCAAACATTTACTTGAACGAAATTTATTACATGACTGAAATTTAGTTTCCTTACTCAAAGATTTATTTAGGTTGTTCTTCCAACTTGTTTGTTCTTTCCGAAATCCACACAGTTTTTTAATTTTAATTGGATTTAGTTTTCACAAAGCCACAAAAAAAAAAAATAATTTTGTGGCCCTTTGCAAATTAACACATAAATAAACAAATGCTTTCCACCTCTTGCACATGTTTATTTAATAAATATTGTACCCAACCTTGAGCATGAAGGCCATGAGCACGAAGAAATATACCAGTTCATGCCAAATATATGTATATATATATATATATATATATATATGGTAATTACGTACTGAAATTTTTGGTTAGCAGATGGGAGCTGAAGTGAATAAACGCTCACAGTAATAAAATAATTACCTTTGAAATAATTTTGTTGTTTACTGTTTGTCAACGCTGTCGACATTCTTAAAATTATTGTGTAAATTTAACGTCATTGTCCTTAATACAATTATTATAATTGTTGTTTATTTTACAGCAAATTTAAGTGTACATCGCAGATATAACGTCATACAAAATAATAATGTTTCTCAAACACACCTTAACGCCCCCTCCCCCACACACTATATAAAACGATGCATGAATATTCAGATGACATCTGTTGTGTTTGAGTTTCGTTGACACCCAAGTTTTTATCGAAAGAACAACATCTTGTGTATTGGATATTTGATTGCAGAAGAGGGGAGAATCAAATTAATGAACAAATGCTTCATTTAAGTGAACACGAATGTAGGTGTTCATTTGTTCACACAAACATCCTGAAATGCCGACATTGAGGGTCTGTTGTACATCCTTGTTTTGTTAAACATGTCTGTGTTTGTGTCGATTGTCATGTTTAAGTTGAGAGAAACGGAAATCAAAGTGGAAATTCTAAACGGATATTATACAATATTTGTAAGAAATACTAAATAAAAATTTGAATTTTTGTGTAGAACATTTTTATTTATTATGTTTGTTAGTACTAAGTCAGATATTTGTTAGTATCAGTGATATTTGTGAGCAGAGAATAAAATACAGCGTATAACAAATTGAGTAGATTGTTGTGGTGAAATGTGGCAGTAGGTATAGAAAATATATCAAGGGATTGACAAAAGGATAGCGTTATTTTTGAACGCTAATGTTATGGTATTAGGGGGAAATGAAAGTATTTCAGAGGAAGAGATGAAAGTATTTCATCATCAATAACAGAAGTTTTTGTGAGTCTAAAAATACGATGCGTGTAAGCTCAATGAATGTGGATTGCCCACCCACATTTCATTCTTATAATTTATGAGAATTTAAAGTTCAATAAAAACATCAAGTAAGAAAATTGCGAAGAGTCACATATCAAGATATTTTTAAATCGAACTTTGTTCAATAACACGTGGGCATCTTTTTACAGAAACATCCATATCTTTCTGTTAGATACTGATTTTAAACACTGACGTTATAGCATTGAGAGAAACATAGAAATATTTTATGTGAAATATCGTTAACATCAATATCAGAAGGTTCTGTGAATCTAAAAATATAAGACGTATCATGTTGGAAACTTTGTCATTTCCAATTCATGGAATTTAAGCGAATTTATTGTTCGTTAAAAGTATCAGGTGAAGAAATTGCACGCCAAGAATAGGCAAGAGTTATGTATAACACCCCAAGGGGGTATTCTATCCCCTCTGCTATGGAACCTCGCTGTGAACAGTATTCTGTTCTCTTTAGAGGGGGCTGGGGTTAAGGTTGTCGCATACGCGGATGATGTGGCGAGTCGTAAACGAAGGAGCAGATTATCTTTTTCGAATGGAAATATTGAATTATATAATGGTGACCAATTTTTTGCCATGTTTATAAATTTACTGAGATCGTTTAATTTTGATGGATAAAAAAAAATAATAAACAACGTGGAGCCTTGAAACTTAAAACATATGTTTTATGAGGTTGCCACTTTTCACCAAAATATCTTTTTTTTTCAAACAACTGGCACCATCTGTACGTCAGGTCGACTAGTTCTGTATATTCATCATATTTATAATTTACTAAGAAGTATTTTTATATAGCTTCCAAATATAAATTAACTCGATAATTCTTATTAAATTTAATTATATTTAGATACTATTAATTTATTTGGATTCGACTGCCACATAATCACATTTGATAGAAGAAGCTGTTTTGGTTTGAAAACTCTGATCCAAAAACGGAATGTCTTTGGTCAAATGAAAAATTGCATTAAAATGACAGCTTCTTCATTGCTATTATAACTCTTAAATGTGAAGAAGTCTATGTTAAATTCATTGGTTGAATTACGCAAATTTTTACCATTTTCCTCCAAAAATTGCCGTGAATTTCAGCTTCCGCAGGTACTTTTTCAGACGGGTTACCAAACAAAATATTTATCCAATTGTTCCTAATGTTCCATACGATAATAATAATAATAAATAAATAATAAATTTCTGTAAATCGATATATTTTTACCTGAGTTGCTATAAAGAAACTATCTATACGTCGGATCGGCTAGTTTTGAGACCGTTATCATAAAACTATCATCGTGCTTAAGTCTAATGTAAACTTATTTACTTGAGATGATTTTATTGTTTTTTTTTCTTCTCTTGAAATTTTTCCTTTGTCTTGATTTTATATAATCCTGGCGTTTATTTTCTATTTTTCTCTTTGTTAACTTTATTTATTTTACTTTTTCTTCGCAGTCTCTCAAAAGGTTTTCTTTTCATCCAGTCATAGCCTTTGGGAATATTTGAGCAACTTACTGGACATTATGATGACATTTTAGTCTCTTGTTGGTTTGTACATTCGATTTTATTTTTATTTGACAACATTTATTTATTATTTATGTTTGAAACTTTGACAAACAAGATAAAGTATAGTTGTAGGTGTTTCACATCCAAATGGACAGACAGGAAAAAAAAATCATTTGCTATTGGGTTTTGTGTTAACGTATCACATTAAGATTTATAAATTTAATTTAATGTTATACTTTTCTTTCGCTTTAATATTCATAGCAGATTATGTATACTCTCATCATGCTTTATGCATAAGGCATGGCATAAAGAAATCTATCATTTTTGCTTAACGTTGAAAGCTTTATTTGATATACTTAAACAGGTTCGATTTAGGCCAAATGTGCCCCGTTTTGATAGATAACTTGTTGCCATTTTGAGAACAGCTTCATTAGCCTCTCCTATAGAATTGGCACTGAGACAGTTGTTTTTTCGCTAGAAATATAATAAGGAGCAGATCATAATTACTTTTGTGTCAGGCCTGGACAAAAAGGTGAATGTACAAGGATCTTCCATCCAAGCTCCGGAAGTTTCCGGCAGATCACTATGGATACGTATGTCCTGCCATTGTTTTGGTAGAATATAATTCCTCATATATTGGCCAAAGCTGATCGCTTCGGGGCATTTAATTATTTCAGGTGCAACACATGTTGACAGCACATTTCCAAACTAAGAAGTTTGCAGTAAGGAAGCAGCTCATTGTAGGCAACACCATCACCGAATTTAGAGTACAATTTTCCTGACCACCAACCCTGACTTGCAGCGATTTGACAGCAATCGTTTTTGTTTGACGCTGTCATAAGAGATCTACATTTCATCAACAGCCAGTGAGACCTTCTGAAACGGTACGATTTTGTTGTTATACAGCAGCGATTAGCAGATGAAATTTTGATCCATAATTTCGTTTTTTTGTGTTAACTCTTGTGGTGCCCATTCCGCAAGCTTATCCTTGTATTCAAACTTATTAAAGTGGTTTCAAAGTGCGTTTTTTTATGAAATGTTTAGCAGCTGGGCAATCGAAATAGTGTTTACATGACGATTGGACATGGTGACTTCCATTATTCTGTCGACATGAGCCATGAGTGCTGCAGATTTGAGATCAAATTATTCGAGACGGAATAACAAAAATTATATGAATTGGCTGTTACAGTATCAGAAAAAAAAAACAATTAATATTTTTAGACTGGTGTTTCCACCTTTGTCAAAAGGAAAATTGTAAGACATTGATTATTTTCTCTTTGCTGATGTCCTTTTTTGATGATTGCGATAATAACGAACATTTCTAGCAAGAAGTTCATTACAAATTCAGCTCAGAACAGTTTTTCTATGGTCATCAAAGATAACGATGATATGATAACGATCATATGACAATTAAAGTATAATTTTTGAAATTTCCGAATCAAATTTTGCAAAAATTATCACCTCCGGTGGGGTTATTTCATGTTTCGCTCTAGAAGCAGACATTGCAGAATTAATAACAAATCTATTGACAGAAGTTATTAGTTATGATTAATGACCTTAAACGCATTCAAATATTCATCGATAGTTGCGGGTGGCTTCTTGAGCGATATCATTTTCTTAACTAAACAGGATAATTTTTAATGTTTTTTGAATAAGCATTATTCACGAACACAACTTGGAACATAGTAAATTCCAGCTTTATTTTATATAATTTTGCCATGACTCAAATTGAACTGAAATTATTTATTAGATATTTTTGATTTTTGCCCTTAACTATAAAACTTAGCATAATCTTACTTGCAAATTTTCCTTTTACCAAGCAATAAGAGTAAGTTCAAAGATAGCTTTATAATTTTCGTTAAAAATAAATTATCATTAATTTCAGATTCTCTTTTCCCTTCAACTATGAATTATACATAGTTGCTGCATTCAAAAGAAGAAGAAAATAACTGTTAATAAGGAAAATGCAAAGGAATTTGTGGAAACCAAAAAAATTCCATTTTACTCTACCTTTCACTCCTTTTACAAATTTGTATAAAAATTTGAATATACATATATATGAATATATTCAGACCTCCATTTGATATGAATTGAATGATTGTCGAATCTACTTATTGTGTAACTTTATAATGCACACACAACGTTTCACAAAAGCAGATCTCCTCATTACGCGCAACATTCGACACTCAGATACCCAACGAAGGAAGTAAATATAAGTAATATTAATTGCTTTTTATATGGCAGGAAAATCAGCTTAAGAATTTGCCGAACAGCAGAGAAAGAAATGCAAGAAATTTAAATTAATAAGGAACTGCCTTCAGCGAAAACATAAATGGATTTCATACGAAAATTACAACATAAAAAGATCAAATGCTTCCTGAAGCATATAAAAAGATCTGTATTTAATTAGTAGAAAGAGTGATTCGAGTTACTACAATATTTTGTTATTATCATTGCTTATTATAAATGTTGGTTTCAAATGTTGAAGCATAAAAACGGCGTACTTTGGTAGGAAACCAATGACATTTTTATTCATCAAAGGAGTAAAAGAAATTACAATTTATAAATATGTAGCAGAGGGAAATGTAACCATCTAGCATATGAGTTGCTTTTTAGATAGCTTCACCATACGGGGGACTTGTAGAGCTGACATCGAATATAAGAAAACATTAATTTATGTCCAATACGATCGTGGTTATGACTGGTCGTGATACAACAGTTGGAACAAACCACTACCATTAATATGTTCCTAATATGTTCAACAGGACCGTGACTGTGACTGGTTGTAATATGACAGTTAGAACACGCTACTACTGTTAGTATGTTGCTAATATGTTCAACATGATCGTGATTGTGACTGGTCCTGATAGTAGAACATGCTACAACCATTAACATATTGTTAGTATGTCCAATACGATCGTGACTATGACTGAACGTGATAAGACAGCTAGAACACGCTACTATCATTGGTATGTTTCTAATATGTCCAAAACGATCGTGACTATGGCTGAAGGTGATAAGACAGTTAGAACACGTTACTACCATTAACATGTCGGTAATAAGTTAAACATGGTCGTGACTGTGACTGGTCGTGATACTGATCGTGATAGTGGCTGGTCGTGATAGTAAACACGCTATTACGATTAACATATTGTTAATATGTCCAACACGCTACTGCCATAGATATGTTGCTAATATGTCCAACACGATCGTGACTATGACTGGACGTCATACGACAGTTAGAACACGTTAATACCAATAATATGTTGCTAATAAGTTCAACATGATCGTGACAGTAACTGGTCTTGAGAGTAGAACACGCTATTACCAATAATATGCTGCTAATACGTCCAACACGATCGTGACTGTGACTGGTCGTGATACGACAGTTCGAACACGCTACTACCATTAATATGTTGCTACTATGTTCAACATGATCGTGAGTGTGACTGGTCGTGAACAGTAGAACACGTTACTACCATAAATGTGATTGTGATTTCGAGCCTGGATACAATTAGCATATCTTTTTTGTTTGGCGTTTTCCTTCCCAGCATAAAAAGTGAAAGTCTTTTCAGAGAATAGTATTTTCATAGCTTTCACAAATTAGCATGTTTTCCGCTTCTTGGATAGCTCTTTTTAATTACTCCAAACTGACTGATGAAACATAAGCGTTATAACCAACAGTCGCTATATTTTCTTATGTTTCCGATGTGAAAACTTACAATTTTTTAACACGTGTTTAAATTAAATTAATTAATTATGTGGATCCCGATTAGCAGAAGAAAATTTAAATAAAAACGATCTAAAGAGCTTTCATTGCTATAGAGGAAGAACATTTGATTAAAAATGGTCTAAAGAGTTATCATTGCTACAGAGGAAGAACATTTACATAAAAATGATCTGAAGAGTTTTCATTACTACAGAGAATCTAGTGAAAAGGCGATCAAAAGTTGTCAAAAATATGACAAGCCCGTGTTAAATTCGTCAATGATTATCCATTTTGTCAGCACTTCCAGACCACAATCAGCGGATTTTTTAACTCCTATGGATGTTCTTTTTTTACGGGGTTGTTGTGCCTTACGAACATTTCATAAAGTCGTATAAACCACAACTCTAGTAAAGGGAATCGTGGTTTAGCAGAACCTGTTCATTAAGTTTAAAACTGGAATACGTGTAAATTTACTCCATATGGGAAACTTTCCCATATCGTATTCATGGCATACAAAACAATTTTATAATTTTTTTTGCAGTTTTTAGTTTATCGCCCAACATTTACTGGAACCCACGGTTGATGTTCTAATTGCTCTTATACTAAATCAATTATAGGTTCTTGATTTTTATTTCATTTGGATATTTTTCCTTTACTATTGAAGAGGAATATTTGAATTCCGTATTCACCAGAGTCGGCCCCCTGCGACTTTTTCCTATTCCCAAGATTGAAGAGACCCTTGAAAGGACGGCGTTTTGCGGCGATTGAGGAGATAAAAACCGAATCGCCGAACACGTAAAACACTTGTCTTATTTATGCTTCTCACAAACAAACTAAACATACTACATGGCTAAAACCGTCAACATATCTTCGAGACGAGTGTACCAACATAAAAAATCCATAATAATCGAAAGTCGAATATACGTAGCCCGCGAAATTTTAAAATTCAACTAATTTTTTGAAAACACCTCGTACATATGAATACAAGTGTGAACATATAGTAGATATAATTGTATATTTTTAACAATAGAAAATGAAAACCATAACAGAGGCCAATAAGTGCTCAATTTATTTGTGCGTATTAATCTAATAATAGAAAAATGCTTCTACGATTTAGCGTTGCGGAGAATATCTTTATAAATGAGAAATAAAATATAGATCCTTTTGAAAAGATAGGAGTATCAGGATATAATTATAAGTAAATGTAGGGATTCAACGCCACTATCAGGCTAAATTTTTATAACAGAATGTACTGAGAGCTAAGATAGATTTCGCACAATAATAGTCTATTTACGAACACTTATTTTAAGCTTAATGCATCTGGTGTATTGATGTAGAGGGAGAGCGAACGCAAACCTGTATATGGTAGTCTCTGATTTTCTTTAGATATTTATAGAAAGCCTAAGTGACTGTGAGCAAAAGGAGTTCATGTTTATATCCACTTTTCAAACCCTTTGCTCTTGTGTTTTCTTTGTATCCTACATGCGTTAATAAGGATCGAAATTTCGACAAGCAACTATCGACGTTATTATTTGGGACAGATTGGGGATGGAATAAACTTACATCGATCGCAAAGTGCTCATCATCAATTGCAGGATCATTACACTACTAGACAATAATCAGAAAATCAATAACTATTTGATACCATCTCAATGACTACATTGCAGTCTGTTCATGGAACTTTGGCTGATCATAATGAAAATTTTTAACTATTAAGAATAATAATGCATCCTTTTTGAAATGGCAGCGCAATGAACTATTCACTTCAAGTGATACAAATTTCAAAATATTACATTAATTCTTTTTTATCGTATACTATTTAATTTAATATACCCCTGATTATAACGAAATTTAGATCTTCGATGAAAAAACTAGGATTTTGGGACGTTGTCAAAATTTGGTGATGAATTGGAGAAGGAATGCAAAAGATTGAAGTATTCGCATTTATTTTTTCAATGTAGAATAGATTATAATGTCTAATCCATTCTCTGGCTAAGTAAGTAAATAAGTAACACTAGGTGAAGAATATCAGTATGCCAATCATCGTATTCTATTCCCAAACTTTTGGCCAGTATTGGCTCAAACCTTCACATAGTATTGGCATCAAACCTTCTTCTTGTCCAGATCAGATTTTAGTAACTCCAATTCACATTGTATAATTTTGAATTATTCCCTACAGAATAATTTCCACTAAATATTTCCGATTAAAGTTGAATGTAACAAACAGAGGAATTATCGTATACTGTTTAATTATATAAAACCTTGATTATAACGAAATGTAGATCCCCGAGGAAATAAAATTTACACACTAGTATTGTTTTATTATACCTCCAGCCGGAGGTTTGAAAATATATAGGTACTTCTTTTTGGTAGTTCTTTACCATGTTAATTGACTTCCAAAGTTTGGTGGTCCCAAAATGCATTCACATTTTCCTCACATGTTGGTTTCTAACCTTAAAATAATTCTAGTTCATTCCTCAGATAAGTAAAAATGAGACCCTGCCTATTATTTTCTATCACACATGTTCAACGACACACACACATGTATGGAAATACATAAGGATGCACATGTATCATGACAAATAAAGCATAGATTACTATTTGATATTTTTGTTTCAGCTTTGTTAGACAGTAAACAAACAGAAAAAAGTCTACAGAACGAATCCATACGAAAGCACAGATAACGCCACACAAACATCGCACAGGATCTACTTCTCGATTTGGGACAGAGATATATTAGACGCACACAACAAGGCAATTTCTCACTTAATTCACCGAACAACGTTGAAAATGCAATAAATCCAATAAAACTGAACAACTTGAAGAGAATGACACATTTTTCAATATGTGTCCAAGAAGGTGAGTTCAATAATCTTTCTTGCTGAGTGAAAAATACACTTGTCTAAGCACTGTGATATTTTCTCTTACCAATAGAAATCATGACTGCAACTCCCCATTGGAATTGATGGATAAACAAATGCTGCTCTGCATATATTATTGCAGCATAGAATCCATTCATTGGACAATAAAGTCTTTGAAGCAAGAGAGAGCCTATAAAAATCAGATATTTTATGAAATGTAAGTCAAACGGAAAGGACATTGACATATATACTAGTATGGAAATAAGAAAGACTGAATTATTGTAATTTCTCTAATTGGAATTCGGTATTTTGTGTTGATTCTACTAGGGTCGGCACACAAATACTATATTCTGGACTTAAAGCAATGACTGATTGCAATTTTCCAGCTAAAGCTTTTGCCCTTTTGCGTTTTGCGTTTTGAGTTTCATTTTGAAAACTTTTTCTAACTGCGGCACAAAATGATAGACTTTCTTGGGCTGATAAAGAATATAACATACTGGCGATTTTAAAAAAATGAGTGCGCTGGCATTAGCTGTTATGTTACTACATGAGCGTGGAGTTGGTAAGAATTTGAGTGCATATCCTTGAAGGAGCTGAGCAAACGTGCACGTTTTGTTCTAGTGATACACGTAATCTGTGATGGCCCGATATACAAACATTCTGTTCATGCATAAATATCGTCACATCAACAATGGCCGGTTGCGATTTTCCAGCCAAATAACACTTACACGTTTTGAATTCCATTCTGATAACTTTTTCTAACTGTGGTATAAAATGATAGACTTTCTTATGCTGATAAAGAATATATCAAACTGGCGCTTATCAAAAAATGAGTGCGCTGGCATTAGCCGTTAGATGAGCAATGTTGCACAAAACGACAAACTTCTTAGGCTGATAAAGAACATAATAGACTGATGCTTATCAACAAAATGAGAGCACTGGCATTAGTCGTTTTGTTACTGCAGGAGCATGAAGTTGGTAACAGTTTGAGCGCATACCCTTAGAGGAGCTGAACAAACATGAATGTTTTGTTCTAGTGATATACGAAATACTGTGGTCTGTAGATTTGGGCTTATCAGCGGTTTTTTATCGTAGCCGAAAGTAACAATACAAAACAAGCAAATGAGATATTTGCACACAGTACAAACCCCTCCCCAATTCATATTTTGAATGTCCTAAATCTTGACAGAGAAAATACAAAAGCCTTGCATAACACTCATCCAGAAGATGCTGACAATAGGCCATGGATGCATATAAGAAAATTGTTTACTCTACTACGGTTGCCATAAAAAATAGTATAAACTCTACATGACAAAGGAATCATAATTCGTATTAAGTCGTAATACAAAATATGTTAAGGTTATTTGTGCTCATGTCTAGACGAAATGCAAAGGCGGCGAAACCATATAAATGTTCTATGAATGTTTTCAAAAAACAATTGACAACTTGCGTCAGCAATATATTAGATATTAACGAGAGATATTAATGTTGAAATGGAAAGGGAAATGATGCAGGACCTATGGTCGTGAAATTATTTGTACGCAATAAAATAGTCTACGATTTATGCCGAGGAATTATTATTGAAGATTTTAGCGCAATGGTATCCAAAAGATATTTTATTTATCCCCTATTTGTAACACAATTAATTGGATTAATTGTAAGGTAACAGGCGATGGGTTTGTTATTCGTGTTATAAATATAAATAGGATTTTTGGTACTAAATAGACCGTAAAAGTTATTTGGCTTCAGCTAAAGAAAACGCAGGATAATTTGAGCTAAAAACATAACTGCCTCAACGCTATGAATACTGGGAGTAGAAATAAGAGCGGGCACAAAGAAAGGCAAAGGAATGACTACAAATTCCCTACATGCGTAAGGCTCTAGACATATGAACAATTCTAAGAATGTAGAAATTTAGAGCAGAGGAAGGAAGGTGAAAAGTATAAGAATTCGTCAAAGAATAACTATGAGAATCAATTTTAATTAAAGTAAAGACCAAACAGTATTGCTAAACTAAAACTAAAACTAAATTTTAAAGTAACATTCATTTTTGCTATTACTATTGTTATTAAATAAATAAAATAATTTCGATTTGTTTCTTTCAGATAAAAATTTTATTCAATTCTAATTCCAGTATAAGAAACAAAATTTCATTACCTTTCGTTCTCATTCTTAAATCCAAAACTACAACAAAAATAATGTTGACTCTAATCCTTGTATGTTAGATGAAAACATGAATAATTTTATTGTAAACTTATTTAAAGTAAACAAGAATTTTTTTTTTTTTTTGATTCATATTCGAAACAACGGCTCACTTCTTAGATTCATTCATTTCTTATCTGAAATTAAATTGGAAATTTAAATAGATTGTTTTTCTTTAACGAAAAGCAATAAAACCGATATTTTGGTTCAATAAACTGATTCATAATCGAAACAACGGCTCACTTCTTAGATTCACTCATTTTTTATCTGAAATTAAATTGGAAATTTAAATTGATTATTTTTCTCTAACAAAACGCCATAAAACAGAAATTTTGATTCAATAAACTTATTCATATTCGAATCAATAACTTCCTTTATACATTCACTCGTTTTTTATCTGAAATTAAATTAAAAACTTACATTATATTTCTCTATCGAACGGTATTAAAAGAGATATTTTGATTCAATAAACTGATTCATATTCGAAACACCAGTTCACTTCATAGACTCACTCATTCTTTATCCGAAATTAAGTTGGAAATTTGCATTGATTATTTTTTTCTCTGACGAAACGTAACAAAAATGAACATTTTGATCCAATAAACTGATTCATATTTGAAACAATAACTCACTTCATACATCCGTTCATTTTTTATCTGAAATGAAGTTAAAAACCTACATTAATTCTATTTCTCTATCGAAACGTAATGAAGCAGATATTTTGATTGAATAAACTGATTCATATCCGACACAACAGCTCACTTCATAGATTCACTAATTTTTTATTTGAAATTAAATTAGAAACTTACATTGATTCTGTTTCTCTATCGAAACGTAATGAAGGAGATATTTTGATACAACAAACTGATTCATATTCGAAACAACAGCCCACTTCATAGATTCACTAATTTTTTATTTGAAACAAAGTTAGAAACTTAAATTAGTTCTGTTTCCCTACCGAAACGTAATCAAACATATATCTGTGGTCACAACCCATAACAGCCTAAGTCTGTTTTTCAATATTTTCAGTACAGGAGTTTAAAGTTTTAAATCTTCACTGAAAATCAGGAGAAGGTGTTTTTTGGAAAACTTTGCTACAGATTCCAAGGAAACGAATTTCTTTACTTAGTTGTTAACAAAAATAGTTGTTTATTCTCGCAGTCAAAAGATATTATCGAAAAAGACACTTAGGCTCTTATGAATTGTTGAACGAAAGAAAGTCAAAAAGTTCAAGTTGAGTTAGGCTATTATTCCAGATTGAATAAAAAATTTTTTGTTTGGAGAAAGACCTTAACTCAATTTATGTTTATCAAAAAACGAAATTGTAATTCGGAATAAGAGCTTAACTCAAGTTAGGAAAATAAAATTGTTTCTTTATTTTTTTGGATTAACGACTTAATTTGATTTAGGCAATGATGAAAAAATAATGTTTATATTTGTTGTAATCCTAAATTGACTTAGGCAGTTATGCCAAAACAGTCATTTAGAAAAATAACTTAAGCTTTTAGGTTTTTTAGGATTAATTGCCTTCCTAGAAGAGATACAAACATGAAAAATTTAGAGCAAATAAATTTAGATACGCTGAATACGATGGTGCTAATAACTCAATTGTGTCCTAACTCTAGTTAGGCTGTTACGGGTTGTGACCACAGATATTTTGATTCAACAAACTGAAATGAAATTATGATTTTATTCAGTTCCGTTTCTTTGTTTGAATCAAAACTGACACCATACGTAGCTTTGTGTGTTGCTTCAAATAATTTATTATCTGGAAATTTATTTATCGGAAATTTTCTCCGCTACTATTTTTGTCTGTTTTTTACATGAAAATTTTCAAATAAAATAGAAACAAAAGGTTTCACAAATTGAAATAGAATTTAAATTTTGATTACTTTATTTCGGGTATATGAAACAAAATCAAAATTATTTGCAATTTCATTTTGGTTGTATGAAATAGAAACAAATTGCAATTCGATACAACTTGGTAATCGGAAAAAAACTGAATATTTTTGATTTAGATTTCAATTACTGAAACAAATCACAATTAATTTCGAATTTAAATTTGTTTCGCTCATCGACTAATAAAACCAATCCAAAGCCTGGATTTAGCAAAACTAATTATTTACGCACAATTATTTTTCAATTGAATGCAAACTTCCTTAATCATGTTATAACTAAAAAATTTATACATTTTTTCAAATGCACTCGATTTGAATTTATGATGAAATATCTGCTGGATTACGCCTTATGCGATTGAATGGAAGTCATCAGACAAAAAATATTCTGAACTGTTTAGTATTTTCAACATATTTGTTGAAAAGATTGTGTAAAAATCTTCAGTAAAGCTTCCGCGAGCTACTGGCATATGCTGATGATACACCTATAGATACCATAGGAAAATGTTACTACGGCCTTCTCAGACATTGAAAAAGTTCAAACTGACATGTTTGGCTACAAAAAAAAAAAGGAGTTGCTTGTTTCACCAGAAAAATAAAGTTTAATCAATGCGTAAATTTTCAAACATCAATGTGGGATTGCAAAATAATGGTATTTGTCTTGGTCATGCAGTTACTGAAATATACGATATCAGTATCAAAAATATAAAAATGGTCCAATCAAACGATTAGACGTATAATAATCCTGGTGTGCCAGACTACAATTTGAATTCAAAGTCAAAAGTGTCTCAAAAATGAAATTCATTTCTTATCAGACCGTGAACAACGATATGTGAAACATTACTATCGGATTTCAATTGGCGGCACAAAAAATTCAAACAGCCAAAAAAAGAAACAATATTTGGTACTACTGATTTTTACATTTTAGGAATATTTGTCGAATAATCTTTAGTCATTGGGGGTGACTGACCAATTTTTTTTTTTTCTATATGGGAACCAAACTGTCCTTCGGTGTGCCCACATCGACGTTTTAAGGTGTTTAAACTTACAGTAATTTCCTTGACTTAATTACGTTGTATGGAAGTAAATCAACAACTCACCAGATAATCACACTGTGACAAATTCTAGGGAAGACCTAAGAAAAGCAGATCGACACGTATCTTCTTGTCGTCGATTATAAAGCTGCCTTCGATAGTCCGATACGGAAAAAACTGTATGAGGCCAAGTCCGAGTTTGGAATTCATACGAAGTTTATACGTCTTTGTAGGACGACACTAACTGACACGAAGTCTTCAGTAAAGATAGGCAAAGATCTTAGTAAGTCTTTTTGCACCAAACGAGGATGTAGGCAGGGCGACAGTCTATAGTGCGACCTCTTGAACATACTGTTGGAGATGATTATGGAGAAAGCTGCAGTTAACACGCCTGGTACCATCTTTAACAAAAGCCATATGTTACTCGCATATGCAGTTGATAGAGACATCATTGGCCGAAAACTGCGAGATGTTACTGCAGCCTTCTCAAGCATCGAGAAGGAAGCAACAAAAATTGGTCTAGTACTAAACGAGGACAAAACAAAGTTATTGGTTTCACCGAACAAAGAGTCTACTCGTTTGGGACGCTATGTGAACTTTGTTAACTATAATGTTGAAGTGGTGGAAGAATTCATCTACCTCGGTTCCGCTGTAAACAAAACGAATGATGTCAGCATGGAGATAAAGGAAAAAATATTACTAGTTAACAGATGTTACTGTGGACTAAGCAAGCGATTCAATGATAGAGCCCTCTATCGACAAACAAAAATCCGACTGTACCACACGTTGATTCTACCTGTCCTGTTATATGACGCAGAATCCTTGGTTATGAATCAGTACTGGAAGGTTTTGAGAGGAAAATACTCCGGAAAATATATGGACCCATCATCGTTAACGAAGAGTATCGGCATCGCATGAACAATGAGCTGTATGAGCTATATACCGACATCGACGTGGTCAAACGCATTAATATACAGCGAATGCGTTGGCTGGGTTGTTGTGTGCGGATGTTGTTGTGCGAATGGACCCAAATGCTCCGGCATGGAAAATTTTTGACAATGAACTCTATAGATGGTGCAAACGAGGATGACCAAAACTCCATTGGGAGAATCGAAACTTGGTGTGGCGAATTGAGAGAGAAGCGTAGAAGGTCTAAGCTATTGGAATTACTTGCTAGGGTGACGTATAATGGATAGGGATGTATATTCCAGTTGCCATTTAAGAAGAAGTATGGAAGTAGCAAAAAGTTCCAGCATGATAAGTTTTAGACATTGAACTCAATAGGTGGGACAGAAAATGCAACCAGAGTTTGCTTAAATAGACCGAAATTAGAGTAGAATGTTAGGAGACCGAAGCGTTTGCCGCACACAATGGCTAATAATTTCCATTGCTGTAAACATCTAAGTAAATAAGTAATGAATTTTAGCCCTCATGTACCTCATATGTTCTTCATTTTTCTCTTCCCCACATAATATCACAATAAAGCCCACAATAATATCCTAATAAATCGTTTCAAAAGTTATAAACAAAGAAATTTCTTAACATCTCTACATCGCAAGAGGTAATTATATTATAATGCCATACAAATGAAATGAAATTTTCACGTTTGATGAAAAACAAAACAACAAAATCGTCCATTTAACCAGGCAGTTAACTTAGTTTTAAAAGTTATCTCTTTCATTTCATTAACTGAAATTATGTCTATGATGTCGTTTGTAGTAAATATTTGAAGTATCCAATTGTTAGCTCTGCCCTACCTTCCAAATGTTCTGCATGCAAATTTTTCTATTGATTGTCCTTTTCTACTTTTATTTGCCTAACATTGTCAGAGAAACTCTATCAATATTTGGAATTTACTGTCTCCAGGTGTAATAGAAGAAACAACATTTTCATTGTGGCCATAAGCTTAAAAAGGCAAATATCAGCTCATGAATGAAACATGTAGATATTTTGTTATATCTGAATGCATTGACTGCCGATTTCACCAGAATCCTCATCATCTTTGAGATTTGTGTCCAAATATCAAATGCTCTATTGTTAGCAATCAATTTGAAATCTATGTGTTAAGCTTCTGAAACCTTGTGCAATATTTCATGGTTTAGGTTTTAGTTAGTTGGTCTCAAAGCCCACTAGGCTTTTAATGAAGACCGAATATCATAATATTTGTTTTCAACGATAGTTGAATTCGAAAGGATTTGTGCTGTGGAATAGGCAAATATGCACACAGACGCCAGGCTGCACCTAAATGTAATCACAGATTTGGATTTATGGCCTTGTACACACAAACGCAAGCACGCACACATATACAATTCATATAAGGACAT
>JAHXMU010000370.1:306000-350554 GCA_019455685.1 Philornis downsi | reverse complement strand
GCAGAATTTGTAGGCGATCTATTATTAGATTTGTTTACGGTGTTCAATTTTGGAAGGAATTTGTTTAAAATTTTTTATTAGGAGTAAAATTTCTGAACCGAATCGCTGAACATATTATAGAAAGCTTGCATTGAATCTACTTTGTCAAAAGCCTGAGCTTATGGGTGATACAGTGCACTCATAAGCAGTAGAAATGATGTGCAAAATTTGCTCACTCTAGTCGGAATCAAATGAAGTTGACATCGTAAGGTGAAAGAAATGGTAACTGAAAAAATTCATTTGAATTCGAGAGAGACAGCCGGTAAAGTCTATGTATCTCACGCATCAATTCGCACTATGTTATATAGTTGCCAGAGTGTTAAACCCTTTGCCATTCTATAAGTTCCGAAAGCCCAGAATTTTCTTCAAAAAGTCAATGGCATATAGATCATTAAAGACATGCTAGAACGGGTTCATTTAGATCTGACATATATAAAATGCATTATAGGTGCTGACGAGACATGGATTTGAGTGTTTTTAATGCAGATAAACTAAAAAGCTTTGAAATTGCATCATCCAAATGAGCCGGAATCTCAAAAAACTAGTCGATCAAAAAACAAGGTATTGTTGATTGATTTATTTGATTATCGCGTTGTTGTTCACTTGGAATTTTTTCCAGAAAGTCAGAGGATTATAAAGAATATTATCTGAGTATTATTCGGCGTTTGCGAAAGCAAATTTCTGGAATATAACCAGATTTGTTGAAAGAAACTTCATGGATTGTGCATCAAAATAACACACCAGTACGCAAGTCTATCATTGCGAATAAATTTTTGGTCAAAAACTCAACAAATATCATCAAACAATAATTACATTCACCTAGTGCGGCCCTGGCTGAAATTTTTCTATTTCCGAAGTTCAAATTACCACCTGTAGGCATAAGTTTTCAGTTGACGTAGGATATAAAAGAGAACTCTCTGCGAGATCTGACGTCTTTTCCGGAAAAACGTTTGAAAAATATTTTGATAAATGTATTATTCTTTGACATACGTGTAAGATTTCAGAAGGGGGTACTTTGTAGTCGAAGAGATAGTAAATATTTTGTGGTTTATTGAACAATTTCCCGGCAATTTGTTGGCAGAATGTATAAAAGTATCAAATGTTAAAAATATTAGACAATGAAAATAAAAGTGTCTGCTATTTTCGATATCGATATATTGACCTAGGATAAGTCAAGTTTAGAATTGCATTGAAAACAAACGCGGCACCCATCTTCAGCACAATTCTCTCATCTTCAAACCTTTGAGTTTTTGAAATGCCTAACATTACAGCTAACTCTCTCACTTGCTGCCGACGATCATCCAATACCATTTTGTGGATTTACATAACTGTGCCTGGCGTGAACACTTCAATTGGTTAACCACTATGGAGCTCGGCTTGGCAGCGTGTACGGCCCCGTTTAAAGTCTGTAACCCAATATTTTACAGTCATAAACGGAGGAAGAGACTGAAAAGAGAAAGAGAGAATCTACGAGTAGCTCGGCTCTAATATTGGTTGGGTTGGGTTCGTTTCAAGTGGAAATATTGAATTGCCTAATGGTGACCAATTGTTTCCAGGTTTAAAAGTTCACTAAGATCGTTTATTTTTGATGGCTCAAATAAAGATGCTAAACAACATGGTGTATTGAAACTTAAAATATATGTTTTATAAGGTTGCTAATTTTGCCAAAAAAAAGTAATTTCAAACTACTGTTACCATCTATACATCCGGTCGTTTTGAGACAGCCCTCGTAGTTGAGTTAGTTCCTGAAACAACCCTCCAGGTAGATTGAATAACTATGTCACTCACCTGTTATGAAGATCTGTCGTGAATATCATTTAAATTTTTTATTTTTAAAAACCTTAATAAAAAAGTTATAGCTTTTTAAATGAATAAAAAAAGTAAAATAAAAACGCTATATGATTAAAAAAGAAACTATTTAAATTTCTTTATGTAGCAATATGCATCTACTATCCTGTAGTTAGAAACCAGTATTTCTGTAAAGTGCAAGTAGTTCGTCTCTTAAAACAAAACTCTTAGTTTTGTCGCAGGATTATTTTGCGATGTTTCCCTTAATTTTCCATTAAGCTATGTTTCAAGTTCTTCCTCGAAAAAAAAAATATTTATTTATTTAACGTTTGTGTCGCTTTTTGTTTTATATTGATTTCCAACACTGCCATCGGGACAATGGGTAATTTTACGTTATAACATGTTATGTCTTCTTTTCTTAATATTTCATTTTAAAACTTTCCAAACGTATTCTCTAGAACATTATGATGTACAAATTTAAGATATTCCAATTTAAGTGTTGGAAACCGACAAAAAAAAGTTGGTGTTGCCACTGGAACAAACTTTCCTCGCGAGAAAACATAGTACATATATAGTCCGGTGGAAAAAAATAGCTTCAAATCCCAAGACTATTTTATATATGAATTCATCGCGAAAAATCAGCTTAGTATCAGGCTTTACGCAGTAACCTGTTTTCAATGAAAGTCAAAAATTTTCTCACTGCATGTGTTTGCAATTTGTATGACTTATTGTGTGTGACAGTTCTTTTGTATTTTCCTTTTTCCCCGCCTCCCACCGGTGGGGGTACTGCATCCTTGCAATGCAGTATCGACCGTTCCATCTGCCTGGGGTCTCTGTGCCTGCAGGTATGTAAAAATGTCCAGTCTGTACTCTTTTGCCACAGAGCGACCAATCCCGTGGAGTATGGTGTATAAATCATGACTTGGGAGTAGCTTTGCTATTTGCTTTGCTACGCAGCTCCAGCCGGTGGGTTTGGCCGGTAGCGTGGGGATCAGAAGGCCCCGGGACTGGGTTCCCGCCTGATCATTTGGTGTTGTGGGTTGTGGTTGATACCAAAATCGCTGGTAGAAACTTTGTACTCGAATGTGGAGTTGCATTGCAACCGGGTGCTGCACACCGATAGAGTAGCAGAGATGGTAAGGCCTCACCTCCGCCAATGGGGATTATACTCCATACTAGCATAATCAATTTGGTATCTCCTGGCTGCGAAGAAAGGGTTGACAATATGCGGTAGTACCAAAATTGTCAGCCCCTTTTCCTAGATAGCCCAAGTTTTACTTGGCTATCCCAGGGGGGCGTTGGCAATCGCAATGTAATAAGCCCAGTGTGTCGCACACCGTGGGAAGGCCTTCACGGCGAGACTCACGTTAAACCCCTCGTGCAGTCCTTTTGTACTTGTACTTTTGTCGAATGTTTGATTTTCTTGCTTTAATTCACAAGTTTTGTTCAACTGTTTTTTCATACGTCAAGCACAAATTAGCTTATCAATGAATAGTTACAAATACTGTTTTCTTTAAATTTTAAACATTTACAAATTAAATTTGTAATTTAATTTGAATTTAATTTTTTTTTTTATTTATCATAAATCGCAACAAAAATCTACAAACGTAACTTCCTTTGTGTGTAACATTAAAAAAAAACAGAATTTTAACATAAAAAAGCTAAATATTTTCAAACGAGGCAGCCGTCCATTTTCAATACAACAATTTTAAAGCTTCAAACAAATCGGCCGTGTAGATAAATAAGAAAAAAATTGGCATCGAATACACAAGTGTAAACCATGTCAAATCGTTTAACAATTAACATTTGTATAAATATTTTTTTTGTTATCATTTTATTTGAATAGCAAACAAAAAACAATTTGTTGATGTAAACGATTGCGTTGGCTTGATATGAGTAGACCATTGAGAGAACTATAAATCTCAAACTAGCTTTTTGAAAGAGAGACTAGAGCTCCAATAGTTCTACAAATTTTTAGGATTGTCCTACAATTTCCGTTTAAAAAATTGTTGTCCTTTTGGAACTTTCGTAATTAGTTTATAGTCGTCTTAATGTAAAGTACAAAAAAGCAAAAATAAATTCATTATTTTTTTAACAGATGGATTTATTAATCTGTGTCTGGCGATCTTGTTATGTTGAGTTTACAAAGATTGAATTCTTTTACCAAAAACAAAATGTCGAACGGGTTTGTGACTGCTTCAGCTAGTACCAGATGGATGTAACCAGATGGAAAATATGCCATATTTTACATTTTTTTTTTTTTTTTTTTTTTGATAAAGTAGAAAACGCAAGTCAAGTGGCTGAAAATGAGAATAGTATTTATGGATATGTGATCGACCATGGAGCAATGGTTACATGCGACTATCGTTTGCATGATCGCAGGTTCAATCGCGCTCACCGCCCCGGTTGTCATTATTTAAGCGGCGTTGACATCGTAGTATCTGACAAACACTTCGAGTAGCGAGTAGTAATCCACAATTCTGATGAATCCTTGTCAAACTGTGGCGTTCGGAATCGTCGTTAAATTATAAAAATAGAATGCGTGTAAGTTCACTAAATGTGAGAACATCTCCCATGTTTCATCCATGAGATGCAACAAAATTTGTTTCTTTTTTTGTGACAGCCAATCATGAGCAATTTTGTTCACTAATTCCATCCGGTGATGTTGGTGCCAAGATGCACTAAGCTCTGGGAGTCCCCTCCGTCGTTAAATTGTAAAAACAGAATGCGTGTAAGCTCACTAAATGTGAGAATATCTCCCATGTTTCATTCATGAGATGCAACAGAATTTGTTTCTTCTTGCCACAGCCAATCATGAGCAATTTTTTTCACAAATTCCGTCCGGTGGTGTTGGTGCCAAGATGCACCAAGCTATGGAAGTCCCCTTGTAGAAAATGCAAAATAGAATAGATATTGTCAAGTTTAACCATACGGTAAGTACCATTCCGATTATTAAGAAGCTAAGTATTGTCAAAAAAATCTTTAAAAATTAGTCCACATAGAAAAGTAAACTTGATCACAGAGTTAACGCAAACAAAAAAAAAAAAAAAAAAAAAATAAATAAAAAATAAAAAAAAACTTCATGAACTGAATTTCTACCGAAGAGTCGCTGCTAAATACTAAAAAAAATTGACTGATTTTTGAAGCGGGTGCGGTGGCTGGCGATGGAAACTATTTCGTCAATGAGAACGGGCACGGTTGAATCGCGATAAGCCAGCGCAAACTTAGGATAAATCAGTATTGATGGTCAGAAAAGTTTTGCTGTGTGTCTACTATGAGTTGTACTCCTAAGGAGTAATTTAAGCACCGCAGCATTACGTTTGGTTTATCCTGCAGTCGCTGCTAAATACTAACAAAAATTGACCGATTTTTAAAGCGGATGGTGACTGGCGATGGAGACTATTTCGCTTACGATAACGTCAAATGAAAACGGGCACGGTTCAATCGCGATAAGCCAGGGTAAACTTTGGATAAGTCAGTATTGATGGTCAGAAAAGTTTTTCTGTGTGTCTACTATGAGTTGTACTCCTAAGGAGTAATTTAAGCACCGCAACATTACGTTTGGTTTATCCCGCAGTCGCTGCCAAATGCTAAAAAAATTGACAAATTTTTGAAGCGGATGGTGACTGGCGATGGAAACTATTTCGCTTACGACAACGTCAAATGAAAATGGGCACTTATCCAGCGTAAACTTTGGATAAGTCAGTATTGATGGTCAGAAAAGTTTTGCTGTGTGGAGTTGTTCTCCTAAGAAGTAATTTAAGCACCGCAGAGTTACGTTTGCTTTATCCCGCAGCACCAGTTTGGCTTACCGAAAGTGAGCCCCTGGGTGCATTATATTGCACGCACAACCTTCGTACCAAGAAAGGTGAAGAGAAATTGCTTTCCATTAGGCCAAGGCTAGACCAAATCAAGATTGACTTGCCAGAGACTCCAGGAATAAAGTTTAAAGGTACTCATGCATCAACCTCATAGTTGTGGCTTACCATCAAGTGATTACTACCAAGGTTATGAAAAATTAATCTATTGGTGGAAAATTCGTCAAAGCTTGTGAAAATCGACTGTCCCATTTCTTTCTTGCTAATGTGGATGGGAGTTTCCATGAGATATTCGTAATGGAATTACCTCCAAATTGGCAATAAGTTTTTGTAGAAAATGATGCATGTTTGGCCTAAATCGGACAATTCTAATTATGCCAAGTAAAAAACCTACTGTGGCTTATATTTTCGACATTAAACGTATCTGCCCGGCAGCCAGTCAAACCAGACAGGCGGACACATTTCAATCTTCATAAAAAGTCATGAAAAATATTTTGTCAAAATTTACTCGATTTTACGTCCGGTCATGTTATTGGGTAGAGGTATTAAAACTTACAGTGTTAAGCGTATTTCTGACTTATCTTTATATATGTATATATAATTCTACTGTACGGGCGTTGTCAGTGAACTCCTCCTAAACGGCTGGACCGCTTTGCATACATTTTTGTATATGCGTCTGGGTGGTGCCCGGGATGGTTTAGATTTACAATTCGGTCCAATTGGACAAAGGGGCGTGGCACCTCCCATACAAACAAAAAATTAAAAATCAATTATTTCTGCTCCTGCTTACGGTATTTGAACAAAATTTGGTGCGTAGGTTTGGTGTACATATCTACTGCAAATATGAGCGGGATTGGACAATGGTGAGTGGTACCTCCTATACAAACCACAAATTAAAAAGCAATTATTTCTGCTCCTGCTAAAATTTGAAGGCAAAGCAACGTTTGCCGGGTCGGCTAGTTTATTCTAAATTTGCTTTATTTTCTTGATAGTATTAGAAAGTCAATGTTCTGTTTGGTTTCTTACAGAAAACATACCTTTATTACACGTTTTTTTTATAGGAAGAAGATTGAAGTAAACTCGCCTCAATCAATGCTTTAGTTTGGGTGTACAATCGCTAATCAGCCGTTGAAAAGGACAATTTTCCAAAAGTTCAAGTGACGGTTTTATGAAAGAGTTGAGTAAAAGAATTCTCCAAGTTTTCTTGATATATTAGCCGTTTGTCCGCTGCTGTATACTACGTTGTATTTCCTAAGTCTATTCTAGTTTTGGAAGATGATTTTCCAAAAAATCAGCTAATCAGCCGTTGAAAAAGACAACTTTCCAAAAGTTCATGTGACGGTTTTATGAAAGAGTTGAGTAAAAGAATTCTCCAATCAGCCTCGCTAATCAGCCGTTGAAAAGGACAATTTTCCAAAAGTTCAAGTGATGATTGTGTAAAAGAGCTGAGTAAAAGAATTCTCCAATCTTTTCTGATTTATTATGAGTTTGTCCGCTGCTGTATACTGCGTTGTATTTCCTATGTCTCTTCTGGTTTTGGAAGATGATTTTCCAAAATATTTGATTTCGATCATTAGTTTTTTACTTGCAGGCCGGCACATCACAAGGTGACTACAACGAAATTACGGCCTGTAGGTTACTCAAATGTAAATTTAGTTATATTAAATCCATCATATATGTTTCCCTTTTCACGCAACCTTAAACCGCAAATGACACCAGATACAAAAAATCGTAAAATATTATCCAGCATAGAGAAAAGAAAACATGATGAAATACATATTTATGAAATATTTATGCCACAAATCGAATAACAAAAAAAAGACAAAAACCAGCGAATGTAACACAAATTAAAAAAAAATGCAAATTCTTTCTATAAAGCGTGAAAAAATAACATAATTTTTTTTTTGCTTAAAACCGGAAATAAAAATTCAATCAATCATTTGAAGGGGATCATGACAAAAAAGAATTGTTGGAACAATATATGTGAGTGCAAGCAATTATTATCTCTATCACTGTGAACAACACAACGAAAACAGTGATGGAATAACTTATTATGATTAGTATGTAATTGGAGTCGAATATCAATAAACTTACTGTAATTTATGTCGAAATACTGTAGGATTAAGGAAACGCAGGACCTGGAAATATACAGCCTTTCTACCAAATTGCCACTAAAGGGCCTAGTGAAATTTTCTGTGGCTTACACATATTGTTAGTCCTATGTACATAATATATGACATAGCTCGGTACACGATAAATATTTAAACAGTTTCTAATACGTTGCACTTTAACTAAAGGGTGTCCCAACAAGAACGCAAGATTAAAATTTGGCGCCATCCGAAGTGTCATTGTTTGACATTTGAACAATTGTTATTGGTTGCTAGTAGAAGGTACGAGGTTAGTAAAAATGGAGCGCTACACGAATGAACAACGCATTCTCATTGTGAAATTGTTTTACCAAAATGGTGAAAATTTTGCGGCCACAGTTCGCAAATTGCGATCAATTTGGGGTCACAATAATACTCCAAAAAAGTCAACAGTAAAGAGATTAATGCGTAAATTTGCCAAAACTGGGTCTGGGTCTGGGATGATGTCGCTCAAACTCGTTCCACCTCAATTCGACACCGAGCTCAGCAAATTAGTGTCTAAAAATCCACTATGCAGCGAATTTTGACGAAAGATTTGCATCTTCATGCATAAAAATTTCAATTGACTCAGGAACTGAAACCAGCTGACCATGGACAGCAAAGGAATTTCGTTAATTGGGTATTGGAGAGACAACATGTAAATGCTGATTTTGCCGATAAAATCATCTTTAGTGACGAGGCCTTCAAGGCAGAATTATCGCATTTGGGGTGAGAAAAATTCTCGAATGATTCACGAGAAGCAAATGCATCCCCAACGTGTCACTGTGTGATGTGGATTTTGGGCTGGATGATTCATTTTACCTTTTTTTATGAAAATGAGGCTTGTCAAGCGCAAACAGTCAATGGTGTTCAGTATCGTGAAATGATAACCAGTTTTTTCGTGCCTAGAATTGAAGAAATGAATGTGGAGGGCATGTGGTTTCAACAAGACGGCGCCACATGTCATATAGCCAGAGAAGCAATTCAATTTAGAGTACCAGACATAAAAATTAATCGGTTTACCGGAAATCATCGGTCTCTTTCTTTCGTGTTCGTTTCTGGAATATGTACAGCGTGGCGCATAAGTAATGCTAAGATTTGATCAGTGAATACATTTTTGTTTGTCTTTTTTTTTAGTCTCTTGACAGAATTAACTAAATAATACTTGGGAAATTTATGATGAAAAGGCTCGGGAAAGAACAAAGAACTAAAATTGTTCAATTTTACTTTGAAAGTCAGCATTCGATTATTCATATAATGTCGAAATTTCTTTCATGTTCGAAATGCTCCTAGTGCTCCATCAATTTACCGATTGGTTCAGCGTTTTGGGCAACAAGGGGCCGTCTGTGATCTTCTGCGTGCTGGAAAACCTCGTGCAAGTTCGAAATGAAGTGACCATTGCTCGAGTGCAAGCAAGTATTGAGGAAAACCCCGAAACTTCCACCATGCGATGTTCTCAGCAGTTAGAAATGTCTAGGCGGTTTTTGGAAATAATTTTACATATACTACATATTTTCCCATATAAAATGCAATTGGTTCACGAGTTAAAACCAAATGATGCACAAGAACGCATTCAATATAGTCGCCGTTAAGGTTATTTATGCGCCACCCTTTACTACTATCCATCGGCAATGTTTTGTGTTCTTTTCTGAAAATGCAGTCCTCTAAGAGCGCAGGAATATTGAGTTAATAAATCCAAAGAAAACCTCGAAATTTTTGTTTTTGATTCCGCAAATGCTTTTCAATATTGTGCGAAAATTTTAAAAATAGTCTCATACGCCTGATGGTTTTATCTTGGGGATTTGGAGATTGAAAACAAGTTTTTTATATACAGGGTGGCCCAGAATGAACGAAGTGGTGTGAATTCCTTATAACTTTTTTATTGTAATTTTTTTTTCTTTTCTTTTTAGTATTTTGTAAAGAAGACTTGGAGAATTTATAATGGAGCAATACACAGCTGAACAACGTGCCCAAATCGTTGAAATTTGCTTTGTAAATCAACGGTCCATTATGTTGACTCAGCGTGCATACCGTCGTTAATTTAATGTGCGGGTTGCACCCTCTCAGTCAACAATAAACCGTCTTGTTGCAAATTTTCGAGAACAAAGAGCAGTAAGGAACCTTCCTGGTGCTGGCAGACGACGAACGGTGCACACGGATGACAATATTCAAGTGGTACAGGAGAGTATTCAGGAGGATCCACAAACATCAACCAGGAGACGTTCGACACAACTTGGCATCTTAAGAGGGTCGCTGCAGCGAATTTTGCATAGCATAAGAATGTTTCCATACAAAATTCAAATTGTCCAAGAATTGAAACCGACAGATTACCAGCAACGACTTGACTATGCAATTTATTTCCAGCAAAAAGCACAAGAGAATCCTAATTTTATTCATAACTTAGCTATGAGTGACGAAGCCCATTTCCAATTAAATGGGTTCGTTAACAAGCAAAACTGTAGGATATGGGCTACGGAAAACCTGAGAGTACTTCATAAACGACAATTACACCCAGTTAAGTGTACTGTTTGGTGCGGTGTTTCTTCAGAAAGGATCATTGGCCCATATTTTTTTGAAAATGAACGAGGTGTTGCCATTTCCATCAATGCTGACTGATATCGGGCCATGTTGGAAAATTTTGTAAGGCCAGCCGTGGAAAACCATCCGCAAATATGGTTCCAACAGGATGGAGCCACAGCGCACACTGCGAGGGCCACAATGGCTCTTTTACGCGACATATTTGGTGAAAGAATAATTTCGCTTACAAGCAATTTTAATTGGCCTCCGCGTTCCCCGGATTTAACCGCTCCAGACTTTTTCCTTTGGGGTTATTTAAAAGGGAAAGTTTATGTTAATAAGCCCAATAAGCCTATTGACGAATTAAAATCCAATATTCGAGACGAAATTAACAACATAACACCGGAAATTTTGCGAAAGGTCATGGAAAATGTGTTGGAAAGAGCATATTTGTGCGAAGCAGAAAATGGCCACCACTTGCGGGATATCATTTTTAATAACTAATCTAAAAATATTCCCCATAAATTTACTGTATTTAAAAAGAAATTAAAAAAATATGTCTTAAACAAAAAGTTATTAGCAATTCACACCACTTCGGTCATTTTGGGCCACCCTGTATATATATACACATATATTCTTTTCCCTGGATGACAGCTTTTGATAAAATAGAAATAATTTATAATAATTCTGAAAATAATATTATGTTATTATTATAAAAAGCTGTCATCCAGTGAAAAGAATATTGGTTTTATAGTGTAAAATGTTTTTAATTAACATATATTGCTGTTTCATTTAACTAAAAAAAGTGCAATTTTATATGACTTCTAAAGTTGGAAATATCTATTTTGCTTTTTAAATTAAAATCTTTCTCCTTAAAATGACTCACTTAATTCATTCGTCAATTAAACGAACAACTATTTGTGTTCGTTTTAGTAAAGTAATTTAGTTTTTTGTCTTGAAGAGCCATTATTTTTAATTAAAATGGGTATGACTAAATATAGAGATATGTTTTAAAAATTTATTTAGTTATCACAATTTTTTATACGTTTTATGAAAATCGTATTGTCAAGGCTATGATATGGGCCATTATATCATCATTTCCAATATCAAATACCCCTTTGTGCAATATGACTCAGACACGATCGCTAACTAAGCTGTTTATAATGAAATAAGATTAGCCTTAACGAATAGTAAAAACAACATATTTTTTAGAATTACAATTAGAATTAGACTTTTTTTTTCAGAATTTTAGAATTTTTTATTATTAGAATTGGAAAAGCTTTCGTTTGTCAGTGTTATGGTAAAGTGCCTCAAATGGACGTTCATATTCGATACTAAGTATGGAAATTTATTAAATCTGGAAATAGACTATTTCTTGTCCCACTCATGTCGTGAGAATTTTTCCAAAATGTTGCTATAATTTTGGAGGTAAAAATAGTGATAATTAAGATAATAATAAAATACAACTAGCTAATATTTCTAATAGCTTTTGAGTCTCATATCAATGGGAACTTTTAAGAAAATAGCATTCTTTACTGCGCTTCAAATGAAAAGATTTTTATATCTCCCTTAAAAAAGGAAGGAGGGTATAAGTCTGGAAATAGACTATTTCTTGCCCCATTCATGCTGTGAGAATTTTTTCAAAATGTTGTTATAATTTTGGAGGTAAAAATAGTGATAATTATGATAATATTAAAATACAACTACCTAATATTTCTAATAGCTTTTGAGTCTCATATCAGGGGAAACTTTTAAGAAAATAGCATTCTTTACTGTGCTTCAAATGAAAGGATTTTTATATCTTCCTTGAAAAAGGAAGGAGGGTATGTGCCATTTAAAAACTAGAAAAGCCACTCACACTTCTGCAAAACCAGAAAAGGACGCTGGCTGAAGGTACGTGCACGATAGTTCATCTGACTGAAATTTCTGTACTGATTTGAGTTATAATACATTTATTGAAATTCGTTTCTCCGTAGACATTTCAATAGTTTAATAATAATATTGATATTTCTTTAACTGACTAATTTTCCTTTAAGCTTTTTTTCTTGCACCGCATGCAGCTAAATAACTTGAATGTCTCTCAAAGATGAAATCTTGTCTGCGGCTTTGGCAATTTTTGGTACGATTTGCATTTGAATTGAACATCTCTTGTTTGCAGAATTCTTTAATCTCGCCAGTGGTCCTTAGTTGAAAAATGTTTGAACAGTACGAAGAGTTCATTAACTGGTAAAAAACTTGTAATCAAAACTTATTTCTCGTATTGCTGCAACAAACAGTTCATATTTCTACGCATATTACTGTTCCACGGGGGCATCTGCCTGTAACCCCTCAAAATGATTTTTTTCCTTTTGTTAAATGAATTTGAACCGCTTTTGATTCAATTTTTTTATACTGTTATAAAATATGTATGTAATTTGTATTTAATCATTTACAATACGCTGGATCTCAATTGTATTTCCCCAAATTGTTATGTATGATTTTTTTTTTGTTTGTATCACCAGCAGCAGCGGCAGCAGCTCTAACCGAGTTTTAACTCAGTTTTATAATTCGCCATTCGATGCGAAAAAACTACAGCCGCTGATTATTAAGGCATAATAAATGTGCGGTTGATTCATTCGTTTTGTGTTTGTAGTTGTTTTTGCCATATCTCTTATCATCTGCCAAAAGTGTTTGTGTGGCAGTGTGTGCATCTGTGTATTGTGTGCGTGTTAAATTGAATTTTAATTTGTTAGCAAAACTGTTTTTGTACTTGTTGTTTTTTTTTTTTTTTGTTTTTCAATGCATTATTTAAACATTTAATTGTATTTAATTATTTACCGCTATAATTTGCTGTGCCAACATCACAAGCAGCAGCAACAGCGGCGGCGACAACAACTCGCCGCCAACAACAATTGCAAAAATATTTAACAAGTTTTGTTTATTATTGAAACGTTTATTATACATTTCTATGTATTAATAATTAATTCATAATGTATGCGTGTATGCGGTGGCTTCAATTGAATTAATCGTAAACAACAAAGCGAGATTGCTTTACTGTTGTGATTTTGTTAAATTATTAAGTGTTCATTGCTCGTAGGACTATCATATAATTAGAATTGGCATGTGATGTATGAGTAAATACAGTTTCAAGGCGACTGAAACTGTCAAAAACAAAACCGAACTACTAATCAGACCAATTAATTGGATTTTGCGACAAAAAGTCAGTGTCAATTTGTGAAAATCGCATAAAAACCGAGTAACACGCCAAAGATCATTAAAATGTACGATAACTAAGACTGCTTTCTTAGACTGTTAGCAATTCTTGCTAGAAGTTCAGGCAAAAAATAACGAGCAAAAGCAAGGGCGGTCCAAAAACTTGTCGACCTGACATATACAGATGATGCCGGTAGTCTGCACAAAATGATTTTGGTGGAAAGTGACAACCTCATAAAACATATGTTTTAAGTTTCCAAGCGTTGTTTAGTATTTTTATTTGAGCCATCAAAAATAAACGATCTCAGTGAATTTCTAAACATCGGAAAAATTGGTCACTCTTATGTAATTCTATATTTCCATTTGGAAGGTCTCAGTTTAACCAATGTTAAAGCCTAGCTAGATTCTTCCACAGAAGAGTCTGCTCATTCGTTTACGACTATAAAATATTGGGTAGCACAGTTTACATGAAGCTGTACGAGCTGCCAAAACGAACACCGTAGTGGACGACCAATTGAGGTGTCCACGCCCTGACGCAGTTCAAAAAAATCCACAAATGATTTTTGATGACCATCGGCTGGAAGTGCGTAAGCTAGCTGAAATGACAGACATTTTAAAAAATGCTATACATCGAGTATTGACCACAGATTTGAAGATGGGAAAGCTATGCTGAAGATGGGTGCCGCGCTTGCTTTCAATAGAGCAAAAACAGTGTCATGAGTAGAGTGTTTGGCGATGTTTAACCGCAATAAAGCCGAGTTTTTGTATCGATATATAGGTATAACCATTGCCGAGTCATGGTTTCCACACTTCAAACTTGAGACAAAGGCGCAGTCAAAACAGTGGACTGGAATGGGAGAATCGAGTCCAAAGGAGGTGAATGTGGTTCTATTTGCAAGCAAGTTCATGGCGTCTGTTTTTTTGGGATGAATATGGGATTATTTTTATTGATTATTTTTATAAAAGAAAATCTATCTACGGTGAATATAAAGCTAATTTATTGCAGCATTTAGGTGAAGAAATTACGGAATAAAGGCCGCATTTGTCGGAAACGAAAGTGTAACTTCATCGAGTCAATGCTCCAGTTCACACATCCACTATTGAGATGGCCAAAATTAATTAATTATAATTATAATAAGTTAGAATTGCTCAATCACGCACTTTATTCGTTAGACTTAGCTCTACTCAACTATTTCTCATTTCTAAACTTAAAAAAATAGCTCGGTGGTAAAATATTTGTCAACAATGAAAAAGTGGAATCTGCGGTTGATGGCTGTTTTAAGAAGTTTGGCAATTCTTAGTATAAACAGGCTGTAGGAGCTATTAAATATCGTTGGAAAAGGTTTATGTAGATAAAAAGAGATTATGTTGAAAAACAATGAAAATGTTTTTCAACTTTTCCATGTCTTTTTAGTTTAGCCGATTAGTTGTGAGGCCACCCACGTAGCTGGACAACCAGGTGCAATGGTTAGAACAAACAGCTATCATTCTCATGCTCCTCTTGGAGCCAGCTACCATTTTGTTGGCGGCGGTTACTCCACAGTTATGTCGGACAAACGCTTTAAGTAGTCGAATAATCAAGAAGTCTGGTGAATGCTTTTCAAACTATGATATTCGAAATACTCGATATTCTGGACATTTTGCGACGTTTGAGAAAGCAGATGCACCAAACAAAACATGGCAGATTTGTAGAAAAAAATGTATGTATGACACCATGATAACACCATGTTAACGCGCTCTTAAGCACATTGTCGATGTGTTTTCGGCCAAAGACTCTACAAATATCGTCGAGCAATCTTCATATTCACCTGATATGACTCCAACTGACTGTATTGTTTTTAAAAAATAAGGATTTTGGTGTCTGGTTTCAATCGACATCAATAATGGCTTTGTAATTTAAGTAACTGTAATGAATGATGATATCGCATGATATACATGATGGAGTAATTACATCACATGAGCTAGACGGTCAACTTACTAATGTCAAGCATGAAATTGTCAAGTCATCAAAAAAAGCCGTGGTGTCACGGGATGCATTAAGAGTACCAACATCTTGTTGTCAATATAATTGAGGATATCATTCATTATTTCATTATGCCAAGTTATAGCATATAATCAGCTAAGCTCTCGAGGATGGGGCAGAATCGATACATCGATTATACAGGGTGGCGCACGAATCGTGCTACAAATACAATATCATTGTCAACGGGAACCGTTAAGTCGTCTATTTAGTTGTGTATTATCGAATAATAAAAGTTGGTTGTCTGGTGTAGACGACATTTTGAATTATCCCCTCTATAATCTGATTAGATGGGTCATAAATTGTTATAAGCATTCTAAACCTTTTCCGTATAAAACACTGTTTGTCCCTAGATTAATCGCTCATTATCTATTTAATATCTTGCATTGAAAATCAGATGTAGTATTCTAAACAAGATATTTGTAAAAGCAAATGCAAATGTACTTTTAAAGCATTGTAGGTACTTAATGTATTTACAGTGTTTAAACCGGTGGTCGTCATCAAAACGAAATCAAATACGATTTGTTTCAGTTTTTTAAATCCATATCAAAAGTTTACGATATTTCTCTTTTGATTTCTACAACCGTATCAAAAATGTAATGAATTTTGTTTCTGTTTCTTACATCTTAAAACGAAATTACAAACAATTTTGTTTTTAATTCCTACATCCGAAACGAAATTAGAAAAAGATGTTCATTCATATTTGTTGTTTTGTTTGTACGGTGATATTCATTTGGTGGTTTCAAAACCGCGATCTCTCAGTTGTTAAATATCTATCGTGGAAACCAGACGTGGGTTGTGGAAAGACCATTACATTTGAAAAAAGCGACAGTTTTGACGTCGTTATAATCTTTTTTTGGCGATACTTCAAAGATAGTGTTTATGCGGATAATCTTTAAACATTGGAACATTTAAAAACCAACATTCGCCAAGTTATCGTCGAGATACCCCCAGAAGCGTGCGAAAATGACGTCGAAAATTACCTCGAAAGGATCCACTTTTGCAACCAATCCAGAGGTGGTCATTTAAATGACGTTGTATTTTGTATATAATGGAAAGGCCCAAGTATTATAATGAAATAAAAGTTTCATCGAAATTATAGCCTTATGTGTGCTTTATTTAACTTTAGTTTTGAAAGCAATAACTGGATAACTCAGTATTTTATTTGAAATTTTAGAACTCAAACAACAGAGAGTATTTTTGAACATCAATGAAAATTTGTGATTATCATTTCTCATATCATAAATGCAGAAAATAAACTATCTGAAGCATTTTTAATTTTTCGCAATGCGGTGCCAGGTTTTTTCCTCTACCAAAAAGCGGAACTACATTGGTTTTCAGTTGTAATTCAGATTATGAACCGAAATTGCATAAAGCTACGTTTTTGCGTTTGGTTTACGAAACAAAATATATGTGTTTCATTACGTTCCGATAGAGAAACAGGAAAGATGTGAGTTTCTAACTTTTTCTGGTAAAAAAAAATTCAATGAGCATATGAAGTGAGTTATTGTTCCCAATACGAATCAGAAATCGATTTCTAACATAATTTAAATAAATCGACAATATCAAAATCAAAGCTAAATTTAACTTTTATGGTTGTTCCTGGTTTAAAGTATTGCTTCCACCTAAAACCATGCACAGGAGGCCTAAACCAGCGTCAACCAAGGTGATAGCATGTAATCCTCAACAACTTTGCCATAACATTGAACAGAAGTTATCAGTAGTAAAACAACATATTTACAAATTCAGTATAACAATAAAAGCAACGAATATTGAAGTAAGTACATGATAATCCAATCGCATATCGAAACTTAACAAAGTTTTTTTCCCCCCATAGAGTTATTTGTGCTTTGTTGTTTGACAGGAGATAGGAGACAAACACAAACACAAAGTGAAAGTTGGAGGACAATAATAGTAATATTATAACACACACTAGGAAAACATTTTTAGATGTTCTAACATAAAAAATATATAGAAAGTACAGAGTGAGCAAATAACAGTGTTTGCAATTTCAAATTTATGTAATGGCGACTAAACACTAAACAGGATATACCGATTTTGTGTCAGATAGGTGGGCACGACTTTTCTTTTAGGTAGTAGGAGTATATCAATTTTGTCTTATTTATTAGCTGATAATCATGTTTATATGGTAGTATTGTACAAACCCTATCAAGGCTAAGTACATTTGTGCCGTTCTTCACACACGTATCATAACGTCCATATGTTGTCTTTAATGAATGAAAAAAAAATTGGAAAAATTTAGAGAAAGAAAAAAATAAGAAAAAAAAAAGAAAATAAATTTTTTCTACTGTCTACTTTTGAATCATGGCAGCATGAAAGTTTTATCGACTCATCAACAAGTAGTCAATCAGCCTTTGGTGGTTTAATGGGGATCTCTTTATGAAAGTCTTATTCGTGTGATATCACAAATGAGACTCTTTTTCTTTATTTAATGCAACAGTCAGCGCCTTTTGAAGAATTTGAACAGATCCTGGAAGAATTAGACAAAGCATTTTCGAAATGGGAAATATTTTTAGTTGGACAACTTCCTCACGACGTGTTTCTTTTTCAACCAATACATCTTTTGAAGTTACAGGTATGAAGTGATCAGAAATTAGATTATTTTTCTTCTTCCCATGCAACAGCCAGTACCCTTTAAAGAACTCAAATTGATTCTGGAAGAACTAATGAATTCACTTTCCAAATAGGATATATATCGTTTGAAGTCATTGCATGCAGCAAGCACCGCTTAAAGAACTCAAACTGGAATAGGAAGTGTTTTTCCTTGAACAACTTCCTCAGGACATGTATCTTTTTGAACCAATATATCTTTTGAAGTCATTGGTATGAAGTATACCTTATTCATGTTGTGCAACAAGAAATGACACTGTTTTTTCCAGTGCAACAGCAAGCACCCCTTAAAGAACTCAAACTGATCCTGGAAGAATTAATCGAAGCATTTTCGAAATAGGAAGTATTTTTCCTTGGACAATTTCCTCAGGACGTGTTTCTTTCTCGGCCAATGTATCTTTTGAAGTCACTAGTATGAAGTTAACTTCCTCTCCGTATGGAGTGAGGTTAATTTAAGCACCTCCCTATGGTGAACTTCCTCTCTGTATGGAGTGAGGTTAATTTAAGCACCTCTCTATGGTGAACTTCCTCTCCGTATGGAGTGAGCTTAATTTAAGCCCCTCCACGCTATGGTCGGTGAACAATGCTTTTCAAGATCCCATATTACGATCAGAGGAACTTAGTGTTATGCGGAAATATTAACAAAACATGTTCTGTAGACCACAGTCAGTACGAACAATAACACAGGCTAAAACAATCCTCATCTGCTGAGTAACTTGAGAAAATCCACTGGTTCGAGTTTGCAGGCGAAACTAGTTCAGCTTCTGTTTATATCATACTTCGCATGGATCTGGTGGTCCAGCATATACTTTCAGGCGATACGAAATTATGTGTCTATAACAAATAATAGCTGCATGTTTATTACCCGCGGCACTCAAAGAAAACAACACTTAACGATTTGAATGTTAGTCAAACTCTCCTGTTCCATTTTCTTAAAAAATTTTAAGACTTCTCATGTCACTAATACTTCACTATATATTTCCCTATACAAACCCTTCATTATCTAGTAACCCAGCCCTTATCATTTTATTTATTTTAGGCTGCCTCACGTATTCCCTTTTGGAATAAGTTTACATTTTATTACACAACCAGGGCGTTGTGTGTGTGTGTGTGTGCCAACAAATCGGAATGCACTTGAACAGACCTTTTGCTTATCTGTGGCCGGACTTGAATTGGCATACCAAAAAGAACATATTTTCCTTAACATATCTTTAAGATGGATTAGGAAATAACCATAAACATGAGCATAAAACTTAATAATTTATGACCGCCTATTCCCTTTGTCAATTTTCTGACCCTCTTCAATCACACATCATACGGCTAATCTCAAATTCTTGACAGTTCTTGTCCCTAAATTCTGTTTTATGTTTATTAAACAATATCTTTGTACTGTATAAGTGTACGTGGAATTAGACCGTATGGGATTACATAACGGCAATACACATTAATGTACGTAGGACAATGCAGTCAATAATGTATCTCCGCTATAATATTCCATGTAAAACAATACTTTCCCTCCACCTGGTTTATCCTAACTGCACCACTATATTTACTGCTTCCTGTTGGCTCAACATTAAGTAAGCCATCATACCGAAAACGTCCTCTTCTCGTAATATCTCATCGAAATTGCTCGTTTTTGTATTCTAGCTTTTCTTCGATTGTCGAATAAATTTATCGCTTTTTACCACAGTTTTCCGTGGAGAGGAACACTTTAGTAAATCTGAAACAATTTTTTCCATAGTTAAATCTTTGTGAAAAATTTTAAGCCCTTGCACAGCCTAAATTTCACCAGATCATAGCAGCGGATTATAAATGAGTTATATCGACGTTCCCCCTTCTGGTAACTGCAATATAAATTGGATACTTTTTTGAAACTAAATTGGTTATGTAGGACTCCTCATTTGTAGGCTGTAGTCCTTTGTATTGGTTTTTGCAAACAAAATTTACCGATAATCTATGCTGTTTTTGGTACCTCTTATATCGGGTTGTTCGGGAAGTTCGTTCGGGTTTTAAAAGGAATGTATTTAAAAATTTATATTCAAGAAAATAATTATTTTAATCTATTATATAATCTCCCCCTTTCTTAATAACTGCCCATCTCACTAGGATCTTTTTAATTCCTTTCGTAAAACTCGCGTGGTTTTCTTGGAAAAATCGTTTAATTCGATTTTTAAAATCCTTTTCGTTATGGAAACTCAAATCCTTCAGAGAAACAAAATCTCGAAAAAATTCTACATCGATCTGATCATTGCCTTCGTGTCAGTAAGGGTGTAGAAAGCTGTACAGACGTCTACGCCTTTCAGCTAGGAAACCAAAATTTTGCGCAAAAGGGTTGCTAAATTCGTAGCCGGCTAGAACTGCTGCAGTAATGAAAATTTTCCCATAAATTAAAAATTTACTCTACTGAAGAGAAAATTTCCCATAAATTGAAAATTTACTCTACTGCATCAGTTTTAGCTGATCTTCCATAAATTGAAAATTTGCTTTACAGTAGCAGTTTTACCTGACTTTGAAGTTAGCTACTCTTTTGCACCAAATTTTGGTTTCTTAGCTGAAGAGCTTTGACATCGGTGCAGCTTTCTCCACCCTTACTGACGAAAGTGAAACTTTACTGCTCTACTGGAACAGTTTTAGCTAACATAAAATTTAGCTGCCCTTTTGCTCCAAATTTCAGTTTCCTAACTGATGGGATTTGACATCTATGGAGCTTTCTACAGCCTTACTGATGCGAGGGAGATGCTTAGATCGGCTTAGATTTTTTTTCGAGGATCATTTAATTAGTGACTCGCATGAATAGATTAACGAGATTCCTATTGTTCTTTTCTAATATCTAGCGAAACCACAACCAAAGGAGCGGATTTAGAAGAATTAATGGGGGAAATAACCCCTATTAAGCTTGACAACAATACACAATTTAAGACATATTGAGCTGGGCATTCCCGGTTTTTCTTTGATTATAATCTTATAACGAGTATTACCCCATCCTATTTTGGTGTGTAAAAGCATGGAAGTGGTAACTTCTCAACCACATTGACTAATATCCAATGTATTTTCATTTATCCAACATACTTACAGTTACACCGCCACTACAATTTGCATTCAAGTTTTTATATTAAGCTGCATACAAAATTTCACAAATTAAAAGGTGTTCGAAAGGTCGGAATTGCAAATTTCTTAAGCAACTATTATTCCAAACTAAGTTAGTGCTTAAAAGGGAGAAAGTGAAAACTTTTCAATTACATTAACTAACACCTAATAAATTTCCATATAGACAAACCACTGTGCTAACTTACAGCCAGTACAAAAATTCCTATTTAATTTTTTTTTATTTAACAACATATTTGTCAGCATAAACAAAGTTCTTCCATGTAATGGTTATGTGCAGTAAGAGAGCATACTCTGTTATTGTGTATATCCACTAACACACATACACCCATATTAATACAATCCCCCCCAAATGATTTCACATATGTGTGACTCTTTGTTTTTATTGTCTCTGTAATGTTCACCACATGCAAGTAATGGCGCGCATAATGATGATTACAATCGCACCTTTCATTGTGAGTCATTTTTTGCCTTTGATTCACATTCTCATTATGTGTGTGTGTGTGTGTGTATGTCTCATAGTTTTTACCTCCGCTGGATATCTAATGGTTTTTGTTATGCTAAAAAATCATTGAGAACCATCAGCAGACAATGTAACATACTGAACAGCAGCAAACAAAAACAAAAAAGGAATTAAAAAATGCTGCATGCTAAAGAACACTTTATTTGAACGTTTCTGTTTTTGTTTTGTTGTTTTTTTGCTTTGGTTTATTTACTTTTTTCCATCGGTTTATTTGTTTTCATTTTCACTTTTTTATTTTCTAAGTTATCACAGTCATTACAATGAATATTGTTGTTATTTACATTTCAAAATGGAATTTTTTCTTTCTGTATTTTCGTTTGTGGGGTTTTTTTTACGGATTTGCAACCTTGGCTGGAAAGCCAGAGAAAGTTAGTAAATTTAAAGCAAAGTTAATAAATTCCGATAAATATAGCGTAAAGTGTGAAATCTGGTATATAGATATGAGTTGAGTAAAAGTGTATCATTTCACTTCACAATATTAGTGGGGTTTTATTTGTAACTAAACAAATATCTGTCTGTAAACTGTTGTCAGTGATAATTCCGCTTTTAGAAACACGCGGCAATCCTCTCTATAGCATATTTGAAAAAAAAAAGTATTGTGGCAATAAGTGCAGTGTGGGTTTCTTACGTCTTGTAAGGGAAACCCTACGTATGAGTAATATCAATTGTTACATATTAGATATTAATCATACGACATCCATACCAATGAAATTATCTAGTTATATCGAGCTCTCATACTCAACAAAGACCAAAAGTGCAACCGATGGGTTTGAGCTTGTACCAGAAAGAAAAAAACACAATATTTCTAAACCACTTCTTCTCTTTAGTTATATTTTTACAAAAATGCGCCATTAAATCTGCAACCGATTTGTGTCAGAAAAAAGCTATATTCTAAATACTCTTCTCTGTAGCTTCAACTCTTCTCTATAGCTTTATTTTTATAAAAATGAGAAACAAGCTATCTAGTCAAGTTTTCGTTAATTTTTGAAATACTAGACAAACACAAAAACTCTACAAAAAGAGATGTTTTGGGCTGCGATCTTCACATTTGTATAGAATTGAACTATGTGTTTACATAGACAGTCAAAAGTGATATATGCTGTATATTCTTTTATTCTTTTTCTTTTCTTTTCAGAAAAGCATAACAGTGAACTCAATATTGGATAAAAACCTTCAGAGCAGCCGAAGTTTTATGCTATCTGATATACGGTGTGGGAAACGATATTCTTAGTTATAGCTTGACCAGAGTGTGTGTCAGAAATGCCTTCTTCCCACAAATAATAAATAGAATGCAACTGTTTCTTCTGGAAATACCCATATATCGTTAATCTTTCAATTGCAATTTACATAATTAGGTCCCTAAACTGTTAGGAAAATTCGGATGGCACAATTTTTCTAAAGGAAGGTTAAGCCTTGTATGGGAATTATATTAAACTAGATTAAACTTGCCTACTTGTATTGATTTTAACTTGAGTTTGGGCTCCATATTGATGGGGCATGGCTCTTTGAACGAGTTTCTGTTCCAATGAGGTCTGACCGAAAGTAGTTCTTGTGACTGTAGGCATCAGATAGAGGATTGGAAGCATGTTTTATGCGACCGTCTTCTGTATGACGGTATTAAGGACATGGACGCATTAGGGATTGTGAGGGTTGCTGACAATTGGGAGGTGACGGACATGTTATCTTCAGGAAACAGGCTGGCCGAAGCAAGTCAATTTTTAGGTAGGTTGTTTGCAAAGCGTCGAGGTAGAAGAGAGCATTAAGGTAAGAAGTTTTTGGTTTTGATTGCTGTTAGGGGTTGGGAGTTCTGTCACGTAGATGCGCTTCCATGTGTATTACAGAAAGTACGATGCATGTGAATGTGCGTTGTAGCAGCATTCTTCTTTTCTGTAAGCTTTTGCATATTAAAGGTGCGTGTAGCTGCGACTTGCTGCAGGTACATGTCTGTGTTTCGTGTAAACATATATGATGGACAACCAGTTCAATGCTATGTATGCTGTAGCAAAACTGGAGCAGTTTTTGTCTGCAAAACTCTGTCCAGGGGTTTTATTTTCTGGTAGCACGGGGGATCAGGGGCCCAAAGAACAGTTTGTTCTTGCCTGACCGTAGCGTAAGGTGCCTGGCGGGATCACACCGCGCTGGCTGTGATTAACAGAACACGTGTTGTCAGTGATCTTGCGTTACTTCAGGTTCTCCTAAAGGTAATGCGGGACTTGAAAAACATTATTCTTAGTCGGTTAGGTTGAGGTGTCTACATAGACCGCACTCCTAACCGGGAGTAAGTTCACTGCATACCAGTCACTTCAAAGGTACTTGGGCTGAGAGAGGAACTAGGGCCTTAGTAAATTTTTTCGAAAAAAAACCATGTGTCATGGCACACCGTGAGTGAGGCTTTTAAAGCGAGACCCACGTTACACTACCACAATTGATTGCCCGCTTGTGATACCTTTCTCCACAATAAAGTTCCAACTATTCGTCGTGTAAATGAATATGTTCATGATATCTTCTTGGTACATAGTATATCGAATTCACTCGTTTCCGAATTAAAAATTCATATTTTTCTATGTATTTTCAATGAAAAATCCAAAATTTGAGTCTTTTATAGGAAAGTATATAAATTGGGATGTCTTTTTTCTCCTAACTATCAAATGATTTTGTTTTAATATACGTGAACTTTTATTCCCATGACGTAAAACAATATTTCATATTTAATAGAAATTTGATTTTGGGAGGTCAGCAAATTAAAAGCGTTTGATTAATATTAATTAATTAAATATTAGAGTTTATAATTTATAGCATAACAAATTATTGACGGCCCAATGTGTTTTAATATTTTTCTATAGAGTTTTGATGTAATGTAGTCAATATAATTTAAAACATTATTTCATATTCGATAAAAATTGGTTTTTGAGAGATCAGCAAATAAAAAGCGTATGATTAATGTTAATTAACTAAATGCTAGAGGTTATAATATATCTGTGGTCACAACCCGTAACAGCCTAACTCGAGTTAGGACACAATTAAGTTATTAGCACCATCGTATTCAGCGTATCTAAATTTATTTGCTCTAAATTTTTCATGTTTGTATCTCTTCTAGGAAGGCAATTAATCCTAAAAAACCTAATAGCTTAAGTTATTTTTCTAAATGACTGTTTTGGCATAACTGCCTAAGTCAATTTAGGATTACAACAAATATAAACATTATTTTTTCATCATTGCCTAAATCAACTTAAGTCGTTAATCCAAAACAAATAAAGAAACAATTTTATTTTCCTAACTTGAGTTAAGCTCTTATTCCGAATTACAATTTCGTTTTTTGATAAACATAAATTGAGTTAAGGTCTTTCTCTAAACTTAAAGTTTTTTATTTAATCTGGAATAATAGCCTAACTCAACTAAGTGTCTTTTTCGATAATATCTTTTGACTGCGAGAATAAACAACTATTTTTGTTAACAACTAAGTAAAGAAATTCGTTTCCAAGGAATCTGTAGCAAAGTTTTCCAAAAAACACCTTCTCCTGATTTTCAGTGAAGATTCAAAACTTTAAACTCCTGTACTGAAAATATTGAAAAACAGACTTAGGCTGTTATGGGTTGTGACCACAGATATGGCATGAAAGATTTTTGACGACCAAATGTGTATTTTCCTTAAAAATTTTGATGCAACTTAATCAAATTAATTTTTTTTTTCGCTTTGGGTGTACTTTTATTTCCATGACCTAAAACAATAGTTCGCGTTATTGTGAAAACGAGGGAAGTTGTTTTTTTTTTTCATAGAGCTTATTATCAGCTCTTCGGAGTTAAAAAAAAATCCATCAATTATAGCAGCACTCTCTAAGTTTTCTTCTAAGTCGTAGACTGTTGATGGTTAATATGGGGAACAAGCAAAAGTATTTTGACGGCAGCAAAAGGGCATTTATAGATAGAAATGTTAAGTTGACCGGATCAGCAAGCCTCCTCGTAGCTATCATTTTTACCCTTATTACTTAAATTTTGCAACAATGCCACCTCTCTCATCCGTTAAAATTTCAAATCTGTGATTTGTTTGTAAAGAATAGATCCAAATATACCATACCTTCTATTGCCGACTATTCTGAATACACCATTAACTAAAGGGTCGCCAATACAACCCCACTAACTACTTTTATACATATTTTCAAAATTTCGGCAGACTGCTCCAAATTTATTTGAATCACATACAAAGAACTCTATAGATCTGCGACTTACATAATGCGTGGATATATTAAGGTAACGTCAAATAAACTTCAACCGAAATCTAAAATTTTTCTTTTCACCTTTCAGCTAAAAAACAACAACGAATAAACTGCTTCTTTTGCTTCGATTTATATACTTTAATTCAATTTCTATACCGTCCTGAATTTCCTGGAACTTTGCTTAAATCCTGGTTGATGATATATTACAAGAAATTGCCTGCTGTGTTGAAAATACGTAAAAATATTTTTCTGACCGTATAAATCCAGCAACTTAAAAATGAAAAGAAAACACACAAAATATAAATAAAATATCCATATTAAGTTTAACATGAAAGAGCGACTAAAATCATTTGTTTTATAGCAACGAAGAAATATTTTAAAATGCCCATCAAATGTAAAGTGTGAGAAACCAAACGCAGAGAGTATCAGTATATCCCTATGATAAATGTGTACTGACACATGTAAATCATTTATTAAAGAAAATATTCCCTTCTCGTTCTCCACTTGCAAAAACACAACACGAATTACTGTTGTTCATGCGATGCCAAAGAGCTTAAGATATATGACAGGGGTATCTTAGGAATACTCCGGAACATATTGTTTATTCTTAAAGGCTTTTGAAAGAAAACAATACAAACAACACATAGAGTGTTCAGAGCTTGAATACGGAATATTATGCATTGAATATATAAATACGTACAATGGTTATAATATGATAAATAACGATATAAGTTAATTCTTTTATTTCTGCAGGGGATAATTTTCTTCTTTGCTGGGGATAAAAAGTTTAATATACCTATAGACTTAATATTGTAATAGATAGTATGTCTGAAATTTTGTGTAATAAAATTTAATAAATTTTGTGGAATAAAATTTAATAAATTTTAATTTGGAAGGCCAGCTACTGAAAGACGTATGATTAATATTAATTTAAATACTAGGGCGTATGATTGATAGTATTTGTATAAATCATGTATTTGACGGATAAAGGTATATTAACATTTTACTTAATATTTTTGATACGATCTAATCAGGCTGGTTTAACTTCATTGTGCTGAAAAAAATATTTCATATATTTGCGAAAACGTAGGAAGTTTCGAAAAAGTATCCGGATAATAAACCAAAAGATGGACTATAATTTTCTTTATCATTTTATTTTTTTTTTTAACTTTACAAAGATTAAAAGCTTCTTTTATCCAAAAACTCTTTGCAAGTTTTCTTCCAAATTCATGAACGTTGATAGTTCACGCATGAAATTAGCAAAAGTTAAAGAAGTTTTGGGGAAAGCTACCATTCATTTCCTTGTTATTTAAATTTGCAGCGTAGCCTTCTGTGTACCTTTATATCAATTTTGAAATCTCCCTTTGTGTTACGTGCTTAAAGCGTAAGAGGAGTATGCGCTCCAATATTAAGCATTCTAACTTCAAACATTTGTTTTAAGCATCCTACTTATATATCTTAAAAGTCAGGACTGCAAAAAAAACTCTCGCCATTATGCGCCTACGCTTTAAAAGCAATGTGAACTTTCAATGTCGTGATTCTAGCTTGTAAGGAAAGACAACAAATATTACATTTTTTTTATAATTACTTTACAAATTCCAATTTGTGCGTACATAATCTGAAGTTATTTTGCCAAACTTATGAATGTAGATAACGTTTTTTTTTTTGGTGCTCAACGTATTCTAATATATTCATGTCTCGTATTGAAGTATTCAGCTCCATCTGGTGATGACGTCCTATCATACGGTCAGCTGGCAGTTGCAGCAGCGCCAACACAGCTGGATGATGGCATACATGGAGTTCACACATTCATATGCACACACATGCAAGCAAGCAACTAATAAATAAAAAGGAAAACGATAGAATAAAGAGTCATTCATTGTCTTCCAAGCCTCCCTAACGCAATGTAGATTGTGGTAGTTACAGTTTTCTTTTTTTCTATAGTTCAATATTGCTTCGAATATGCCATGCCTAAGAAAAATCCAAATTCGCAAGCCGACTGTCCTGAGAGATTTTTAATATCTTACAGCTATCCTGGTATTTAATACTGCGGCTATTTCGTTGTATTACTCTGGGAAGTCATGACTGAGGAAAATAACTGGTATTACGGCAATCAGAAGTCTTGAAGAATTTCCATTATTTTAGCCATGTAGTTATTAGTATCCAGTAGTAAGGGTACCGTGCCATATAAGTTCAGTGACATTTCCTCTGAGATAGCAGTCTTATTATACACATTTGCAGACGCCCTGCCAGGACTCCAAAAAAATTTCGCCATTATGCGCCTACGCTATGAAAGGAATGTAAACTTTCAATGTCGTGTTTGTAGCCCTGTCATATAGAATCCTTATTTTATATATTATATATTATTGATGACTTCCAAAGTTCCTGTACTGTTTCTCGTATTCGAATCTTCCGGTTATTCTCCCGTACAAGTTCGACGACGCCATGCATGAGAGAATGCCATTTCGTACACCCATTCGGTTATGTCCTGCCGAAGGCAATATGAATTGGTAACTAAACAGGCATAGATTCTACTGGGTTTCTGGGATTTTTGTGCTGCAACTATCTTGATTTTTAGTACTGGTTTATCTTGACGTATTTGTTTGAGAACGCACATTAAAGGAAGCACTGCCTGAAGCGATGTGAACTGTTAACTTGTCTCTTTCCGTCTGTCAGTTATACTAAACTTAATCAGTGACTACCATAATTCTCTCCCTAAAGTAGGGAATACGAATAGGTAACTTAACGGTCATCGGTTGCCTTCTAGTATTTTTGTCCTGCGGTTATCCCGATTTTTGGTTCAAGTTTAATTTATTGTATTTATTCCACACTTTGCCTGAAACGAGCTGGAATGCTAATTTGTCTATTACAAACCTTGTAGGGTTTCGAGTATTCTGGTTCTGGAAGCATTTCTAGTTAATTAATTTGTATGACCATCTTACTGTAATTCAATTCGGTCAACTGCATATTCGGTCTAAGTGATTTGCTAAAATTACTCGGGGATTATTTGGAATCTAAACCAACACCCAAAAAAATAACTAGTCCTGCACGATTTCTATTACCACTTCTTGAATGTGCACAGTTTCATAAGTTTGAAGACACTTTGCCAAGTAAATGCTATTGTCATCGCTATCTTAGTGCTACCTCGGAAACTCTTTGCCTGAAGAAATCCAAAACAGTTCTCTTTAGCCAGCCACATCCGTCGCCCTCCTTTAAGATCGTTTCAGAAATATTTTGATTGAAAAAATCCGAGTTAGGACACTCTACCTGATCAAATACATACCAGTACCAAAGTCAAAGCTGTTTTAATCGTTATTTAGGTACTCATTCGTGGACACTTTTTCTAAGGAAATGTAAACTAATATCGCAATAATAACTGCTTCAGTAGGATTTCTGGTATAATGCGATTATGTTGTACAATTAAAGAGACGCCTTGAAATCTCAAAGCTTTTGCCATCATTATCTTCTCATTAAATCGGGGACGCACTGGCTGAGGGAATCCACACTAGCAGTTTTTACTTAGTCGCAAGCGCTATATTTTCCATGTCTGAGAAGAGAATTGTAATCGCACAATTTTGCCCAGATCAACGTCTCCCTTTTATTAGTCCAGAAACACACCGCCTGGGGCATTACCATGTAACAGTCAAGTCGCATAGTTGGCGAGTTTTTGCCATAAAGTTCTTATATATTATCATTGAATCCATAACAGCATCGCAGCCACTACAAGGAATTTATATCCCCCATCGACTTAAGCTTTACTGCAACTGAGAACTAAGTTAAGATTAATATCATGTGGATTTCATATTCAGTTCAGCTTTTTGTTATTTTTTGTTGCGCATTTAAATGCTGTGTAAAGGACAATGACAACATTGTACCCAATCTAGCCTTAAGAAAGGATAGTTCGTCATGATAGGTCCTCTACAATTGTTGGAACGATTACATTTTCGCCTTTCCATTCACTTTTTGACTACTAAAAATAAGAATTTTAAACAATTCTTAATATGCATTTTCACTGCAAATGTACCACACAAAGGTAATTACATGACTTTAGCTTCAGACGTTTACGTTCATTTTTCTTGCTTTCGTTCTTTCCTGTTGCATTTTCTTCAAAGTGAATACCGGAAAACATATTTAAATGCCAAAGCAGTGGCAAATATATAGGCTATAAATTTGGCAATTTTTATGAGGACCTCGACCCAGCTTAATGTAAGTCAATGTATAGGTACAAAATCCTGCTTGATAACCAGATTATTTTGAGACAGCAATTTTGAGTAAATTTATTTGTTAATGAACTCGTGAAATTTAAGTGATTTAGGCACTGCTTTCTGTTTTCAAACTGCATATAAATTGTATAAGTTTATTTGTTAGCTGGGAATTGAGATGATTGGCAACCTTGCTATGAATTAGGATCATTACGACAGCAAATTTGCTATATAACTGCGCACAAATTAGATGCTTTTAGTCTAGACTACATCATAGTATTTTCATAGTTAAAACTAAACCCATAAACTCATTATGTGTAACACATTTCTTTACATATTTTTAGTTTTAATTTGAAATAAACGTCTTACAAACCAAAAAAGAAAAAAAAAATTGAAAATATTGAAAAATATTGAAAACCATCTATTTCTATGCACAGTCAAATTCCACAATAAATGTAATGTTTAAGGATTTTCCTTACAAATCAAACAAAATGCATTGGCACGTTTCACTTGGTGGTTCTTTGCATACATGCATATCTACAGAAACTTAAGTTTTTCTTTTTTCAAAATCAATTTTTCATTTCAATGTTTCAGTGTTGGAAAGCATTTCATCTGAGTTTAGTACTCTGTGCCCTCGTTTACAAATGTGGATACTTTTTTGTTCCCTGCAATGTAGAGTAAATACAAATTCTTACTTTCCCCCTATCATGAATGTATGCAGACACATACTATCGTATTGTGTGTTTTGCATATAAAATAACAAAATATACTTTACGCTTCACTTACAGCCGCTTTCTCTTCCCAATGCTCTGCTCTTTTGTGCTGGAGTTGTTTTTTTATGTAATTTTATACACACACACAAACACACATACATTTATTTAAAAAAAAAATAATAGCTTCAAGTATTTTGTATAAATATCGTCATCACGTGTTGGAACACTATTTCATTTGATATGCTAGCAACCTACATATGTATGTATGTGTAATCTCAAAAGTATGCTATACTGTATAGGACTCCCAGAAGTATGTGATGCCAAAAGTATGCCAATGTGTGAGTGGCAAACGTTTTCATCTTTTGCACGTATGTCTATGTGAGGGTGTGACATGATTTGCCATGAATGAATGATATTTGGAAAACGTTTTGTTATTTTATTTCATTTTACATAAAAAAATGCCCCCTTTCCCTCTCTCTTATCTGCCTCGTTGTGTGTGTGTTTGCGTATGTGTGATATCGTCACTATTGTTGCTGTTCTGCCATCTACACTAAATGTAAAATAAATTATTGATATATATTTGTTTGCCCATGGAAAAACTCAACCGAATCGAAGAGATTGATAGATGGGTTTTGATACTTAGAACAAATAAAAAATGAATTAAAGATAGATTACCAGCTAGAAAAAAGCAAGCACTACGAATTGCGAATGGGAGAAAAAAAAAAAACGTATCTTGAACACATCAACCGTTATTTATGTAACTAGTGTGCGATATTTGAAATTTGCAGACAAAATGACATGTCAGCAAAGATTTAATATCGTTTGGGTGTTTTAATATTTATAGAATTTACAGTAATTTGAATTAAGCCAATATCTTCAAGATGTTGAAATGTTTCATGTTGACTATGATTGATTACAATTATGGTTAAGGCTTGTAAGGCAATTAATATGACACCTCAATTGCGGATGTCGTAAAATCTTAATATGAGTACAATTATATATATAAACAGTTTTGTTGATCAATGGTGGGACTCAGTCATTAGTTAAAAATCTGATACAAATTTATTTTACACTGTGATTATTCAACTGCAAATTTATGTAAAAAGATGAATGTTACAAAGTTGTCAACGAAGTGCAACCGTTTCATTTTTTACGTAGTAAGTTTAATGAATATTTCCATAAATTTTCAGCAAGACAGGTAGAATTCTCTCTGCACAACTTGTTATTTAACACGAGGATGAGGATATTATGACATAATCAGTTGGTTGACTCTGTTAGTCTAATTTGCTGCTAAGTCAAGATAGATGCAATCATCCACCACTGTGAGATTATAGCCCTTAACGTCGAAATAGTGTCCGAAACTAGTGGTCTCCTTCTCCGTCGAAACAAATAACTTGATTTGTCTTATTTTACCGCGAGAATTACTTTTACTAACTCGTTTTCAACACTTGAGTAGACTGCAGTAACATCTATCATTTATTGTTCAATGATGCCTCTACCATCAGCGTTTGAGTGTAAAGTATAGCTTGGTTTGAAGCCAGCGCCAGCATTGTTTATTGAATTTTACCTCATTACTACCTCCAAGACTATCTTAGGGAGGTCTCATAATAGGTTGCGACTTTATTTATAGTCTCTTCTGATGTAAAAAGAGCGATTATAGCTCTTAACGTCGAAATAGTGTCCGAAGCTAGTGGTCTCCTTGTCCGTCGTAACAAATAACTTGATTTGTCTTCTTTTACCTCGAGAATCACTTTTACTAACTCGTTTTCAATACTTGAGTAGACTGCAGTAACACCTACGAGTTATCGTTCAATAATGCCTCCGTCATCTGCGTTTGAGTGTATAATATGGCTTGGTTTGAAGCTAGCGCCAGCATTGTTTATTGAATTTTACCTCATAACTATCTAAAAGAGTATCTTAGGGAGGTCTCATAATAGATTGTGACTTTATTTAAAGCTTCTTCTGATATAAAAAGAGAGGTTGTAGCCCTTAACGTCGAAATAGTGTTCGAAACAAGTAGGTTCCTTGTCGGTCGAAACAAATAACTTGATTTTGTCTTCGTTTACTGCCAGAAACACTTTTGCTAAATCGTTCTCAATGCTTGCAAAGGTTGCAGTAACATTTACCAGTTATCGTTCAATGATGCCACCATCATCAGCATTTGAGTGTAAAATATGGTTAGCGCCAGCATTGTTTATGGCATTTTGCCTCATAATTATTTCCAAGGGTATGTTAGGTAGGTCTCATAATAGGTTGTGACTTTATATAAAGCCTCTTCTGATGTAAAAAGAATTACTAAAAGTTACCTTATATTTATTGAGGAGTTGCATCGATTACCATCATTCTGCAAGGATATATAATTTTTGTCCCTATAGCAATCTTGGTGATGGTTTCGTACATTTTTTGTCGTATAAGGCATTCGAGTGCAGTTTTAGAGTCAACGATATATGTCGACTTAATCTTCCAGGCTCTTCTTCCTACTTGCTGCAGTATGAACATAAAAAACCAAATTTCTTGCATCTCATGAATGAGGGAGAGAATGGAAGAGCTTCTCTTATGTTAGATGAGCTTTCACACATTCTATTTTTAAACTAACCCAACATGATCTGCATTATAAAGATGATTATAAACGTCACAGTTCAAGAAACATTTACAAGACTTGTCGATTACTCGACCATTCTATATGTTCGTCAGATACATTGAGATGATAGATGGCTGTATCCTGTGTTGAACCTGCGATCATGCGAACGAAATCAAAATATCTAGCGTGCCGTAGGGTAGTATTTTGGGATCTTTGTTGTTTAATTTATTTATAAAGGATATTTCTAACTGGTTTTGAAAAAGTACATTTTCTTTTATATGCAGGTGACTTAAAAATGTATCACAAAATTTCTAATATTTCTGAAGCTGTAGATCTTCAGAACGATTTAGATGATCTTGCTGACTGGTGTTTCCTAAATAAACTTTCATTAAATCTATCAAAATGTGTTCATATTTCATTTTCAAGGTTTCGTAACTAAATTCAACTGGTTTTCAAAAATTAGTGATTACAGGCACCTCACTACTGAAAGTAAAATTTAAGGGTTGTTTTGCTGTGGCGCTAAATTTCACCTTGCGCATAAATTATATTATCCTTAAAACTTATTCTATACGCTAATATTAGAAGAAATTGTCCCTCTTTCACTGAACCACATACTTTACAAATGGTGTATACTTCCTATGTAAGATCAAAGTTGAAATACGTCTTTGTTGTTTGGAGTCCTTTTAGCCAAGCCAATATATCACGCATAGAAAAAATTGAGTGGGTTTTTCTGCAATTTGCTTTCTCCTCAATTAACTTTGGTAATTTTGTGCCTCCTTATATTTCCAAATGCTGGTTACAGGGCTTACCGCCATTGCAATATCGCCGTATTTATCTTACCTTGTTATTTGTATTCGATGTAATAGCTGGTACAACTGACTGTTCTGAATTATTGTGGCTTAGACCGTTTTATGTTTCGCCGAGATCACTCAGATATCATTAGATAACGGGTGGGCCATATGGGTGTTGGCGGCTTAAATATTCAATTAAAAAAAAAAACTACGAAACATAAAAAAAATATATTTGTATTTGTAAAAAGTAGAAGCATGGGAATTTTTAAGACTTAAAAATAATGTTGTCCAAATGGCTTTCCTCGGCTGCTGGACACTCTTCGAGCCGAAGTCTCAAATTTTGGAAAACTCGTTGAAAAGTTGTTCTCGGTATTTGGTTACTTTCCTGAATAATGTTCCTCTTCAACTGCTCTAAATTGGTCGGATTATTCTCGTAGACTACGATTTGAGGTAGCTCCATAGAAAATAATCGCATGGAGAGAGATCGGGACTACGTGGGGGCCATTCAATATCCCCCCTTTTCGAAATGAGTTTTTCAGGAAAAACATTTTTCAGTAGCTCTATGGATACAATAGCCGTATGGCATGCGGCCCCATTCTGTTGAAACCACATCCTCGGGGTATTGCCTTGAAGTTCTTGCAAAGCTGGCACCAAAAAGTCTGCTAGCATGTTGCAATAATTGTTCGCTCTAACCGTCGATAACTGAAACACGAACAGCTCCACAATGTCTGCTGATCTTGCAGAAACTGGACGACCACGAACCGTAATTGGTATTGTTGAGCCGGTTGTTTCGAACATTCTGATCCATTTTCGTATCACATTGGCGCTTGGAACTTCACTTAAATCGTGTAAACCGTGTTCATGCCGATACAAACGTCGAGCAGTAATCACTGATTTATTTTTTTTCGTAAAACGCTCGGACACAAAATGCACGCTGCGCTCCCGTGTACGGCTCCATGGCGACTAAATTTCCAGGAAGCAGTGCAGCGAACAACATATCCCCCCGCCACCCCGCGCCGCGCGTTTCCGAGAAATTGAAGAATTAAATCGCCAACACTCAAACGGCCCACCCTGTATTTAATGTAACACACCATTCCACAAATTATGATCAGCACAGTGCTTTGAATCACGGATTTATTGAATTCAATATCGTAAATGGTATTGCAAGAAATGAATACCCAGTTCAACACCTAGAGTTCTGTATGTCTAGAAATAACTTTAAACTGCTCCTTTTTAGATGTTTAAAATAAAATAGTTTACGTATTTACATAACTTTCTTGAAATATGTTATGTCAATTCTTAGTTTGTAAGGATTTATATGTCCTTACAGACATTCATATGTATAAATGAAATGAAATAAAATGAAATGAATATGGAAAAAATAAATAATACTTCAGATGGCTGGTATTTAACAGCTGACAGTCTAGTCAAATCGGTGTTTTTGAATTTACTAAATGAATGAGTGGATAAATATGAATTTACTGATTTTTTAAAAGTGGTTAAAATGTTATTCTCTTTGAACGACTTTCACGTTATATCAAATCTCAGATGTTAATAAGTAAAATCACATTACAAAATACTAAAAGATGGTTGGAAATACAAAATTCCTTAAAAATGTTACTTGCTGTTTTTGCTGCTATTTCAAAGTTGCACCCTGAAACAATGAGATTTTATTAAAAATGACAATAACCCATTTAACTTGATTTTCTTTTTCTTTTATGTTTGCAGGCCAACTTTATATCATGTTTCATTGCTTATTATCTCATTTTTTCGCATTTAAACACTTTCTTAGACCGCATTATACGTTCACAACTAATGTTATGTCTTATTAAGAGCAAAGAACTTTTAGTTTTACCTTAGTGTGTGCAAAGTTTTTAACGTTTTTCCCCTTTTTTTGTACACTCCCGTATCCTTTCAACATCCCTAAGTAACCCGACTAACAATATACTTCCTTTATACTGCAAAGCAACTACTCTGAAACGGAATACAACTTACGGAAAATACTGAATGGGTTTTCTCAACTCTTATCTGAGTCCCACAAGCACTTAAAACAAAAACAATACAATACAGTTTTGCAACATTATTTTAAACCATAACAATTTACTGTAGCGAGAATGTGTTTGTTTGTGTATGTGTATGTGAGAGTGTGTTTGTGTGTGCGGGGAGTTGATGATGGTAAACTCTTTTAAGTTGTAGTTTTCAGTTAATAAAACTTAAATTTAGTATCGCAACTTAAAGACGACGAAGGCAAGTTTCAAATGGAAATCTTCATAATAGTTTAAACAAGTTATGTGGAATATGTGCAAGGCAGTGGGGTTAACAAAATAATTATAACAATAATGGAAACCATGACAGTGTATAAAAACATCGTTAAAACTAATCTCATAATACCAATCTAACATCATAATCTACAATGTATTTAAAATTTGAATTTAAATATCTACTTCAATTTTCTCCCAATAAGCGGGCTATCCTTTTTAACGACGATGAGGATATCCTACAGTCACAAAGAGGATGCGTCGTGTCTTATTATGAATTAGTTTATACAATTTTTTACAATTTTTGTGCGTATTTTGTGTGCATCCTCGCAAGAATGTTTTTAAAACCAAACATTTTCAGGAATCGGCAAGAAATGTTTTCTAGATTGATTTGATTTGAGTGAGGTCAGTGTGAATCCTTTGTTCGTCTAAACTGCCAGATCTACTTTTAATGTTATGTTTTAAGTTTCTCATAATCATCTCTACAGTCACAAAGCGGATGCGTCGTGTCTTATTATGAAAAAATTTTGAATTAGTTTATATAATTTTTTAAAATTTTTGTGCGTATTTTATGTGCATCCTCGCAAGATTGTTTTTAAAACCAAACATTTTCAGGAATCGACAAGAAATGTTTTCTAGATTGGTTTGATTTGAGGGCAGTGTGAATCCTTTGTTCGTCTAAACTGCCAGATTTATTTTTTATGCTCCATTTTAAGTTTCTCATAATCATCTCTTCCAATATGGTTTGTTGCTATACCTAAAGCTTCGATTGATTCAGTCTTCAGCCTAGGAAGACTTTGTGTTAGTCAGCGTCACACCACGAATATGTATTAGGTTCGCGGCAATGGATTCATACAAATTTTGTACTATGGCAGATGTCAAAGGCAGCTTTACACATAACGAAATGATTATTAATTATAAAATTTTTTTTTATCAGGTTATATACCGGATTTCCAGGATAAATCATAGAGCGAATACGTGATCAATTACAGATCTAACAAAGCATCAACTAAGTTTAATTAAACGAGATATGAGAGGCTTTATACATAACATAAATCTTAACCGATTTATAGCCTTTGAAGGACACATGACATCAATCATGGATCAGGTGAATGTGTGAGAGAGCGATTAAATAAAAAAAAAAAAAAACTGAAGTTTTCAAACTTTTGTATATAAATATTTTTACCTGCTGCAGTGATAGTAAATAAGAAAAACCAAACAAAAAAAAATTCTTATTAATTAGTTAACATCGATGATCATATTATTGTGCGACTTGCCACTGTAATGCTCCTATTTCACATTGCCGACTAGAGCTTTAACCACCTCTTAAGAAGAAAATGAGCTCTTACGCATTATAATTTTTACTTTCATTATATAATTTGGGGAAAATAAAATTCATTTTAAATTCTCTTTATCACTGTTTTAATACCAGCATTATTTTATTTAACAAAAACTTACAACTTTAGGATCTGTAACTTTTAATGTTAACGTGCAACTGCAGCAGAAGTAGTAACATCGTTAACGCTAACAACACCGCCGCCGCCATCACCAGCAACCTTGCCACCAACCACGAATGACAGCACCATCAACGGCAATACGATATCGTTTGTACCCACCTCTTCATTATTATCGTAAAGTTGATGACAAGGATGATTATTATGATCATCAGCATCAACATCCGCATCATCTCGCGCCACCAAGAAACACATATTCCATTTAGTTTAAGTGCAAATAACATTAATGCACTTCCCGTGTTGTCACCGCTCAGCTTTTTTGCGACTTTGTCATCATTTTTTTCCCCCCCGAGCTTTTTATTACACTTCATACTCTTTGGCACACAGCATGTAAGTATTTAAAATGCTTAAAGGTGTCGTCTGTGTGATTTTTCTGCCGCACCGGAAGCAGGATAAAAGATAAAATGGAACGAAAAGATAGTGAAATGTTAGTGAAATCCAGGCAAAAAAAAAAAAAAAACAAGTTGAAACAAGTGAATGTTGCGTTAAGCGTTAAGATTATAGCAAACGACAGTTACATTTGGCACAGTGCACTACTCTATCGCACATCTGACGTATTGCATATCTTACACGCTTCAATGTGGGCGGACGACGTGATATCCACACTTTCTTTCTCATTACTATGAATCGAACTGCATACATCTGCACAGCAGCTCTTCATATGTCATGTGAAGGAGTTTTCAGGATTTTTGCCACAAATGACAGAAAATATCTGAATGTTTACTTTTACTTTCCTTATAATGATAGACAGATGTACTGGCGTAATCAATTTAACATCTTTTCCTAGAATTCCACACACGGCACACGGTCTGGCCGACCAGCAGTTCTACCCATATGACAACATCAGGGAATGGCTAGATTGGATAGTCCGAATCGAGCTTTGCCAGAAAGATGGGGAAAAGTAGTTGCTAGCGATGGGAAATACTTTCAATGAATCATTTGTAAACATGTTTTCATAATAAAGTTGAATTAAAAAAAAAAAAAAAAATAATAGTTCGAACTTAGTTATTCACCTAATATATCAACTAAAGTGTGACTTATACGAGTATATATATTATACATATATATTTATATATTCGATATGGGTTCAAATATTCAAATTAGGTGAGTAACAGCAATTAAGATTGAAATGGAAATGATATGCTAACTGCCTTTGCCACTTAAGTTGTATTTAAAGAAAATGATCTAAGGATATTTTACAGCGCTTAATGGAGCCACTTCAGAAGCATATTTTGAAAATGTGGTCTTCTTCGTTTCATCGCATTTTTGATATTTCGCGAATTTTGATTATGTGGCGCACCGTTGTGCAACGCCTAATGCAAGGGATTATCATACTTTTAGTCATGGATTACAGCCATGTTGCAACTATTTTTTTCATTGTGTCCTGACGGACATTTTGAACAATTGATCAATGGACAAGCCTATTAAAAGCTACTCAAATAGACTTTCAGAAGCTTCCCTAGACTGCGTGCCACTATCAGTGAGTCTAAACATGGTATTAGTGTAATCTCATTAAAATCAATTTTTCCTATAGTAAATTTATGTTCTTTTCATAAGGAAAAAATTCCACTAAACTCTGTGTGCTCGTGAAAAAAAGTTCGAGTCAGTCCAAGTTTTTCTTTGTGTTGTTTTCCCGCATTGAAATTGGAACAAATTACGTAACCACTACAAGACACAACATACAGGGCAATCCATTTAGTGGTTTCGAAACCGCCGGTATGGCAAGACTGTCAGCTGTTAAATATCTGTTTTGTAAAGTGTTATTTATTTAGCAAATGGTGTGCCATTAACAAATATGGGCCGTTAAACGATCGAGGAACGCGTAAAAATAGTTAAAACTTAATACAAAAGTGGAACTTTTCGTGACTTACTACTATGACACTAAATTAAATGATATACTGTGAATCACATTGAATTGCATTAAACTGCGTGGAGTTCAATAACTTTAATCATCTCTTGATTTATTTAATAGTTTCCTCAAATTATCAAAGTGAACTAGGTATTTGTTTGTTGCTGTGAAGGCCACTACTACCCTTTTGGGGTGTTGTCTTTGAATTTAAATAAAAATATATCTTGTAATGTAAATGAGAATATTGCCCGTCTCTTTTTTTTATAAACTTCCTTGTGAGTAAAAAATAAGATTGTTGAATTACTTCGAATTATATTAAATTACGCTGAATTAAGTTGGTTTACGTGGGATTACGTCGCATTACATGATATTACGCTGAGTTATCCTGAACTACATTAAATTACGTTGATTTGCCTTCAACCAAATAACCTAATATTTGACAAAAGTTGCAAAAATTAGTGTATTTATTAGTGTAAAGGCCAATTCAAGCAACTTTGTAACTTTATATAAGATGCTCAATTTTGTTGCGCCCACATGACGGAGGACTCGTGGTTAAAACCAGTGATAACCTCGCTACATTTTTTCGTCAGCCGTCAACAGAAAATAAAAATCTATAACATATAATATATTTAAGTTAAAAATTTTCTCGTTTCCTCCACTTTTTACACGAAATCTTCCGCATGTGTTCCCAGCCACCTCCATTTTCCTCGAACCTATTCTTCTGGGGTTTAAATCCATATTTCCCGGATCTCAAGCACAAATCAGAAATTTAGTTTTTTCCAATTCCCATCCTTTTGTTGCTAATTGTTCCCCCAAATATTCCAAATCAACAAGAATTTTGAGTTCTTCCTAACTTCCTGCATTTTCTTGAAACTTATTCTTCTAAATTTTAAATCCAGAACTCCCGAATTTGAAGCACGAATCAGAAATTTAGTACTTCAAAATTCCCCTCTTTTTGTTCCAAACCCCCAATTATTCCCGCAAGTGTAACAAACCAACATGAATTCTGAGTTCTTCCCAAGTATTTATATTTTCTTGGAATCTATTCTAAGTACAGAACTCTCAATCACAAACCAGAAATTCAGTCTTTTAATCCCCTCCTTTTGTTCCAAACCCCCAGTTGTTTCCGCAAGTGTTTCACCTACTTTCTTGGAATCTATTCTTCTAAGGAAAAGAGTTTTTAACAAGAAAAAATTGATTGGAAATCTGGATAGACAAAGGTATAAAATAGGGTGTCATAATTTTAAAAATTTCTGCATAATACCTATAGATAGGCTATTAATTCTTAATATGAAAATAAGACTTAAGCGCAATTTCATTAAAAAGTTATTGTTATTTAAAAGACATAGAAAACATGTAAACTTTCAGAAATCCTTTATAAAGAACACCCATTTCTACACCGCTGAATGCCTTCAATCCCTCAAGAATGTATACAATCCTTTAGAATTGTTGACCATTTATATATTAATGTAACAAAACGTAAAAACTAACATCCAACAACATTTAGATGGAAATAAGAAAGCAACTACTTCACGCCGTAGCACATCTCTTAATGCTGCCATCTTCTTTCGTTGCATTCTCAGGCCATATTTCATCTTTTTTTTCTTTTTTTAGATCCGTTTGACTGCTTAACTTATTTAAAATGGGTTTGCCTCTTCATCGCTCTCACCCGATTTTGTTCTTTGAACTCAATAGCCCTCTTAGCATTATTTTAAATAATACTGTGGCTGTTATTGTTAAGTTTACAAAAATAAACTACTACAGCAACATGAAAAGTAAAAAACGAAGTTGAAGACAAAAGCCGGATATCCGGTGTCGTCTTTTAAGAAACTGTTGCAGCAATAGAGGCAAGAAATGGTGCAAGATAAAAAAAGGCGACAGGGAAAACTACCAACCGAATGTACATATTTAACAGACAATGAAAATGTATCCTAGCGGATACAACAAAAGGAGTGGGTGTGAGAGAGAGAGAGAGAAAGAGAGGAAAGAATAGATAATAAAGGACATCGGAGCACAGAGAAGGCTATTTAAAGTGTAATTTAAAAGCTGTCGCAAAAGGAGTAAATTTAACGTTTAGTTTCCTGAAAGGAAAGATTACGTTGAAAAAGGGGAAGTAGGAATCAAATCGAAAGATTAAGTCCCAACTTCTTAAGAGCAAAAGGAGACAGGGAAATGCTTACAAATAGCAATATCTAAATGAAAAGCGTTAAATCTGAAAAGATCTAAAATTTGAAAGTTGAAAGTGTACAGTCTTCACAACTTGTGAATTTTGTTGCCCACAAATCTGAAAAAATTGGAAATAAACCGATCAGCTGAAAAATTTTTGAATTCCTAAACTGAAGAGCTGATAAATCGGTAAATTGATAGACTGACATGTATAAAAATTGCTAAAAAGTAACTTTAAAAATCTATAACCTGATAATTACATAATTTGATAAACAGATAAGCTAATCTATTGACATATGTATATATGAGATCATAAGCTGTTTAGATAACACTCGTACACTGATAAGTCAATAGATTCAAGAAATGATAAGCTGATGTTCTAAAAATTTATAAGCTTGTAAGCTGACTAACTGAAAAGTTCGTACGCAGCTTATAAAATGATAAAATAAAAAACGTCAAAGTATATACGCAGAGTGGCGCACGAACCGTGCTGCAAACCCAATGTCCATGTCAATGAGAACTGCGCTGAGAACGTATCCGTTCCAACAGCATTTGATTCCAGCAAGATACAGCAACTGCACACATAGCCAGACCAGTTATGTTGGAGCTACAGCGAAAATTCCCAAACAAATTAATACCCAGAAGCTCCAATTTTTGCTGGCCTTTGATTGCTTTTAGAGGGCTATGTCAAGCAAGAGGTGTACAAAACGAAACCGAAGAATTAGACTGAACTGAAGCAGTCCAATAAAACTACAATTGAGGCGATTTTGAATTCAACCCCTCAGGCCGCAATGAATAATTTTCTGATTAGGTGGCACAAAGGCGTAAATGAGAATGGATGCCATTTACCGCTAATCATCTTCAAAACCAAGTAGTTATAATATATAAAACAAATTGATTTTTCTATACAAAAGAGAAAACTAATTAAATGAAATGTATTCAATAAAAAAAAGTTATTCGAATCTCCTATTTTAGATAAATTCCTGCGCCACTCTATACTTGAGCATTAAAAGTTGGACAATTTAATTAATTTTTGATAAGCTTAAAAATTAAAAACAAAATGCATACGCTAATAACCAAATAAGTCAAACAAATGAGGAGAAGGAGAGGAGTCAAAGTTCGGTCAAAGCTTGTAAGTCCATCACCAATGTTTACAACTTTAAGCAATTTTCTAGAAAAAATTCTTAAGGCTTGATAAGTTGATAAGTAGATTAGTTGATAAGTTGACTATATTATAAATTGATAACTTGATAAATTGATAAGTTGATAATTTTGATAATTGATAACTTGGTAAGTTGATAAGCTGATAACTTGATAAGTGGATGAGTTTATAAGTTATTAAGGTGATAAGTTGATAGGGCGATAAGTTGATCAATTGGTAAGTTGATAAGTTGACAAGATGATAAATTGATAAGTTGATAAGTTTATAAGTTGACAATTTGATAAGTTTTTAAGTTGATTCGTTTATAAGTTGATAATTTCATAAATTGATAAGTTGAAAATTGACAAGTTGATAAGTTGACAAGATGAGAAGTTAATAACTTGATAAGTTGATAAGATAATAAATTGATAACTTGATAAGTCGGTAAGTTGATAAATTGATAACCTGATAAGTTGATCAGTTGATAAGTTGATAAGTTAATAAGTTGATAAGTTAATAAGTTGATAAGTTGATTAGCTTATAAATTGATAAGTTGATAAGTAGATAAGCTGATAAGTTGACAAGCTAATAAATTGATAAGTTGGTAAGCTGATAAGTTAATAAGTTGATAAGTTAAACAGTTGATCAGTTGATAAGTTGAGTTGTTTATAAGTCGATAAGTTGAAAAGTTGGTAATTTGATAAATTAATAACTTGATAAGTTGATAATTTGATAAGCAGATAAGTTCATAAGCTGATAAGTTGATACGATAATAATTTGGTAAGTAGATATGATAATAAGGTAATAATGTGATATGTTGATAAGTCGATAAGTCGAAAAGTTGATAATTTGGTAAGTTGAAAAGCTTATGATAATAAGGTAATAAAGTGATAAGTTGATAAGTTTAAATTGATAAGTTGGTGGGCTGATAAGTTAATAAGTTGGTAAGTTGAACAGTTGGTCAGTTGATAAGTAGAGTTGTTAATAAGTCGATAAGTTGATAAGTTGGTAAATTGATAACTTGACAAGTCGATAATTTGATAAGCAGATAAGTTCATAAGTTGATAAGATAATAATTTGGTAAGTAGATAAGCTTATGATAATAAGGTAATGATGTGATAAGTTGATAAGTCGATATGTTGATAAGTTTGCAAGTTGATAAGTTGAAAAGTTTATAAGTTGATTAGGTGACAAGTTGATAAGTTTATAAGTTTATAAGTAAGTATAGATGAGTTGATAATTTGATCAGTTGATTGGTTGACAAGTTGATTAGTTTATAAGTCGATAAGTGGGTGAGTTTATAAGGTAATAAGGTGAAAAGTTGGAAAGTTGATAAGAAGAAGAGTTGATAAGTTTATAAGTTAAT
>JAHXMU010000370.1:262436-298721 GCA_019455685.1 Philornis downsi | reverse complement strand
GCTTTACAATTAATGTCTCCTGCTGCTATAATAGCTTTACCGCGAATGAGATAGCAACATATGAAACTGGCCGATATGTAAGCAGTTCAGAAGCCGTCTGGAGAATATTATCTTTCCCGATACATGAAAGATATCCTGCAAAACTACCGATAACGAAGTATCGGGCTTTTCAGCTAGTCTCAAAATAAAACGATGATTATCAGTCACCCCGTCCTTCACTTTGTCGATATTAACTGGATTTGAAGAAGAGATTGATGGTTGACCAGAGCGAGGCAAATTTTCCACCACATTTCTATCGTTTTTGAATGCATTGTATAGCTCATATGTAGGTGCTTTAAAGAAAATCAATTCACTGGTAACCTTTTCCGTAATAATCTCATCAAATTTGGCATAAGAGATTCTATTTGCAATACAAAATTTCAGACAAATTCTTTATTCGTTATTTTCATAAATTTTTGTTTTTCGTTAAATAAATTTGTGATGAACGGAGAATATTGTGCACTATAAGTACTTAATTATAGTATACTATATTTAGATTTATAGTATATACATTTTGGATTTGTAGTATACTGTATTAAGTGCTTAATTTAATATAGAGCTTGCATTTAGCTAGGCAAAATCATTTTGACAATTCCTCTTAGCGAGCTTTTTAAACAATTAGTTTCCGTTACTTTTTTGACTGATGGTATTCTGAATTTCAGTTGGTATGTTTCGTTTTCGAAACTCAAAATTTCAATTTTAATTGTTGAATTTTGAGTTTTGAATCTTTTTTGATTTGGAATTGGCATTGACGTTCAAATATCGCTCAAAAGTCAATGGGTTTTCTTTAATTTTTTAAAATATTTTTGAAATTTAGCAATAGATTTGCCCCAAATATCGCTCGAACGCATTGCTTCAAATCTTTGAAATTTGTTGATTTTGTTTCGTAAACTTCCTGCGCACAAAAAAGTCACAAGTAAGAATACGACGCACTAATGTCAGGAGATTTTGAAAGCCAACGGAATGGAGAGTCCCTTGAAATCAATTTATTGGTCTTGCAAGGTTAGGATATGTAATCAATTTATTGGTCTTGTAAGGTTTGGATACGTAAAAAGTAGCAGCATCATGTTTAAAGTACACAAAAGTATTCCTTTTCGGCGTGGCCTCAATATTCGGTGCACTTTTAATATCTTTAAGTAATATCTTTGTGGGACAATTTAATAGTCACTTTTTTAAATTAACTTAAATTGACTTAATTTTTATGCGAATGACATTTGAACGTAATGTATAATGTTTGGCTGGTGGTACTCTTAATATTATTTGTTATTTTCGTTAAATTGTGAATGTTTTATAGAGTTATTTCTTCTAGAATTCTTTACTAGTAAGCCTTTAATTTCCGTGAATTTATAAATATAGTTCAAGACCTTACAAAGTTCTTTGAATTGGCATATTCTTTGGCGAAATCAGAGATTTCACTATCAATTTTTAATTGATTTATACATAAAGTTCATTTCTGTCTAAAGTTGTTATTTGTTAGTTGCCACAGACTTTAAAATATTTCCCATGGAAAACATTTTTTATAACCACTAAATCAGGACCACTGTGTTTTAATGTATCGAATGGTTTGCCACTGCATACGTCATCAGGGGATAAAAAAAATCATGAGCATCGTAGTCCAAAATTTGATTGTAGTTGAAGGAAGGGACTATAAGTAAAATACACAGTAGTATCATTTTTGCAAATAACAATAATATATAGCATATCTAGAAAAAGAACTCCACAGAGTTAATTTTTATGCAATTATTCTAAATTCCGTACCCTTACTGCCATCTGTACTGCTCCCTAAAACTGATTTTCAACTATTCTACTTATTGTTTATCTTTTTCGTTTTCGTCCTGTGTATATAAACTCAATAAAAATGCATAGAAAAATGGTTTATTTTTCACAATCTTTCTTGTGCGTTGCTTCCAATATTCTCTTCTGCACAGCTGGATTTTTCGCAAGAATATTAAAACTGGAAATTACTTAAATTTACAAACTGTATGTCATTACAATGTCAAGGATCAAATTATTATAGTTACTATCAGGTCGAACGATTTAAAAGTATCTTTATTCAATATCCATTAACCGAAATTCTTCCCAAATTATGGAGAATATGCTGACCAACCATTTTGAATTGTTTGCATGGTAATGGAGTACATTTTTACTTCCAGACTACAGCTAATAAGATAATTGATGTGTTCATAATTTGTTTGAATTTAATGCAATTGAATGAATGGAATAGTAATATACGAGAAATGACTGGCGATTGAATGAATAATATGAATATACGGGAAATGACTGACGTTTTTTAACTCCTAAAGTCGTACTTTCTTGGAATTACGTCGAAATTTTCATCAAAAATGACAAAAATAGCCACAATCTTAAATATCGTATGTGATATGCCAGCAAAATTTGGAAGCCGGAATCGAATTTTGAAATACAAAGGTTATGCATTTTACATGTTTTGATTGCTGAGGCCTTGGTAAAATTTCGAAGAAATTTAAAGTGCTGGAGAAACTTTGGGATCATATTCATATTCCCGGGGAAAAATGCTGTGCACTTCATACTTTTTCATTGCAAAGAGAACGCTGATTGCTCTATATTTTTTTCTTTTATTGTTGTTTATTGCCAACGATCTCCAATTTATTCCTAAGGTTTTGACCATACTCGTAAGTCTGCCTGCTTCATTATTGGTCAACTTCAGTATATCCATTTAGGGGTTTCAAAACTACTGGTCTGGCAAGGCTGTCAGCCGCTAAATACCTGCCATCTGAAGTGTTATTTGTTTAGTGAAAGGTTTGCCATTTACGAATACAGACCGCTTAACAAGCGAGAAAAGCGTAAAAATAGTTAAAATTTGCAAAAGTGATGATTCAATCATGGTCACTTTTTCGTACCCTACGGAGTGATTATGGTCACCATAATCGGCCTACTGTGCAAGGAATTAACAAGGTTATAAAGAAATTTGAAGGGACTGGAGGCATTATAGATGTGGTCAGAGCTGTACATCATCACAATGTATGCACTGAAGAAAATATCGCTTCTGTTAGTAAAAGTGAAAGAATTTCAATTCACAGCGCTATGGCCGTATGGTAACCGAGTTTTTTTGGCCCGCTATTGAAGATTATGATCTGGACGGCATGTAGTTTCAACAAGACGGTCCCACGAGCCACACAATACCAAAAATTTTGGCTTTATTGCATGAGTAATTTTCAGAAAGCGTAATTTCACGTTTTGACGACGTTAGTTGGACACCAAGATCATTCAGTTTTGACGCCGTTAGAATTTTTTTTGTGTGGCTACGCCAAAAATCGTGTTTACGGTGGATAATCCCCAAATTCTGGAGCAATTTGAAACAAATATTCGTCAAACTGTCACCAACCTACCGCAGGAAATGTGCGAAAAAGTAATCGATAACTACTTCAAAAGGATCCACTGCTGCAGTCAACCCAGATGCGGTCATTTAAATGACATTGTATTTCGTACATAATGGCAAAGTCCAACAATTACAATGAAGTAAAAGTTTAATAGAAATCATAGCTTTGCATGAGTTTTATTTAACTTTATTTTTTAAACCGAAAAATTGGATAACCCAGTATAATTCCTCTGCTTTCACAATCTTGCCAATAAAATTCAACAAGTTTTCAATTAACATCTAATCTTTCAATGTTGACCACTTAATTTTCAAACGTTGTCGTCGCATTTTAGAAATCTATTTGATGACATCATTTAATATTTGCTAAACGTGATTTAATCAGCTTCTGTTAAATTGTGGTGTAGCTTACATAGAAGCTTTTCATTAAGAGGACACGAATTAATCAGTTGTAGATCTAAAGGGACAAATAGTTTGAAAACTCATAAATTGTTTAGTAGCAACTTAATGGCAACGATTTACGACTTAATCAATGAGGGCGTTTATTATAGTGAAAGTGAATTTCAAAGATGCTTTCACGAATATTCAATGGAATTTTGCTTCATAAAATATAAATTATTTCTTAAGTGTTTTATAGAAATGTATATATAAATATATAACAACAGTTCTCTTCTAACAAAATGCTTTTAGTGAATGAAGAAACAACAAGAATGAAATTTTACATTGAACTAAACTTTCCTTAGAATAGAAGATATTCTAATTAAACTTCTAAGCAAGTTAATGTCAATTACGAACATCAGTTTCTGTTGAATTGATGTGAGTAACTAATAATGATGAAAATTAATACTTAGGCAGCCATATAGATATTTCAAAAAGGAGGGTGTTATCGCCCTTATTATGCTAGGACATGCTGCTTTCTATACCGATACCACACGTATCAACTCCTGTATTCATACCTCCAATAGCGTATGAGATATAAGATATATATATACAGTGACTAATTACAGTACATATTACCACATAGTACTTATAGTATATAGTATTTATACCATATTAAATTGTAAATTATCACTTTCAATAAGAAGTTTTCTGAAATTATTTTGTATTTTCACAAAATCAACAAATACTTTTCAAATAATATTTTGCGTTTTCTCAATAGAGTAACTAATACCGAATAGCAATGTAAAGGTTAGCAATTGCGAGCTGTATTTCTTCACAATCATTGAGAATGGCATAAATTGTGCTCACTGATATATTGAGATATCATCACTATTGCTTGTGGAAAATTTTAGTTTTTGGTTTCGTCTGATATCCCCAAATCTACCATTATTACCTCAATTGTATACACACACAAAGTGACATTTCATCAGTTATATCGATTTGCTGGTGTCAAGGGTTACAACTATTGTGAACCCTAGTTACTTTATCAATTCAAATTTGCCAAAATAGTACAATTAAATGAGGCATCACCTTCAATATAAATTTGCTCTTTATTATGGGGAAAAAGTCCCCAATATATCCAATTACCAAATTGCTATAGTAATTGAAACACTTGGCGAATGTCAACCCCTATTTTTTCCGCTCTACCGCCTCGGTAACCTTTCCAATCTGCAGCATCTTAACCTGAATTCAATTTTCGAGCACACATAACGCTATTTTTATGAATCCAAAGGTATCACATCGATTTGTACAACATACACACTTGCTCAATTTGATAGAATTACGGTAAAGTATCACTGTGTTGGTGGGGGATATGATACTAGTACAACGCAAAAGAAAAGTGTTGACAATTTTGAAAAACTTTTAAATTAAATTTTTACAGTTTGTTGACAAGAATATCGTTTCAATAAAAATATGAAATGACAATCACCTTTTACGAGAGAGCGGCCTAAAATTGAAACATTAGGCATACTGGCAGGTAGACATATTCGAAACGAAGCTATAGCACAAAATACCTCTTCATTTGTATGTGTGTATGGATAAGTGTATAGGTAACAACACACAGAATTCACAGGGGAGCATTTAGGAGCGTCAAAGGACGCTAAAGCAATCTTTGGGTATGTAAACAGACTTACTTCACATAGCACATAGTTTGTGTATAGCAATACTTGCAAGTGTATAAGTGTTGGTATTTACAATTCAATGCCTTCACTTGTATTACGTTTTACATGACAACCTTATACATATTATGAATAATCATAAAAACTCATATATGCAGAATATCACAACATAAAAAAAAGGTTCTTAACTTGTTTTGGAATCCCTGAGTATTGATAAACTTGTATGTATATCTGACAGAAAGCCTTTTGATCCTTTCGTAATATTGCGAATGAAACTCATATATAAATACGCAAATGTTTTGTATACGAGTATACGTTATAAAGTTAAACGCGTCATGAGAGATGAATTCGTTCATGTTGAAAAATTTCTATGATTTTTGTGAGCAGAAAGCCATGGAAATTACATTCAAGTTTAAACTTCAAGTTCTACATTTATATTTATGAGTATGAAGGAAGAAATAATGTCATGGAATATAGTTCACAAGACCCGGTTAGACAAATACGCAAACGGTTGCAATCGAAGGACAGGTAAGACGCGTGATTATTATTCAGTTTCAGTTTTTGTACTATCTTTGAAATTGAAATTGTTATGCCAGTATTAAACAGGGACTGTAGATCCATATATCGGTAGTTCATATCCGGCTCGAAGGACCAACAAAATTTATGTGCGGGGGGTAGTTTCTCAAGATTTATAAAAAAGAGAGAAAAAATTCGGGCGGTTAAATTGTGTTCAATATTCTTATTCACATCTGCACGATGCATACCTTTAGTTAGCGAAGAGTTTAAGAATTAGTAAATAACATTCTCTCTTTTCTTATTATGTCAAAAATTGATGTTTCGAATAGATGCTGCAGATTAAGTACTATATCTCAACTCATTTCTTCCTTACAAGCTGACAAGATCATCGGGTGATAGGTCACTGTTACAATGCTGAGGTGAAAGCTGTTTTTTACAGAATTGATCATGGGAATTAGAATACTTAAGATATAAAATTCATTAGTTCATACATTAACATGGAATTTCTAAACAAGGATTTGTTAGTCAATTCAGTTTTGCCACCTAGCTAGCAATGACATTTTGTAACGAGTGCCTTTTGAAAATGCAGGCATAAATATAGACAAGAAACATTTATGTACTCGTACTTATAACAATCAATGTCCATATTACCATTTTGAAGTTACAGGTTATTCATATTGAATTAGATTTTTTTTTATCTGTGCATTATTTATTAGAATAATGGTACAATAAAGTTCGTTTTAATTTAAAAATACAAACAAATACAATTTTTCCACGAAGTGCCAAATGGACCAAAAATGCCTTTCAAATTACACTACCCAACAAGGTTTTGGAATGGAGCAACGAAATACCTTTCCTAGATTAATTTGGTGAGCTGAATTTGAATCTGTGATTGGGTTTCCTCTATCACGTCAAGTTTTTGAGATACCAAAAAAAAAACGTTTCAATCTGTTTTTTTACAAAACAAAAAAAAAAAAAAAAAAAAAAATAAATCATTAGTTTATTTTAAAATCAATGAATTTTCAAAAGTGAATGGCGTTTAGAGCCCAGCAATAGTCTCCCAGCAAGATTTTGTCCCAAAATCGTTGACAATTTCTTTCAATTTTCATTAAATCTTAGTGAGCACGCTCCCTTTGTTCATTGCTCACCACACCTAAGTTTTGTTTAGAAAATCTAAATGCGAATGAAGAAAATTCATTTTGAGTGGCGTTCTAATAATTCGGGATAATTTTTCAATAATTCAGCAACAATTTGTCTATAGTTTGCACTCTTATTGTTCCCAAGAAAACTGTTCACGATGCTCTTGAGAGATTTCAAGGCTGCATATTATTTCCTCAATAAACATTGTAAAAAATTTGCATTATTCAATAGCTTTCTGATCTGAGGGCTAACAAATATGCCTCCTTTGATTTTAGCATATGAAATTTTAGAAAAACCGCTAACAAATATCTGGACCATCTTTGTCCAGACCCTTGACAAAGTTCTTAAAAAGGTCCAAACTTCTGTGCATTCTTCGTTTCGATTTTTTTTCCAAACCAGTGTTATTGTTCAATTGGGAGAAATCGCACATTAAATGATCGATTAGTTTTGAACGATTTATCGCAACTGAACAATATTTTATAAAAATTGTCGGAACAAAAAATGATTATATTTTTTTGGCCAAATTGTCAACCGTTTGCGATTATATAATCTTTTTCTGGATGAAACTTCTGTTTTTAAATATTGTTCAATTGGAATCAATCATATATTAAATGATCGGTTTTGGAAGATTTTTCATTTAATTAATTTAGGAAGTTTTTTATTTATTTTAGGTTGGTACCTCATTAATTTTTGGCCAATTTTTTTTTTAAATATAGTTCAATTTAAGATAAATCGTACAATAAATGATTGATTTTGTGCGATTTTTCATTAAAATTATTCAGGTTATTTTACATTTATTTTAAGTTGAAACATCATTTTATTTGCGTCCAATTTTTTTTTTTAAATATTGTTCAATTTGAATAAATCATACGTTAAATAATCGATTTTGGACGATTTTCCATTTAATTAAATTAGGTAATTTTTCTTTTATTTTGAGTTGAAACTTCATTTTATTTTTCGCCATTTTTTTTTTAAATATTGTTCAATTTGGGATAAATCGTACACTAAATGATTGATTTAGTGCGATTTTTCATTTAATTAATTTAGAAAGCTTTTCATTTATTTTAGGTTGAAACTTCATTTTATTTTTTGGCCCATTTTACATTAATTTTTTTTGAATTTTCAGAATATTCCTTGGGCCATTTTCCATTAGGTGAAGTTTTTCCTGTCAACAATATATGTATATATCATATTTAGGGTCATAATCATAACGATTTATTGAAAGTTGGAATGTTTGCAGTACGAAAAGTAAATAAAGGGTGATTTTTTAATCGTAGTTTTTTTTTTTTTTTTTTTTAAATCGAACAGAACACTCAAATTTGTATCATATATTAAATTTTTTTATTGGAATCGATAAACTGGTCTTTCTCATTTAATTTTTAAAGATAATTTCATGTAAATGTTGTCCGCGGCTTCGTCCCAAAATGTCCATTCGGAAGGTTCAATTTTTCGCCACATTTTCGAGCATTTCGGCATGTATTCCATGAATAACGAGTGTTATGTTATCCTATAAGGCTTCAATAGTGTTCGGCTTGTTCACATAGACTAACGACTTGACATAACCCCACAAGAAATAATCAAAAGGCGTTAAATTGCAAGATATTGGTAGCCAACTCACAGGGCCAAATCGAGAGATAAGCTGCTCACCATATTCATCTCTCAACATATCCATTGTTTCACGGGCAGTGTGGCATGTTGCACTATCCTGATGAAACCACATGTCAACCAAGTTCAACTCAGCCAATTGGGGTAAAAAAAAATAAATTCCTTGTGGTTGAGAAGGATGACGAATTGACATTTCACGATTGTCATGAACACTGGTCGCTACGGCTGCAATATTTTCTTCGGTACGCACTCTACGCATGCGAGTCGAGGTTTTATGTTCAACAAAGTAAATTTGGTGCCAAATTTGGAAATAACAGCACGAATTGTTGATTCAGCAGATCGACTATGACGACCATAAAATGGTCGTACCAAACGATGTACATTTGTCACAGAGCACGAATTTTGATAATAAATTTCAACGATTTGCAATCGTTGCTCGTTTGTTAGTCTTTCCATGATGAAATGGCAGAGTATACTGTACACTTTTCACCTTGACAGATGACGTTTGGTCGCCAACCTGGAAAACTTCAATCTTAAAAAATCACCCTGGATTTATGAATGCGTTTATATCTGTTTTTCAAACCTCTCTTTTCTTTTGCACATTTAGGCAGTGCCAAACATATTCCATAATATTTAATGTTTAATGGAGTCTTCCCCTTTATTCTGTCGATTCATTATTGCTTCATATTAAACGCGTAAGTGCTTTCCAATCAACTAAAGCTCCATAATGCAATACTGATACTTTACGATTTTTTATATCACTCAATTCCAACCAATTAAAGCTCCATAATACAATTCTAATGCTTTACGATTTTTTAAATAACTCACTCCCACCACATTCTTGTCGATCTCTGCAACTGCCAACATCAGCGTAAACTAACACTAATAAAAATTTCCAATCATTTGTTAGCTTTGATGACAAAAGCAACCAAAATGAACTTCTGGATAATGGTTCATAAATATATGACACACAATATGCAGACGATGCACCACTGCTGTTCAGTTGAATTCAACAAAAACTGCATGCAACAGACACTTCATAATGTGCTTTGAGAAATGTGTTAAAAACAGTACACAACACAAACCAACTGGCGACGGAGACAACATGAACTAGCACATACACACGTAGTACATTATTGGTAACACATACATTTAAAGCAGTACACATATATTTATCCTTGTGCTTAGAGTGCAATTGCAAGTGCGTGTGTTGTGTTGTAGTTGCATTTTAGAGAAATTCACCCAATAAATTCAACTGACTACAAACTTATCAAATGGCTATTGTATGGTGGTATATTCACACTTTTATTTTCTAGTATTTCATGTTGTTGTTATCGTTGTTGATGTTGTTATGCTTTTACAACTTTACTGCATTTGGTCAAATTGTCTTTTGTCTGCTATTGGGGTTTTACGTACGTCTTACAAACGCACACACATACGCACGCACACTATATGAGCGCGTTATATTTCACTATTAAAAAAAATGTGTTTTTATGACTCTGAGAATAGATGTGTGCGAGTAAGTGAAAAAGTGAATGTATGTGAATGTATTAAAAGTAGGTAGGCAGTGAAATAATTATAGGTTTGTATTTAGAAAGGTTGAGAGGATATGAAAATTTCGATGAGGAGGTGCAAAACTGGACTTATTTAAAGTATGGTATTACAGCATTGATATGCCAGGGTTCTTATGTTAGCCTAGTAATTTGGAGTTTGATATGAAAATATCAGTGAAGAGGGTTAAAAATTGAACTGATTGAAAGTATGGAGATCCAGAATTTTTATGCTAAAGTTTTTATGTTAGCCCAGTAATTTCAAGTTTGATATTTATGTTGATATTGCCTATAACGTATTCAGCTAACTGACAGCACGTATCGGAATATCCGAATATGTCACATATTATCTCTATAATTATGACCAATATCATTTGATACATACTTCGCTTCATCGTTTGATACATACTTCGCTTGGTCGCCCTATTCTGCTCAAATCAACGAGTTAAGTACTGCAGACAATAATTAACTTATAACTATTACTTATTGCAATGACCATTGAAAAATTCCTTTCTATTCTGTTCTCTTTTCTCTTCTTAAGCTTTAATTTTTATGCCATTCTCAAGATATCAAAGGCCATGTTGGTCTGAACTAAGTTCTGATTGTCCTCTTCATCAGAATTTGTTGCTTTTATTGCTGAAGACAGTAATTAACTTATAACTACTACTTATTGCAATGACAATTGAAAAATTCCTTTCTATTCTGTTCTCTCTTCTCTTCTCAAGCTTTAATTTTTATGCCATTCTCAAGGTATCAAAGGCCATGTTCGTCTGAACTAAGTTCTGATTGTCCTCTTCATCAGAATTTGTTGCTTTTATTGCTGAAGACTTTTTGTGTCAAAACATTTTCGTCCACCTGCGCAGTGTGACTCAATCAACTTAATGACTATATCTTGTGCTTTACCGTGTTGATGTTTGTATACGGCTTACGATATTACAACGACGAGACTATCCGGCTGATCTCAAGACTATATTTTTTACTTTGTTTAGAACGGATTCATGGTAGGTACAATCATCCCATGCCCTATAGTTGAAATTATCTACATTGTCGCAGCATCCCTGCCTGGTAGATTCTTTGCATGTAGAAGCAAGTAAAACTTTTCTCCTTCTAGCATCAAACTTATTAGGTGCACAACTAAATTCTAGCTGTATTTTTTATATAAAGATACAAATTTATTATGAAAACATGCTTTTAAATGATTCATTGAAAGTATTGCCCATCGCCAGCTACTACATTTTCCCATCTTTCTCGCAAAGCTCGAATACCGTCATGGTACAACTGTTCATCTTTTGTGGGCTATCCACGAATCTATCCATTCCTTGATGTCGTCATATGAGTGGAACTGCTAGTCAATCAGATCGTGTGTTATCGAACGGAGCAAGCGATAATCAGACGGCCCAATATCTGGAAAATATGGTGAATAGGGTAAGACTTCCCATTTCAGCGTCTCCAGGTAGGTTTTAACCGTCTCAGCCTGGTGAGATTTAGCATTATCATGCTGAAGAATCACTTTTTCGTGTTCTCCGCGTATGGTAGGCGTTTCTCGCGCAATGCTCTGCTCAATCGCATTAATTAAAATCGATACCAATTCCCAGTGATGGTTTTGATTCGTTTAAATAACTGGTAATAAATAACACCGATCTATTCTTACCAAATACAGAGCATAACCTTCGCAACGTGCACATTTGGCCAAGGCGACAACGTAGAAGCATGATCGGGGCGTCCGACGGCTTTCTTTTCTTTGGACTGCTGTAGTGAATCCATTGCTCATCAACCGTTGTAATACGACGAAGAAAATCCTTCCATTTTTGTCGCTCAAGCAATTGTTCACTGGCGAAAAATCGACGCTCAACGTCCCTTGGCTTCAACCCAATTTCCTTGCTTTTGAATCATTCCAAATGCAAGCAATCGCTTGAAAATGGCTTGGCGGATAACTTCTAATAATGAAATAAGCTCTATTTGCGTTTGACATGGATCCCCATTAAACAATGCCTTCAATTCAGTGTCTTTGAAGGTTTTTCGACCTCCTTCACGCGAACGGTCGTCAACATCAAAATCCCGGTCTTTAAAGCGATGGAACCAATCTCGACACATTGTTTCACTTACAGAACAAACAGAAACAGAACTGAATATAATTCTTATTAAAAATTTTGTATTTTTTATTTTAATTCCAAAAATTGAAACAAATTAGAAATAATTTCGGATGTGATTTCATTCTGATAACGGTCCCTATAATAAAACAATGCACAAGTTTACGATCTCTTATTTGATATATAATTAAATCCTTCGATGATTATCGACAAATTTTACCAATCTATGTGTGAATTTTTTTCCAGTTTGGTCTACCATCTTGTCTCATCAGGAAAAAAAGAAGTTAAACATCACAGTAATTGTCTGCATTTTTTACACCTCCCCCTCTAATGTATGACTGCAAAAAGCCATGATTATTGGTGCACAATAGTTGTCTGGGTGTTGGTGTTTTCGCACATGTGCGAATATGTGTCAGTTGGAGAGTTTTGCTACAATTTTATGTTAAATTATTGTCTGACCAAAGTAGTTTCATGTTGCAAAAGCATAAATAAAACTTAAAAGCACTATGAAATGAAATTATACACAGTCATATGTATTACGATAGATGTTGGCGTCAGTGTATGTGGTGGCTCTTTATGCGACCACTAGCCACTGCAGGAAACACACACAAACACAAACACGCACACGCACTGATAGCCATAAACTCACAAATGTGCATTTACACCAATACATATAATCTACACTCAACACTGGCATTACAACAATTTATGTGTTCTCTCTTTTCATTCTCACACATACTTGCATAGTTGTCGCCGGCGTTAACACATACTCTGACATCACTTCTGTTGGAGGTTTAGGTGGTTAACAGTGGAATTGAAGAAGATTTTAGGAGAAATTTTCAAAATTTGATATGATAAGTTATAGCAGATACAATATGGCATGGGGAAAACGTAGTAAATTGCAATTTATTATTGGAATGGATTTTCTATCAATATGGAGTGACAAGAGTAACATTACACTAAAGTTGTTAATGTGAAAAATAAGGCAATAAGTGCAAGCTCTTAAAGGAGAGAGTGCTTAGTCGTAATGTTAACACGATCCCAATGAGATTTAATGTCAAAGAAGGCAGTGTACATGTATTTAGCCCAACTGCGATGTATTTAATAACTCGACAAATAACTAAAACATTTATAATTATTATTATTAACTTATAATAACTTTAACATTTGAACCGTGGTCTTGTCCTTGCTTGAGGTAAGCTCAATTACTTCCATGATCATAAGAAGAACCAACAAAACTTTACGAAATGATAACACATGCAGCATATTTTTCCAGACTAGCACCACAGAGTCCACAGAGGTTTAGCGTGAGTCTTGCCATGAAGGCCTTACCCACGGTATATTACCTATACAATGCGATTGCCAATGCCCCCTGGGACAGCCAAGTTAAACTTGGGCTATCTAGGAATAGGGGCCGACAATTTTGGGAGAATGCTACCGCAATTGTCAGCCCTTTCTTCCAGCCAGGAGATACCAAATTGATTATGCTAGTATGGAACATAATTCCCATTGGCGGAGGTGAGTCCTATCTTACCACCTCTGCTACTCTATGGGTCTGTAGCAGCCGGTTGCAATGCAACTCCACATTCGGGCACAAAGTCTATACCATCGATTTTGGTATCAATCACAACCCGCGCGATGCTGCCATTAAGGGTTCTACACCAAATGATCAGGCGGGAACTCAGTCCCGGGACCTTCTGATCCTTCCGGCCAAACTTATCGGTTGGAGCTGCGTAGCAAAGCAAAAGCAAATCTACTACCAAATTGTGATTTATACACCATACTTCACGGAATTGGTCTCCCTGTGCCAAAAGAGAACAGACTGAACAAGTAGATGCAAAGACACCAAGTAGATGCACCTTTGGGAGACAGGGAAAACTCCAAATCCCTTTTGTTCGACGATGGTGAACGGCAAGCATGAAATATCGACATAAGAAAAACCCGCGAGAGATCAAAAAGATACACAGATACATATTACCCTCGTTACCAGACAAAGCCTCTTGTCAAACTCTGTAGCTAACTTACTCCCAGTTGCAACCCCTTGCGGTCGAGCAACTACACACGAGCAACAGTTGATGCCTATCAAGCTCAACGAGATTGTGGGAACAGCATGATCCGAGTAGTCTGGCAGCCGCTCAACCCTCAGGTCAGACTGCTTTGAAAAGTTCAGCAGATTCACTCAACACAACTACGTCGTACTAGCCCTACGCCGAGCAAACGTTCTGCTCTAGGCAAAAAGGCCCTGGGTAGAGAGCATGTTGCTGACTATCCAGTCATCCATACTACGACCAAAGTCGCAACTACCATCTTGGTGTTTAACTAAAAAATATTCTACCGAATTATTGATATAATAAAAAAATGTAATGGCAGCTATGTAGTCATATTATAATTACTGACATTGTGTATGAAATAGACATGTAAATTAAAGATTTATTATTGTCCGTTTCCACGACAACTCTTTATTCTGAGTTTACTTATAAAACTAAGCTTACAAAATATACTCAAATACTACTTTACCCCATATTAGTCCCTAATCTGCTGATATTGCCCCTCGTATGGAGTGCTGTATTTCACAATTTTCACAGATATCATTGCTCAACATACCGCCAATGTCAGTGCTGGGAGAATAGTATGTTGCTTGCATTGCATTTTATTATTTTTATCGCCGATGGTATTTGGTTGACGACATTCGTATCACTTTGCAATGTCGTTTCGTAGAACCATTATTAGGGTGGGACATATTTTCTGTTGTCGAATATGGATCGACGATGATCGTGTTAACTTGTACATCTATTATGCAGCTTGCAAAAAGAAAAAAAAAAAAAAAAACTCAAACACTTGGTTTTCTTAACTCATTCTCGAATTCGTCTAGCCAAGTTTAATGTCGAAAGGAGTTTTGGTAGCCCTTTGCCTGCCACTGAAGTCGTTGTCGAAGGCTCTTTGTGTTGGACAGTTAAGATCAATCCCCACAACTACTCAACAATCCTCAGTCTATGCAGTCTCTGAACTTTGATGAACTTGACCACATCGATGCCGTTATACAGCACGTCGCTCATACGACCCTGATGTCCTCTGTTAAGCATGATGGATTCATATATTTGTAGAAATAATTCGTCCGTTTATGCCATAACCCAGGATTATGCCCCATGCAGAAAGATAGGTTAAGTTTAGCACTTCGAAAGGAGTTTTGATCGCCATTTTCTTCGCCTGCCACTGAACTCGTTGTCGAAGGCTCTTTGTGTTGGAAAGTTTAGGTCAGTCCCCACAACTACTCAACAATCCCCAGCCTACGCAATCTTTGAACTTTGATGAACTTGCCGTTATACAGTTCGTCGCTCATACGACCCTGATGTCCTCTGTTAACCATGGTGGATTCATATATTTTCAGTAACAATTCGTCCGTTTATGCCATAACCGAGGATTCTGCCCCATGCAGCAAGATAGGTTAAACCGATATCATGTACGGCAGTAGTTTTCTTCGCGGAGAGAAGGCTTTATTAATAAATTGCTAGCCAAGCTCGCATTGAAATCTGTTCCTAAATGGTGTTCTCCTCCCAATCTCCAGGCTGGCGTTATTACCTTTACTCATTAGATGAGTTCTTTAAAGCGATGGAACCAATCTTGACACGTTGTGTCCGCAACTTCGTAAACGTTTTGAAAGAAGAAAATTAATATTTCTCGCATATGACATTATTTGGCACAAAATCATACATATTCACACAACCAAAAGAATATGACTGCAAAAGAAACTTACTATTGTGCCGAGGCGCTATGTTTACCATATGCTTAAGTTTGGCTCAAGACTTTTAGGTTATGGCAATATCGACTAGAACTTACAGCTGGCGCCATCTATTCGCAAACAGCGGGAACTTAGTTGCGTACCTAATAATTTGCAGAGATATTTAACTTCTGATTACGAACACTTGCTGGTTGTTACATATGTAGAAACTAAATTTAAATACATTTGTAAGATTATCGTTCGATTCTCGTAATATTGCTTACTAAAAATTTGAAAACATAGACGTCTTAACTGCTGTGCATTGCAACTTTTAGGAATATTATGAAAATGTGCTGGAATTCTGATGGTATGCGTGATTGTTTATCCATATATGTTTCTGTGTAGCTCTTTCTAATTGTTTGTATGTGAATGTGAAACCTGTTCGTGCTTTCATTTTTCGCTGTTAAGTATTAGCCATTTTATATTGCGCTGGCCGTCGTTTTATGCCCAGTTGTTATGATTATTTCAAGTTTTATTAACTGTTTTTGTTGCTTAGTCATTCATTTCGCTGTCTCTCTATGTCGTTTTGTCGTTGTGTTGTTATTACCCACCAGTTTATATGTTTTATGAAGCATTATTTTGTTATTTATATCCAACGGATGGTGTTGAAAATGGCCCAAAACGGCAATAAAAATCTCATAACCGGCTATGTGAGTAGTATAGCCGTAAGTGTAGCGGTAGCGTAGGTAGTTAGATGCCCAGCTAGTAATAACAAACAACAAATGCAGGACAGCGACACAGACTAAAAACTGTTATAATCATAGTAGTTTGTTGAAGTTGTTTATATAGTGGCGACAGATACAAATAATCTAGTAATCTACTGGATTTAAGCAGTGTATTCAATTTGACTGTAGGTTTAACACAAATTGAAGTGATTAGACTTAAATGAGGGAAATATATTTAAGTTCGTGGCCTTAGAGGGGTGCAACGTGTAATAAAAAAATCATAATATGTATATGTGAAAGCCCTTGAGATTTATATATGTAGAAGGAAAAGTATAAAGAAATTGAGAACTTTTTAACTTAACTATATTTTACTTATTTAGATGTCTTTGTTTGAATCTGTAGCTCATATTTTATTCGACCTTACCATACTTTTGTCCATTAAGCTTCAATTTCATATCGGCGTGCCTGTGTGCGCTTCTCCGCATTTTAGGAAAAAGGAAATCGTTTCAAACAATAAACACTCAATTTGTAATTGTTTTATGCAATAATCGCTGAACGCATCCACTATAATCTAAACTTCCGCTACAATTTCTGGTCATTTGTCGGAGAGACGGAAACAGCCAAGTGTTGCGAAACAATTCAAATTAAACGGGGAAGTAAAATTGAATAAATTTTGTAACTGCTCTAAACTAGCATGATTAAGTGACATTGTAAATCACTGGATAATATATTTCATCATAAGATAAAAACGACTTATCATGTCACATAAATTTTAAAGATTAGTTCAAAATTGTATGGCCACTCGAATGGATTACGCGTGAATGGTCTGAAAATGGGACAAGGAGGAAGTAATTGAATTTCCTCTTAGGGTAATGAGAACACATTAGATATTTGTCTTTGCTACGTGACAAACAAAGCAAGTTGGTCACAGTACTGTTTTTTTACGAAATATACATCTAAATAGAACGGGCAAAATGGTCAAAAAAGCTTTTGCCTCCTAAAATGGAAGACATTTGTCCATTCGGTTTAAAAATTGTTTTCTCAAACAATGAATTTACTAAATAAAACAACCAATTGGATGATTTAGATGATCGAATGCATTGACTCCATTGGAATGAAAATCGAGGAAACTCCCGCTACGGCCATGCAGATAGGAATAAGTAACGATGTTGCACATTCGTAACCGAGAGACGGAGTCCTTTAAATGTAATTATATTAAAAAAAATTTTAAAAATACGAAATGAATATAAATGAAGAAAAATTTTTTATATTTGAATTTAATAAAAATAATTTAAAAGAAACGGTTTATATGAATTAAGAAAAGAAAATACATATATGTTTGTTGATGTGGCGACAATTATCGGATCCTCTGTGTATTTTTTTATATAAAAAGTTCCCTTATTGACACATTTCCAATTAAGTTACGAATCTAATTCGGAAAATGTTTTCGTAGGCACTTTTCAGCAGAGTTCTTTATGAGACAAGTTTCTTATGTGTAGAGTTAGGAAATATATTATTTATATATTTTTATATACAATATTTTGAATTGAGAGGTACAAATTTCTATTAAGCTGGAATCATTTGCAACATTATGAATGACAAGAATGGATGGTTCTAAAACCAGCCGACTTGACGCCCATAGATTGAAAAAAAATTATTTTGGTGAAAAGTGGCCCCCTTATAAAACATATGTTTTAAGTCTAAAGGTGAATCGCTGCTTTGTATTTTTATATCAGCCATCAAAATTAAACGATCTCAGTGAATTTGTAAACATGGAAAAATGGGTCACCGTTATGTAATATTTCCATTTGAAAGGTCTCAGTCCAACAAATGCTAAAGTGTTGCTAGATTCTACTCTGAGAAAGCCTCCTTCTTCGTTTACGACTGTAAAATATTGGATAGCAGAGTTTAAACAAGGCCGTACAAGCTGCCAAGATGAGCATCGTAGTGGTCGACCAACTGAGGTGCACACGCCAGACACGGTTAAATAATATTCAGAAAATGGTATTGGATGATCGTCGGCTGAAAGTGCGTAAGCTAGCTGATATGATGGGCATCGTATATTGACCGAAGATTTGAAGATGAAACAGTTGTGTGCAAGATGGGTGCCGCGCCTGCTTTCAATAGAGCAAAAAAGCATAGTGAAGATATTTCAATAGGGCGTTTGGCAATTATTCACCGCAATAAAGTCGAGTTTTTTCGTCAATTTATAACCAAGAATGAGACATGTGTCTACCACTTCACACCTGGAAATAGGAACAGTTAAAGCAGTAAACTGGAGTGGAAAACCCGTTTCCGAAGAAGCTGAAGACAGTTTCATCTGCAGGCAACGTCATAGCGTCTGTTTTTTTTGGGATGTCCATCATATTATTTTTATTGAATGTCAAAAAGGAGAAACCATCAGCAGCAAATAAAATGGTAATTTCTTGCAGCGCTTAGATGATGAAAAAAAGGCCGCATATGGCGAAGAGGAAAGTGTTTTTTCATCGAGACAATCCTCCAGTTCACACATCTACTATTACGGTGGCAAACATAATTAATTTAATAATAATTAATTTAATTAATTTAATTAATTTAACACCCTTGGATTATTCCCAATTTCCAAACTTGAAAAAAAAAATGGTTCGGTGGTAAAAGATTTGCCAACAGTGAGAGGTGGAATCTGCGGTTGATGTCAAATTTAAGGAATTTTACAATTCTTACTATAAACAGGATGTATGAGCTATTGAACATCGCTGAAAAAAGGGCATCGAGCTAAATAAAGATTATCTTGAAAAATAAAGAATAAAAATAAAGAAAAATGTTCCCAACTTTCTTGTGTCTTCTTGGACCTTGCCATGATGTACAAAATACGTCATTTAAATGACCGCCTCTTGATTGATTGCAGCAATAGATCCTTTTGAGGTAGTTTTTGACCACTTTTTTGCACATTTCGGGCGGTATCTCAGCGATAACTTGACGAATGTGGGTCATGTATGGGGATTATGACGTAATCCCCCAAAAGGGTCTAACGGCGTCAAATCGCATAATCTTGATGGCCAATTGACTTCGCCAAAACTTGAAATTATGCTTTCCGGAAACTTTTCTTGCAATAAACTGAAAATTGGTTGTACTATGTAGCTCTTGGCAACATTTTGTTGAAGTCACATGTCGTCCAGTTTATAATCTTCAATCGTGGTCCAAAAAGAGACGGAGGAGGAATGCCGGTTTCTGTAGCACCCAATCAGCACATCTACGGTGTTGTAAATAGACAGCCGTTGTGTTGAGTCTACTTCTTTCAACTAGAGGTGCAAATCCAAAATACAAAATACCTCATAATGAGTCATTTCTGAGAAAGCCGTGAAATCGATAAATTTGTATTATCCTCCATATTTTCACTACCAGAAGCAATATTTTCGACAGTGCGCACATTACGATGATGTAAAGGCTTGTCTACATCTGTAACGCTTCCAGTCTCTTAAAATTTCTTTATAATCCAGGCAATTCTTTGTAAAGTAGATCGATTGTGACAACCAAAATCATTCTCAAATGCACGAAAATTGCCTACGTTTGAGTCATCAATTTTATAGTAAGTTTTAACTGTTTTTACGTATTTTTGGGTTATTAAACAACCCAAGAACCGACTTTCAGAAGCTGGCAGATAACCCTGTATGATGATTCTTTTTTTGTGTTTTGAATTTCCAATTGAAATTTTATGCAAGCGCATAAGCATCGTTTTAAGATTCTGCTTTCAAATTTTAAAATTACTCTACGGAATACAAGCATACACAACAAAATCTAACACAAAAGTACAAAAAAATCATTTGCATTTCGTTGTATTTAATTCACTGGTGATCCTTTGTAAAAGCCTCGTTTTAAGATTTTGCTTCCAAATTTTAATATTACCCTTTTCAATACAAGAGTATACAATAACATCTAACACGAAATTAATAACAAATTATTTAGATTTTATTACACTCAACTCAGCACTGACTCTTTTCAATTCCTTTCTAAATTAATGCATTTTCGCATAGCAACATAAAGGGTGTCCCAAGAAGAACGCAAGATTTAAATGACTAATGTAGCAATTGAACGGTTTCTCTGGCTGTATGACATGTGGCGCCGTCTTGTTGAAACCACATGCCCTCCACATTCATTTCTTCAATTCTAGTCACGAAAAAACTGGTTATCATTTCACGATACGGAACACCATTCACTGTTTGCGCTTGACATGCCTCATTTTCATAAAAAAAGGTCCAATGATTCCTCCAGCCCAAAATCCACACCACACAGTGACACGTTGATGATGCATTTGCTTCTCGTGAACTTCTCGAGGATTTTCCTCACCCCAAATGCATCAATACTGCCTATTGACGAAGCCATCAAGATGGAAATGGGCCTCGTCACTGAAGATGATTTTATCGGCAAAATCAGCATTTTCATGTTGTCTCCCCAATACCCAATTAACGAACGCCCTTCGCTGTCCATGGTCAGCTGGCTTCAGTTCCTGAGTCAATTGAACTTTGTATGCATGAAGATGCAAATCTTTCGTTAAAATTCTCTGCGTAGTGGATTTGGAGATACCAATTTGCTGGAGTTGAGTGATATCATTACGTACAGCTGCGACATTTTCGGTCGATCGACCTGGTCGAAGACGCGTTGTTGTCTTTACATCACTAATAGACCCAGTTTTGGCAAATTTACCCATTAATCTCTATACAGGTGACTCTTTTGGAGCATTATTGTGGCCCCAAATTGATCGCAATTTGCGAACTCTAGCCGCAAAACTTTCACCATATTGGTAAAACAGTTTCACAATGAGAATGCGTTGTTCGTGTAGCGCTCCATTTTTACTATCCTCGTACTTTCTACTAGCAAACAATAACAATTATTCAAATGTCAAACAATGATACTTCGAATGGCGCCAAATTTAAATCTTGCGTTCTTGTTGGGGCACCCTTTATAAGATTTGCTCATTGTATTATTGTGGTTTTTTCATTCCACGTTTACTGCACCACCATTTTCTGGTAGTCTCTGTCTTTTCCTTGCCGGACATATTAAACTATATAACTTTATTGCTTATAGTATTCACTTTGGTGCTCTGTTGTTTGCCTGCCATTTCCTTGGTAAGTTTTTCTCGCTATAGCATTTCATTCCATTCTATTTGCATTAAAATAAAGCTACTTGTTCGACCGGATCACCGGATGTCCGTCTAGTAATTTTATGCATTCTTAGTTGTGTCGGTTTTCTGATACATTCGTTTGCATTTTGGCTACTTCACTGTATTTTTCTGTTAGTTCTCCTTTGGAGGAGGGTGGATAGAGATATAAGACTGAAAGTAAGAAGTCTTATATTGAGAAATTAATTCCTTAAACACACGTAACACCTGTCAGGGATGAAATCAACAAAAAAAGGAATAATTTGTTAAACGCGAAACTGGTATTAAGACATATAGACATATGGCTACCATGAAAAGTAGTGAAACTAAGGTATATATAGGTACATATGTGATTGAACAAGTAAAAAGTACTAAAAAATATAAACCATTTCACATCATTAATTTGGCATTGACATTCTTTCATCGGTGAGACATTTTATATGCAGCATGTTATGTTAACAGTTTTGCAGTTACCAGCATTTTGATTCTTCAATCGGCAGTAATATTCCATGATTTTCTAAATAAATTTAAAACTACTTGAGATTATTTGTTGAATACCTTGAATGTTTGTTTTTCTTAGCTAATATAACATCAATTATAAGTAATTATTTAAATACTTTGATGGAATACTTTGAACGTTTTGTTTTTTTTTTAGCCGATGTAAAATCAATTGTGAGTAATTTCGAGTTCTTTTTACAAAATTCAAATTGTCCCAGCCTCAAATGTGGTCGGTAATTTTATTATTTCAATTTATTTTAATTGTATTAAACTAAAAACGAGTTAGTATATCCGGGCGTTTTATTTTGCATTATAATTCAATATTTCGATACTTTGGAAGTTGAAATATACTTCTACGAAGTATACAGATTTGTTGTGAGTATTTTGCCTTTTATTCAAAGATGAAGAGGAGACGAGTGATGAACATCAAAGTAGAGTATTCTGTTATTTTATATAGGATTATCCATTCAATGGTTTCAAAGCCGCCAGTTTGGCAAAGCTGCCAGATGTTAAATAACTGTGACTTGAAGTGGTATTTGTTTAGAATAAAGAATATGGATCGTTTAATAACCGAAGATTACGTAAAAATAGTTAAAACTTACTACAAATGTAAGTTCACTCAATCGAGCAAAATTTTCTTCAGCAAAGGAGGTCATTTCTCACCTAATGGTTAAGTCAACAAGCAAAATTGTCGCATGTGGGGAGCGAAGTGAAGTGATTGTATTATAGAAAAGCTATTGCATCTGGAAAAAGTTACTGCTTGGAGCCCATTATGGTCTGTAGGTGCCATTGAGTCATATATTTTTCGAAAATAGCCCTGTTGCGTAATAGCAAAAGGATTCAATACTGAAACCAATAAAGAGGCGGTCATTTAAATGACATTTTACATCGTACATAATGGCAAGATCCAAGTGTTATAATTAAATAATTTTTTTTTTAAATTATAGCCTTATGTGTATTCTATTTAACTTTACTTGAAAACGATAACGAAATGGATAACCCTATTCCACAATTCTTGAAGAGAATCCCTGATATATAATATATATAATAATTGTACATAATAAAAAATCGCAAACAATTCATTTCGAGCTAACTTTGTTGAAATTCTAATAGAATGCGCCGAAACAATCGGCATAGATGGTGCCAGTAATTTGAAAAAAAAAAATTATTTTGGTGAAAAATGACAGCTTTAAAAAACATATGTTTTAAATTTGAAGGTGCCACGCTATTTAGTATTTTTATTCGAGCCATCAAAACTAAACGATCTTAGCGAATTTGTAAACATCTGAAATTTTGATCACCGTTATGTAATTCAATATTTCCATTTCAAAGGTCTCAGTCCAACCAATATTAATGCCGAGCTAGATTCTACTCTGCGGGAGTATAATCTCACGACTGTAAAATATTGGGTAGCAGAGTTTAAACGGGGCCGTGCAAGCTGCCAAGACAAACATTGTAGTGGTAGAACAATGAGGTTAAAAAAATTCACAAAATGGTATTGGATAATTGTCGGCTGAAGATGCGTGAGCTAGCTGCAATGATGGTCATTTCAAAAAGTATTGCAGTATATTGACCGAAGATTTAAAGATGGGAATGCTGTGCGCAACATGGGGGCCGCGCTTGTTTTCAAGAGAACAAAAACAGCGTCGTGAAGTAAAAAATGTTTTAGTGGAGTGTTTGGCGATGTTTCACCGCAATAAAGCCAATTTTTTGCGTCGACTTATAACCATGGATGAGACATGGATCCACCACTTCACACATGAGATAAGGCAACAGTCAAAATGGTGAACTGGAATAAAAGAATCATTTCAAAAGCAGGCGATGACGGTTCCATCAGCAGGCAATGTCATGGCGTGTGGTTTTTATGAAGCGAATGGGATTATTTGTATTGAATACCCTCAGAAAGGAGATTCACCATCAACGGTGAATATTATGCTGAGTTATTGCAGCATTTAGATGATGAAGTTATGAAGAAAAGGCCACATTTGTCGAAAAACAAAGTGCTGTTTCATTAAGACAGTTCGCCAGTTCACACATTCACTATTGCGATGGCCAAAGATAATGAATTAAGGTCCGAATTGCTTCACTAAGCTGATTATTCGTCAGCTCTTTCGTGCTATCTGCTATTTCCAAACTTGAAAATATGCCTCGGTGGCAAAAGATTTGCCAACAGTGGAGAGGTGAATACTGCGGTCGATGGCTATTTTAAGAAGTTTGACAGTTCTTATTAAAAATAGGGTATAGAAACGATTGAATATCGCTGGAAAAAGTGTATCGTGCTGAATGGAGGCTATGTTGAAAAATAAAGAAAATGGTTTCCAAGTTTTCTGTGCCTTCTTTGTTAGGTCGGCCAGTTTTGGTCTCGTGCACTCGACTATCGTTTGCATGATCCGGAGTTCAACCCTCAATGTAGTCACCTATATTTCTTCGAGTGGCGATAGCTTCGATGTTTCTGGCGAAAGTTTATATTAGTGGACTAATCGATTAATCTAATACATGCTTCTCAAACTGACGTTGCAACTGTAGGAGTCAAAAAGAGAATGTTTTTAAGCTCACTGAATATGAGAAATTCTACCACTTCATGGAATGCAAGGATATTTGATTTATTTGTATGTAGATTTCCAATTCCATTTTTTCACTTATTTATAGTTGATGCCTTAAATCCCATCATTTGCTTTTCATAGGCATAATATGAACTGAATGGTCTTGTGATTAGACCATTTTAGTTGAACTTGATTATACTCTTAAAGTTAGTTTCATAACAGTTTAGTGTTACTATTCTTACTAATTACTCGTATATTCGAAGATTTATAGTAATCATTCACAATAATCATTCGTTCTGGTAGAAAAGTATTCAATTTTTTTTTTTTTCGATAAATTCATAATTATGTATAGCTCTTACAATCTCTAGTATTTAACATGCCTAAATTGGATAAAATCGTTGTTACGTTAATTTTGGACCATTTTTCGGGCAGATTTTTTGTTTTGTTGATTATCTATCTTATTTTCTTACCTAATTTTTGTTATTTTATTATATGAATCGCAAGATTTGTTTATCACGAGTACAACAAGAGCTAAAGATAATTGAGATTGGATTTTTGGATCACCTTTTGAATTAACTAAACTAAACTAAACTACTAAACTGAAAACTAGTTTTGCAACAAATAACATCACTGCCTTTGTTCGAAGTTTTATAGCAATCATAAGCCTTCATCAATAAGTTTATACCTATATATATATATATATATATATATACTTGTGTACAAATTTATCCTTTTATTTCGATAACTTCATAATTATACGTTGAATGCCAATTCCTACAATCTTTTAAACTAAAAATGCTACTTTGGCAAAAACGTTTTTGATTCTTTACAAAACTTTATCAAAATTGACTATTGAGCACAATTAGTAAAAAAAAAAAAATTCCTTTCATAATTCATTCAAAGGTCTCAATTAATAGCTAGAAAAAAATTCTTTAAACTTTAACATTTTTACAATTTCTCAACTTTTTCTATAACTGTGCAAACTTTATTTTTCAATCTTTTCTTTTTTTTTTTTGTATTTTGCGCCACCTCCCCTTCTATTGTTTTTCTACAATAATTCCGTTATTAGTATTGTTTTCTATCCTTCCATCCTAACCAATCCTTTCAGCAATTGCACTTCGATAGATGTTCGCCTTAGCGCTCCAACGTCACAACGGTACATTGTGTCTGTTTTCTATGGACTGACTGGCAGTAAAGTATGTCCAATCAGGGATAAAAGGATAAATGTCGAATAAATTTCAAAAAGTGTTTACTTTTAATTAAAATGTTATGCTTTTGCTTCTTTCTATGAACGCAAAGACTTACACTTCAATATTGTGCAGAAAAATAAAGTAAATAAATGAAGTAACAAAAAAAAAAAAAAACATCTGTAGCTGCACGACTACAAGGATTTTTGCTAAAGGGTTTGCGTAGTGTTATTTCATAGGGACGAAAGAAGTGCATTTACTGAGGATGTTAAAGAGTTAAAGGGTTATAATTAACTTATATTTTAGTATATTTTGTTGTAAAAAAACTGAAATTGATCAATGTTTCTGAAATATTTCAACACGTTGTGAAGTTACAAATAATTATAATCATATTGGTTGTTAACAGCAGTACAGAAATACTTTCAACATTCCTATTTCAATTGACAAAGAGAGTAACTAATAATGTGAGATTAAATTCTCAATGTGGAGTCAATGAATAAGGATTTGTTTTCCTCCATTTGCAAATACTGAACTCCTTAAAACATATACAATATCGATGAGAAAAATACAGGGTGGCGCAATAGAACGTGCATATTGCATCATCTTTTTTTTTGCGGGGTAGAAAAGGCGCGGGCGGGGGGCGCCAACATCGTTGGGTTGGCAGGCTCATGGAGTTTTAGTCGCTATGAATAACTTCGACGTCGCACATTTTGGGTGCGCGCATTTTACGAGAACTCTCGTTCATATATTGCTACTAGGCGACCATATTGTGCTGAATATGGACTACGGTGAATTAGTGAAGCTCCGAGTGCTAATTTAATTAAAAGACGGGTTCAACATTTAAGCCACAAGCAAATGGTCGCCGAAGAATATCTAGGACCGAAGACAATGTTGAGAGAGTTATGGAGTCAGTACGAGGAAATCCACAAATGTCGACTCGCAAGAGATCGTCTGTCTTACAATTATCGCGACGAAATTTGCAACGAATTTTAACATTGCATATTAAACTGCAGAATTGAAAGAGTCTGACTTCATAGCAAGGCTTGCATTTGCTAATGAAATGCTTAATCGATTTTCCAATTTTGACAATATCCTTTTCTCTGACGAGGCCCATTTCCTTATGAATGGGTTCGTAAACCGTCAAAATTGTCGTTACTGGAACAGTGAAAATCCCAAAATCAAACACCAGAAACCATTGCATGGTCCTAAAGTGACAGTATGGGCAGCAATCTCTGGCAGAGGAATAATTGGTCCTTTTTTCTTCGAAAATGCGCGGGGCCAAAACGCCACGGTTAATACGGAACGCTATGTTGAGATGTTGGACGAATTTTTGGCTCCAGAAATTGAAAGTTCAGGAATAGTGAATTCCAGAACTTGGTTCCAACAAGATGGAGCTACCTGTCACACATCAAATGACTTCATGGCGGTGGTGAAGCAGATGTTCCCTGGCAGACTGATTTAGAAAAGAGGTGATATCCCATGGCCCCCACGTAGTCCAGACTTGACGCCTCTTGACTTTTTTTTGTGGGGATACCTCAAACACAAAGTCTACAGTAATAATCCAAGAAACATCGTTCAGCTCAAGGAGAATATCCGTGGTGAAATGGCAGCCATTATACCAGTATTACTAAAGAAAGTTTTCAATAATTTTCGTTTGCGGTTAGAGGAGTGCCGTCGTAGAGAGGGTCACCATTTAGATGATGTTATTCTTAAAAAATAAACTCCATTCATTACTCTACAATGCCTTAGATTTATTTTAACCATACTTTTGTATTTATTTTTTAATCTATTTTTTAAATATGCACGTTCTATTGCGCCACCCTGTATATACTTTCGCTGGTTGTCATTGAAATGTTGCAAAAATCATTTCCAAAAATCAAGACTTCCAGAAAACGGCACTATATCAAGATATCTTCCATCTTATTCTCTTTGGTCAACTTGTCTAGTCTCTATTGCTCTAGTTTTCCCCTTCGATTTATCTACTAGATGGCAGACCACTTATCCATCCATTAATCTTAATATTAATTGCTTTGAATAACCAGCACAATGTACAAGAGAAACAATTAATTTTATTAATATATGGTTCTTATACAAAAACGGTCTTAGGCTTGTGTAAAATTAGATGTAACGAAAATAAAAGGGACACATTTGTTAAAGGATAAACATAATGAAATCCTTTAATATCCTTTGCATATGTAAAGCTAAAGAAACTGATGCTTAATATTCGTTCACATAAAAATATTGAACGCTCAAAGAAAATTGTTGATTTTACTAGTTGTACTGGGCGATACACTTCATCGAGATCGGTCATCAAATAACTGTGGTTGTTTGTGGATGTTCTACACTTAGCAAAATTTTGCTCTAATTTTGTATACTAATGCCACGTTCAATCTTATATTCTAATTAACTAAAGTGTTCCAAAATTGTATGTGCAACAAATTAAAATAGAATAAAACACAACATTCTCTATTCTAATCCCACATCTCCTTCATGGCATACAAGGATATTTGATTTATTTTTATGTAGATTTCCAATTCCATTTTTTCACTTATTTATAGTTAGTGCCTTAAATCTCATCATTTGGTTTTCATAGGCATAATATGAACTGAATTGTCTTGTGATTTAGTTGAACTCGAATATACTCTTAAAGTTAGTTTCATAACAGTTTACTGTTACTATTATTACTAATTACTCGTATATTTTAAAGATTTATAGCAATCATTCACAATAATCATTCGTTGTGGTAGAAAAGTATTCAATTTTCCTTCGATAAATTCATAATTACGTGTAGCTCTTACAATCTCTAGTATTGAACATGCTATTAACCAATTTAAATCGTTTAGTTTACGATAATTTTGGACCATTTTTCGGGCAGATTTGTTTCGGTATTTGAAATAACTAAAGTTTTGTTGATTATCTATAACATTTTCTCACCTAATTTTTGTTATTTTATTATGTGAATCACAAGATTTGTTTATCACGAGTATAACAAGAGCTAAGGATAATTGAGATTGGATTTTTGGATCACCTCTTGGACTAAACTAAGCTAAACTACTAAACTAAAAACTAGTTTTGCAACAAATAACATCATTGTCTTTGTTCGAAGTTTTATAGCAATCATAAGCCTTCATCAATAAATTGATATAATAATTAATATTATAATTAACTTATATGATAACTAACTAAAGTGTTCCAAAATTGTATGTGCAACAAATTAGAATAGAATAAAACACAACATTCTCTATTCTAATCTACGGAACTTTCCCATTTTCCGGGAAATCGGGAAGATATTCGAAAATACTGAGATCGTTTTTACGCCAAACAAGAATTTAGGCAGGGCGACAGTCTATTTGCGACCTCTTCAACATACTGTTGGAGATGATTATTAGGAAAGCTGCAGTTAACACGTCTGGTGTCATCTTTAATAAAAGCCATATGTATATGCAGATGACATAGACATTATTGGCAGAAAACTGCGAGATGTTACTGCAGGCCCTGAGGAAATTTTCCAAGGGGATATGCTTCTTATCTCAAAGGTGCTTTGACTAATCCTTCCGTGATTAGTTTGAATTCCCCAAAGGGGCGCTGGCTGTCGCAAACATGTTCAAAAAACACTATGATGGGTGATGGCACACCGTCAGTAAAGCTGTCAAAGCGAGACCCACGTAAAATTAGACAATTATAGTTATTGTTCATTGTGTCAGTTGTGTACTTATGATTAGACTTTTCTCCCTGAAATCGTCGAACATAGGCTCTTGTATTCGATGCTCTGAGCTTAAATTTTGACTCGTCAGACCATAATACATTTTTCCATTGCTCTTGAGTGCAATTGAAATGTGTTTGAGCAAAGTTGAGGCGAACTCTACGATTTTTTTTCTGACACAAACGATGTTTTGGTGCACCTGTAGCTTCTAAGACCGTAATCTCAAGCTCTTCTTTTTATAGTGGAAAGACTTGCATCTACGGAAATTTTTGTTTTAGCTTCTCTGGGAACAGCTTTTGAAAATTTCGTAAAAAAATTCTTAATTTTCCGATTTTCACGTGCAGCTGTTATACGGGGTCTTCCGCCTTTATGAACTGTTTGGATGTTTCCATTGTTAACTGTGCAACAAACCTTCGATTTAAGAATACCATGTTTTATAGAAATTTCTTTTTGAGAAAGTCCATTTTCAAAATCCCTTAAAACCCTTGTTTTTGATCCCGAACAGTATTTGTTTAAAGCCATTTTCCTCAAATGTTTGTAAAGCGAGGTAAACCTTTTTAATTCCGAACTAAAACTGCTTTAACAAAACAATAAACATTAATTTTTTAATAAAATGCCAGTATGTAAATCATAAGTGATTAAAAGGAATGTGATTACCGTTATGTCCTAGCATTTGTTAGTGTTAATTACATAGCCAAAAATAAGGGATAGAAGAGTGGCAAAAGTTTTGAACATTCAATTTCTACTATCTGTAGCAATTTTGTTTTCCATGTGTTGTAAAGTAATAGAATTGTTGTTTTCTTTTTTTTCTCCTTCTTGATTAACAAAAATAACGATTGAAGTTAAGAAAACAACAAAAAGTTGTCATAACTGAGCAACTAAAACAAAAAAACAAAAATACAAACAAAAAACAAAAATACGTACATATTTTCTCGGTTGCAAATGTTTTGACCACTACTGTGTGTATAAAAAGAATTTTGTTGAATTTTTAAAATGACTAAGACATTTTTACCATAATTCAAATCATTGAAAAAACTTTATCCAGAAATATCTATTATAGCATCCAGTACAAATATATGCAAGATTTAGTTATGACTTTGTTCCGACAAATGAATGGTATCAACTCCATGATAATGCCGCGTCATGCTTTGTAAACTACAAATATACTTATAATGTATGGCAAATTAATTAACTTTGACAAATTGCCACCTCTCAGCCTTAATTCAGTTCCTTCCCACCTTATTGCAGGAGAAAATGATGAGTCACCAAAACTTAATTTTCTTTGAGTGTATGAAAAAAAAAAATCAAAATCATCAGACAAACATCTATCAAAGTAAGTAGTAAATGAAACGTACACACATGTATATGATTTAGGATCTTTTCTACTTATGGAGATGGCAGTAAAACATCTACACGACGACCAGTAAACGACTAAAAACACTCTATATTAAATACCAACACAAATAAGTAAATAAATACATACATGTGTAGACGCAAACTTACACTCATGCTTAATTCAAAGGACATAGTCTGGCGGAAAAAAAATAAAAACAGTTTACATAAAGATTTGTTTGTGCTCATGTCGTCCTAGGAAAAAAGTAAGTTAAACTGTTTATTTAAGCATTTATTTAAACGATATTTATAGGATCTTATATGCTTTGGCTTATCTGTTATACTCATACTCACATGTATGCAAGCGGCAATGTAAACGTATAAGTATGCAAGAGAGGGAGTTTAAGCATCGTCCTGGTTTAGCGTATGCGTGTGTGTGTGCAAATGTACCCATAAGTGCGTTTGCATGTATGTCAGCTGTTTGTTAGAGAACGGAAGAACTTAAAAGAAAACAAGATTGATAACACTTTCGTCTATAGATGGGTTTGCTGTGCGTGTTTGCTGTTGCGTTTGTTTCCTTTCACCGTTTTTCCTTAGTCAGATTTCTAACTATTTTTCACATCGTTTCCCTATTTGGTTGCGTTGTTTTTTTCACTTTTTTTTTGTTCTTTTCCCTGAGAGTGGCCCACGAGATAAACGTTTTGTTTTATTGTTTTCTTTGCCATGTTAACATGATGTGTTTTAATCATGTTTACGTTGCTGCTTTTTTTTATAGTGTTTATTTGTCTAATAGAATTCTACTAGGGATACATGTGTAACATGAGATTATGCTCTAGTGGCATTTAACATTAATCACTGACTGGGTAAAGATTAAACTGAACCTTTTTAGGAAAGCAGATTTCAGAACTAAAAATTGCCTTAGCTTGTCCCCTAAGCTTGACAAGTTGCAGCTTCAGTAGAGAGCGAAAAGGAAAACTGAAAGTTTGCAGCAGTTTATAATGCGCGAAAGATACTTTGTATTATGAAACATCGTAATAATTATTCAATTGTGATAAATACAATATGGAGAAAACTAAGTGAATCTTTAGAGACCGGTAACACAAAATTTTTGAAAAATCAAATTAGCTTATCAGCAAGCTATGCCATCATTTTAAAGTAGAATTTCCAAAATGCCATTTTTTCGCGCCCTTAACGTTTACATTAATTTTGGCGACAGTTCAGACGTTTTTTCTGAATTCTTCTTCATATTTTATCCCTTAAGGGCACAAATTTTCATAAATCCCTTCTCATTTCATGCCTTTGCTGAATTTGCATACTCTATTGGTGATTGAGCCCTTGCCCTTTTGTTCTTTGCGATGGTTACAGTTTTCCCCTTTTCTTCTTTGTTCTACTTTTCAAAACTACGAATTTCAACAAATTCTCTGCTTGAGCGCTACTTCACTATAGAAGCAGAGTACTCGATAGTATAAAACACAATTTCACAATTTTATTTTCAGCTATTTGTTATGAATGAATGTTATGAACGATAATAATTTTGTCCGCTTCCTACTCCCATTTACACCTAGTTTTTGTGTCAAATTCAAATCTTCCTCCAAAATCCCGTCGAAGTCTATAACAATTCTCTTCTGCTGGAGTACGTACCGTTCACATTCGATGAGGGTCTTTCATAACATCAGTCGCGAAGTACGATACACTGGTTTTTTCAGCATATTTATCCGACTTATAGACAACTTTTGAAATGCCTGATTGTACTATAAGTTTGGTTCATTCTTTGTGGGGGAAAACGGTGGTGTAAAGGCGGGTGTTCTTCAAATTGTTATAATTGTTATTAAGAATAGCGTTTGCTTCTGCGTGCATCAAAAATATTTACTTGTCGTTTATAGGATCCAACTGCTCATCCTCTTCTACTAAACCTTTCATATCAGACAATTTATAACCAAGTAATTTGTCGTTTTCACATCTGCTGGGAAAAGAATTAAATTACGAATTGCGTTACATGTTCTTCTGTCGCGAACCTATTCTGTAAGGATATGTGCACCATAGTATTAAGGACTTTATTTTTGATCATTTATGTTAGAGGATTTACCACTTTTTCTCTCATAACTTTTTGTTTTATCCCATAAAAGCACGAATTTCGAAAAGATTCTGTTCCTGTCGCTCACCTATGCAGTTAGTATAACTTCATACGTTTGTTGTGAATAACAGTTCGATTTTCGTATACTCTCTCTCCCTTATTTTACCCCCGGAAAGCACGAGTATTGCAAAATTATATTGTTATTTTTATGCTTCCATCTCCAGCAATTTGGCTTGGTGATGGCACGAAATTTGCGCTTTTTTCCCTTATATGTTTTATCCTTAATAGTTTGTATTTTAAAAATTTCTTTGTATTTCGTGTCTAATCTGGAAGTGTAACATGGGTACTAATTTTCTAGAGCCTACCTCTAGGCGTTTGAGCTGGACGACGGGGTCCGTTTTGTTTTACCCTTTTTTACCCCTAATGGGGGTTGCCAATATCTAGCCTTTTGCGTTAGGTGATGGCAGCGCATTTTTCCCCTTTAAACACATTTTTACCGCCAAAAGTACGAACTTTTCCTTTCACTCATCTAACTCTACTATTAATCTGCGAGATTTCTATTGCATAACCATTAAGAAATCTCTCTGTGCATACCTAGGAAATAATTGCTTAGTTTTGCTCTAAAATTCATATATAATTCACCCAACAAATGCACTTAACATAGCTAGATAATGCCCAGACCCTTAGTAAATTTTGCTATTAACCCAAATCGTTGACAAATCATTTAATCTGTTTTAATTCCTGCCCCTCCAGTAAAAGATCTCATCAAGAACTAACAAAATAATTACCGGAAAGAGAACCAATTAGAGCAAAGAAAAATACTCACTTAGGGCAGTGATAGCTTAGCTGTTTGAAGACACCTGACGATTAAATGTGAGAGTTTGCCCGTCCGTACTCAGTAACACTTCAACACATCCTTTTTATGCTGTTGTTTCAATGTTGACATTGCTATTGTTATTGTTGTTGTTGTTATATTTGCTTTATTATTGTGATTTTAAAGAGTTGACGAAATATTTAGAGAGAGTGAGAGACAACAACCGACGGGCAAAACAATGAAACAATTTAACAGTGTGAGAACTAAGTGACAGTGGTTTAGAAGTGGTTAATTCTATGTCAAATTTAGTGGAAGTTTTCATGTTATGTTCGAGCATAAGAGAATGGTCAAGGAACAAAGTTAAACTTCCTACATTATGGTCCAAGGCAAGTTAAGCTCGACCCTGAATTCTGTTATATATGTCATTATTAATTCCGTGTCGGTGGGACACTTAACTATCGGCTGAATTTTGGAATTATTCACAAAAGACTTCGCTGACCGCATTTAATTAATTTAAAAAGGGGAAAGATAAAGAATGTGAGAATGTGGGTCAAATTACTTATTTGACAACTACTAGTTCCCTTTTTCACAATTTGATAAAACTGTAAACAACTTATTTTTTTTAAAACATATTGAAATATTTTCTAAAATTCTCCACTGTATCTTCCACAGGAGTGGGAAAAACGAAACGATGGCGTCACATTCACAGATACAAATAACCAAAAGGTACCACTGCACACATGCCATATCTCACAACAGGACTCACATCATTTGTAGCCTCATATCTTGCTCAATCGAACAATGCAATATGTACACATAAGCGAGAGCCGTATAATAACTACCCCGATGTAAATATGCATAAAAAGTCATGCATAAAAAATTTATTCGTTGGAGTGAAGATACATATCATTCGATACAGCAAACAAATATAACATTCTAAAGGAGGCATTTATAGTAGCGTTTTGATCAAACGTGTTCCAGGACTTCTTAAGTCAATTGAGCAACGTTCGTCTGTCTACCTGTCCGTCTAGGTTTGTAAACACAATCACTTTCGTGAATCTTTTAAAGACTTCCAGAAACTTATAGCAGCAAGAAGAAAGGAGAGTAGAAAGGAACCTATTATTTTTGCTTGAAATTAAAGGCTGAATATAGTATAGTTACAATAATCCGATTTATGTTAAATGTATACCGTTTTATTCGGTAATTTGTTGCTATTTGGAAGGTAATCCGTTTACGCATCTCTCGTAGAAATCATTGGTCCTATTATAACAATGTTCACAAGCTCCTTTAGGTGAATCTTCATTTGCTATTGACGGGAAAAAACATCAGTAACTTGCTTGGCAGTTACAGACTATAAGGCGGTTACACCCCAAAATGCAGAAGAACACTTCGAATAGCTAAGTAATCGACAAACCGAAGAAAGTACCAAACTAAAGTTATTGGGCAGTAACTTCCTATTAAAGAGCCTAGAAATCGAAAAACTTGTAAGCTCTCTGACTGCTAGAAACTTTTCGATATCTCTGTCTTGAATACTGAGGATTTTTTGTCACACAATTCTCTCATTCTGGTTAGTTTTCTGGAATGGATTAGATTGGCAAAGTTACTATTAAAGTTATCGAAAAGTATTCATCTTAATAGTGGCAGTATTCTCTCTTAATTTGTATTATGATTCATTCTGATTAGTTTTCTAGAATAGGTTTTAAAAAAAGTATTTATTTTTATAGCGGCATTATTAATTTTATCCTATTCCATGTAGTTACCACACCTCTCTCCAATTCAATATCGGAATTCGTTGAGATCTATTTTCAAGGATACCACAAATATGACACTAAATTGATAAAGTTTTAACAATATTTAGAAAAAAATCCATTAGTTTTATATTAGCAGCAGCAATTTTACGCGATACCAGATAGTTATCATACCTCTCTTCTTTCTACATATGTACGTATACGCACCCCTAGACCAGCAAGTGCGACATTACATTACACTTTCCCACTTTCCCTTCAAACAGGTAATGGAATGAAACGTACAGTATTTGCAACACTGACAGCGTTAAGAGGGTCCTCTAAATGGCTGTTGTTTATTTGCCTGTTTCACATGTCTCTCTCACATAGGGGGGAACGATGCTGTAGCTAATGTTTGAATTTTTGAATAGCTGCCATACAAGAACAAAGTACTAAAGGACATCAGTGTGTGTGC
>JAHXMU010000370.1:241165-262036 GCA_019455685.1 Philornis downsi | reverse complement strand
TGTGTGTAGCTGTGTCTTTTGTCTGAATTTATATTTACAAACAAATATGCCTAAAGGTGTTGCTATTTATTTGTTTTTACATTTCTCAAAAGCTAAAAAATATTCTATGAAACGTCTGTACAATATGTGTGTATGTTTGTAAAGTAAGTAGACTTTTACATTCTCCCTCCCTTTTAAAAATGAGTAGTGTTGTGTACTTTTATTCATGTGCTATTCAATACCATGTAATGAGCTAATTGTCTAAAGATTCGAAACAAACAAGGACTAGAAGGCTGAGTATATATACAAGGATTGAAAGTAGTTGAAGCTGGACCAGCAATACGATCAATTTGAGGCAATTAATGTATGGACAATATAATACTTTAAATATTTGTTGAATTATTGTACAGATTACCGCAAAATTCAAGATCTTAGATCTTTATCTTAGATCTTTTTTTTTAGATACCAAGGGAATTTTCTTATTATTTTGTGAACAAATACGGTCATTTGAATTTGCATTAATTTTGAGTGGTTTCAACACCCTTCTTCAAGTTATTAAGAGATCCTCCTTTGATTTTGCTTGCATTTAAACCTTCTATTTTCCAATACAGCACAAGTTTTCCTCTTGTTTCGGATAGCAAATAATAGACCGTTAGAGAGACAAGCTTTTTAAAAATTTTGGAGGAGGGAGATATAACATGTTTTGCTAGTCACAACTACCGAACCCTTGTGTGATCTTCGTCTAAACTTGTAGTAATATTAGATTGGCCTTAAGGAAAATAGGCAATAGCGACGAAATATACAGGCATACGATCTTGAAGTGTTGCCAAACACGTGCTGCAGCAGAAAATCAAAGGGATAATGACAGCGCTCTCATATTTTGACCAGAAAACCATGGCTTATTAAACAGTCAATTTTCAGAGGCTTTAGAGAAGGAAGACATGACATATACAGGCACTGGCTCCCGAAGTGTTGCTAACATCATGTTGCAGCAGCATTCAAACGGATGATGACAGCGTACTCATATTTTGATAAGAAACTTAAGACTTTGGAGGAAGGAGATATAACATATTTTGGTAGTCACAACTTCCGAACCCTTTACTGTACTTAGACAGATGACATATAGTACTAAGGGCTCTGTGATCCTCTTCTAAACCTGTAGTACTGTTAAGAAAAATAGGCAATAGGAACGAAATATGCAGGCACAGGCCCTCGAAGTTTTGCAAATTCATGCTGCAACAGCAATCAAACGGATAATGACAGCGTGCTCATATTGTGGCAAGCAAATAACCGAATGATAGGGAGCCAATTCTTTAAGACTTTGGAGGAAGGAAATATGAAATGTTTTGCTGGTGATATCTTCCTAACCCTTTATTATAATTAGACAAATGATATATTGTACTAAAGGCTCTGTGATCTTCTTCTAAACGAGTAGTAATATTAAATTGATCTTAAGGAAAATAGACAAAGAGACGAAATATACAGACATAGGCGTTCGAAGTGTTACCAACTTTACGTTGCTGCAGCAAGCGGACGGCTAATGACAACGTGCTCATACTTTGACAAGCTTGTTATGTTGCTTAGAAGCACATCTGCAATGAAGTTCAAACGCGGTAGTGTCATTGCTTTATATTTAACTGAAAACCCGCAACCATGAACTATGACATTTGCCTTTGGACCTTTATACATTACAATAAAAAGAGGTAGAAACAAAAAATCGCCATGGAGGTGGACATCCAAAAACAGCAACATAGCCAAAATTTTTTCAAAAGATGAAGACCAGAAATCAACGTAATCCACAAGAATGTTTGGGCGAGCAGTTCATTTGACGAAAAGTTTTAACAAACCACTTGCACGAGTTTGAAAATTTGATCTTTCCTGATGTAAAAATGCTTGCGTTTCAGCAATATATAAGCAAATAGAACGATCGTGTGTGGGTTGAGAACAGATCAAAAGACAATCCCGACCAGCGATTTGTTCAGCGAAATCATGCGCCACCATAAGTGATGATTTGGATAGCGTTAACTGCACATAACGACCACTGCTTTCTTTCATTTAACAAAGAATCACATTAAATCAACAAGTCTATTGTGAAAGGATTTTTAACGATTTTTTTATTATCTTGGGCATATAAACAATTTGATACAAGCCATTAGACATTTCAAACCCGGTACCATCCTATAAAGACCATGATAGCCAACGGTTTTTACTAGAAAAAGCCCTCAGCTTCATTTCTTTACAACAATGGAAACCATATTTTACGGGTTTAAACCCAATAAAATTTGCCATAAAGTCCATTCTGGAAGCCAAAGTATCAACTAAAAATATGAAACGGTCAACTCCTTAAAGATTGCTCTTCATCCAGAATGCGACAAACTAGAATAAGCCATAATTTTACAACATAGGTACGACAGACTCGATGTTATTATTCGCCCTAAAGTTGGCTAAATTGATCAGTAACATATTTTTCTTAAACGTAGAAATATTTCTGTCAATATACTGAAGTTTTTATGTAAAAAAAAAAAATTAAAATTGAAAAAATTACAGCATTTTGAATTGGTAACTCTTCGAGAGCCGACCGCTGCAGAAAAGCATTTGTTTATTGAGATGTACTGACAAATGCTATCTGAAGTATCAAAATGTAACCGCACACATATTTTATAATTTCGACAGGCCATTTTTTCATGGCGGAATTTAAAATTCCCAATAGGGGCAAAATCTGGAAAAAAAATCGGCGTTTCTTAAAGATACGTTAAAATATAACAAAGAAAAAAATAGTTTGTAATTGCTTAATGCCTACAAATAGCCTGATGTGATTTTGAAAGCAGTGCATTGGAAAAAGGGATATATCAAAAATTACAAACTTGGTTTGCGGCATATATTTAATACAACACATCGTTTAAATTTCATATTTATCAAAAAAATACGTTTTTCCAAAGCATACTTTCAAACACTGTTGATAGCCCAAAAATGCACAGTCAAAATATTATTTGAAATTTCTATAGTCAGCTGCTCGATGCATATCCTTCACCTTTTGCAGATTTACTTAAAGATTATTGACTTTACACCCAAGTTTATAGGAAAAAGTACAAATGCAAAGGCAAAAATATAATGTAAGACTTATTTGGTACAGAATATGTCTATTATTCATTTTTCGGGTTTAAAACTAAAGTTAAATAGAACACAAATAAAGCTACGATTTCGATGAAACTTTTATTTCATTATAATACTCGGGGACCTGCTATTACATACGAAATACAATTGCATTTAAATGACTGGCTCTTGATTGGTAGTAGCAGTGGATCCTTTTGCGATAGTTTTCGACCACTTTTTCGTACATTTCGAGCGATATCTCGGCGATAACTTGGCAAATATTTGTTTTCAAATGCTCTAAAGTTTGGCGATTATCTAAGTTTTTGACGTCTTTGACATAGCTTTACAAAAAAGTCTGACGGTGTACAATCGCATGATCTTGGTGGCTAATTGACATCGCCAAAACGTGAAATTACGCTTTCCAAAATCGGTCATGTTGAGTGGCTCGTGGTACCGTTTTGTTGAAGCCACATATCGTCCAGTTCATAATTTTCTATTTTAGGTCAAAGAAAAGTCGGTTATCATGCAGCCGCATCGCTTTGAATTGAAATTTGGATTATCCGCCCCATTTTTTGGAACAGAAACTATATTTTCGGCAGTGAGTACATTGAGATGATGCACGTACTTCGCCATATCTGCAACGCTTCCAGTCTCTTCAAATTTCTTAATATTGTTGCCAATTTCTAGCACAGTAGGTTGATTATGATGATCATAATCACCCTGCAATGCACGAAAAGTGTTCACGTTTAAATCACCGCTATTATAATAAGTTTTAACTATTTTTATGCGTTCTTCGGTTGTTAACGGATTCGATATTCATAAATGGCAAACCTTCCACTAGATAAATAACACTTCAGATGACAGGTATTTTACAGCTTAAATCCTTGTCAGATCGTCAGTTTTGAATCCACAGAATGGGTAACCCTGTATCTACGTATATTTTATTGTAATTTATTTCGTAAAAAAAAAGAAAAACTACTATTTATTTTTGCTTTTATGTCATTTATTTATTACAATTATGAGTAACACAATTTTTTTTGCCGTAATTGCTTCATTTTGTTTCGGAAATCATTATTCAATTTAATATAATGATATGAATTATGTTTTTTTTTCTACAAATCTTGTTTGTCATTAGCAAGCGAAATTACTTATAAAACCTATATTACGAATACTAATTTGAAAAGATTTTAGATTTGTTCCTAGAACTGAAAAATTAATCCAAAACAGTCTTCATAGGATTTATTACTTACAATTTGTTCACGAAATTTAAACAAATCTCTTTCATAACGTAGCGCTGCAGGGCACTGTGAACTAACAATTAAATAACAGTGTTCGTGTCACCTCAATTAATTATTAACAGCTATGATTTTATAATTGTGAAATTATGTAATTTAAAGGGAATCAAATGAACTTCAAGTAAATTCGGTATTTAGCTTTATTAAAAATTGTCTTCAGGGAGAATCTAAAATTTAATAATATTATCGCTCTTATCACGTTTCTTTGGAGAATAACAAGCAATTATCCTTAGACAATTCAGTCGCATTTAGTAGAAGATATAATAAGATTGTTTTATCTTCTCTTGTAAAAACTGCAGCGTGAATGAAAGATACTTTCGAAATCCATGGTGTAGAGGTAAACAATTAGATACAGAGGTAGATATATTTTGCCAAAAAAAGTACCGACAACTGATCATTAAAAACGTCCAATTAAAATGATTAGCAAAATTTTTTTAGTTAAAAAATCGATGGAAATTTCTTTTGATACGAAGTTTAAGCGCGATTTATGGTGTAGGTTACAGTCCTAGATTTTGTTAGTTTATCTTAAGTGTATTTTGCGATTTTTGTAACGGATAAAAATATAGAATAAAAAATTATTCTCAAAAAGAATTTCCTTCCGAATCGCTGAAAGTATTACATAATGCAGTGCATTAAAAAATAGTCAAGATGTCGTGAAAGATTTGTATCGGTCTTAATAGCCGTCAACATCATCAACTAAATTTAACATCAATCAACGTTTCCCTTACGTTGATTGAAAATCAATATTTTAGTATGAGAAACATAGCCGCGGATCCCACTGTGTCTCTCGTATCAATCCGTACTAAAGGGTTATTCATTTAATGGTTTCAAAACCGCCGGTCCGGCAAAACTGTAAGCTGTTAAATACCTGTCATCTGAAGTGTTATTCATTTAGTAAAAATGTTGTCATTTACCAATATGGATCGTTTTAACTGAAGAACTGTTACAAATAGTTAAAAGTTACCACAAGAATGATGATTCCAATGTGGGGTTTCAGTCGAACAAAATTGTCTTCAGTGATCAAGCTCATTTCTAACTCAGTGGTTACGTCAACAAGCAGAATTGTCGCATATGGGCCTTGGTGAACCCAGAAGTGAATGTGGAAAAGTCATTGAATCCAAAAAAAGTGACTGTTTGGTGTGCATTATGGCCTGGTGTCGTCATTGGACCGTATTTTTTTTCGAAAATTACGACAAAAAGATCCTCTGCTGCAATCAATTCAGAGACGGTCATACATAATGGTCATACATAAGGACAGGGTTCAAGCATTATAAGCATATATGTGTGTTTTATTTAACTTTACTTGAAAACAAAGTAAATAGGGATAACGCTATATGTTATATAGGGTGGTTCATAAGTAACGTTAACGGCGACTATATTGAATGCGTTCTTGTGCATTATTTGGTTTTAACTCGTGAACAAATATCATCTTATTTGGGAAAAGGTGTAACATATGAAAAATTCTTTGCAAAGACTGCCTAGATATCTCTAACTGCTGAGAACGTCGTCAGGTGGAAGTTCCGGTGTTTTCCTCAATTCTGGCAATGCAATTTCGATATGCAATTTCGATATGATCTGAATAATCGAATGCTGATTTTCAAAGTAAAATTGAACAACTTTGGTTCTTTGTTCTGTGCTGAGCCTTTCTATCATGAATTTCCCAAGTATTATTTAGTTAATTCTGTAAAGAAACGAAAAAAAAGACAAACAAAAAATGTATTCACTGATAAAATCTTAAAGTTCCTTTTGTGCAAAAACTCAACTGCGTAAAGATCACTTAAAATATTCTAAAATGATCCCATTTCCGAAACGCGTTCATTCCGACTCGACACTCATAAAACACAAAATAACTGATGTTGAGGCATTGATTTTAGATGTTGATGGTGAGCAGGCTTAACGAGCTTTAGAATGGCATTTTTCAACTGAGCTGAAACCAAACAAAATAAGTCATAGTCGACAAAAAGTTTGATTGAAACAAGCTACGTATTCAAAATTTTTTTGCAGAAATTGAAATGGTAAATAAAGAATACTACCGGGATATTATGATAAAGTCTAGATTCATAGAAAGAAATCTCATGGATTCTTAGTGAAAAAGTTTGGGAATGGTACCTTCCAACTGAGCCGAAACCAAAAAAAAAAAAAAAACCAGGTCGATCAAAGTCGACCAAAAGTCAAAATAATGTTGACTAATCGATTGAATCGCTATGCTGTGCTCTTGGAACTTTTGCGTGAATGTGAACAGGTAAATAATGAGTACTATCTGGACATTATTAGGCATTTGAGAGAGAAAAAACTCGTCGAAAAAGCCCAGATTCTTGGAAACAAATCTCATGAATTTTAAACCACGACAGTCCACCACCTCACAAGGTCACGTTGTGAACAAATGTCGGACCACAAAATCAACAAATATCATCCAACAACTATCGTGCTCAACGGAAATGATACTGTCTTTTTTCTTTTTGCAAAAGTAAAACCATCACTGCAAGATACACGTTTTTAGTTGGTAAGAGATATAATAAAACATTTAGCAGGAAAGGAGATCTTTTCCGGGAAATGAGTTCGAAAAATATTTTGGTGATTATTCGCTGGCATTAGCTTGTTTTTTGGGAAGGGTTCCAAATTTAAGACGATGCAATAAAGTTTGTTATGCACAGCTTTTTTGTTTATTATTTTTATTTGAGCCATCAAAACTAAACGATCTCAATGAATTTGTAAACATGGAAACAAATGGTCACCGATATGTTATTCAATTTTACCATTTAAAACATCCCAGGCCAACCAATACAAAAGCCGAGCTAGATGCTACTCCAGGAGAGTCTGCTTCTTCATTTACTACTGTCACATGTTGGGTAGCGGAGTTTAAACGAGGCCGTACAAGCTGCCAAGACAAATACCATAATGGTCGACCAATTGAAGTGTCCACGCCAGACACGGTTAAGAAAATCCACAAAAAGGAATTGTATAATCATCGACTGAAAGGGAGTGAGCTAGCTGAAATGGTAGGCATTTCAAAAAGTGCTATACATCTTATATTGACCGAAGATTTGAAGATGAGAAAGGTGTGCATAAAATGGGAGCCGTGCTTGCTGTCAATATAGCAAAAACAGCTTCGTGAAGTAGCCAATGTTTAAGTAGAGTGTTTGACGATGCTACACCGCAATAAAGCAGAATTTTTGCTTTAATTTATAACCATGAATGAGACGTGGATTCACCACTTTACACCTGACACAAAGGAATAGTCAAAACAGTGGACTGGAGTAATAGAATCGTGTCCAAAGGAGGCGAAGACGGTTCCATCTGCAGGCAAGATCGTGGCATTCGTTTTTCGGGATGCGCATGGAATTATTTTAATTGATTATCTTTAGAAAAGAAAAACTATCAGCGAGAATATTATGCTAATTTATTGCAGTGTTTAGGTGAAGAAGTTATAGAAAAAAGCCGCATTTGGCGAAAACAAATGTTTCGGTGGTAAAATATTTGGCAACAATAAAGATGTGGAGTCTGCGGTTGATGACTATTTTAATGAGATGGACAGTTATTACTGGAATTAGGGTGCAGAAGCTATCGTTAAATAAAGAAAATGTTTTCAACTTTTGTGTGTTCTTTGTTAGGTCGACTAAAATTTATATACGTTTATAGTCGACAAGACGGTTTTATATGATAAATTACTTTTTGACGAATTTGTGGCGGCTCAAATTGAAATTAGATTAAGAAAAACTTAGAAATTTTGCTTATCCGTTTTGATAACTTTTGCACAAAGCCTTAAGTATATGTGTACTGTATCTTAAAGACTGAGGTGCTTCCAATAAATATAAAGAAAAAAATTTGGAAAAAATCGTCTTTTCTTATAAATATAATAAATATGTATACCTATAGGTACTTAAAAATACCATCAACTTGACAAATATACATCTATTTGCCAAAACTGCAATCATGACGTTACTCTTTATATTTAATGTTAATATTTAAGAAATTATCGTAGCCTTGATTGTGCAGATTTCACTTTCACTTGATTTTCAACAGCAAATTGCATCACTTGTTAATTTTATATTGTTCACATTTACGTTTTACTGTGCATGTTGCTTTAGCGCTGCAAATCCGTTAATGTTGTTGCTTCTTTTAGTTTCAAGTATTCTGTTAACATCGCTTGCGGATTTCCCACACTTTATTCCCACACTCGCCGTTTTACAACTCGGCCCTTCTTTGACTGGCTTTAGCTTAGATCCTGTGAAATTTTGCCTTAAGCTAAGTTATAATTAGAAACATTTTCAAATGGAGAGTTTTTTCGCTTCAGGGCCAAAAAAGAGAGAAAAAAAATGTTCCGCTTATGCAGAAGAGAGGAAATGATGGTAAATGTACGGAATGGCTCAATGTCAAAGCTCACTTGAGGACGGTTGTGTTCGCTAAATAATTAAAGTGCAGAAAAGCGTTTACGCCAACATAAATAAAATGGATTAAGGACAAGCAAAATATACATGGACGAATATATGAGAAAAGCTTTCAATTATTTAGTGGACTTGGAGGGGCATAAAGGGTAAGAAATTTGAGAACAGTAAATACCTAACATGGCCTAGAACTCAAAACTTGGAAAATCATTTGATTATGAGAGGGGGCAACGAAAAATGACCAGATATCAAGAATGCAGAAATGCTGATGTATATAATGGATCTGACGAATTCACATGTATTTGTAAATAGGCAATATATATATATATATAGGTAACAACTGAACAGAGATAACAAAAAGTTTTGTTTGCTGCGACCAAGAAATGAACATTTTAAGGATTCCGGAATTGGACAACATTTAAATGAAAATTCTGTGATTTCAAAATACTCAAATTTCAGAGAAAGATATGTTAGTACCAAACGTGGCGCAAAAATATAACAACAAAATAATTAAAAATTGAGGACATCCAAAATGTAAGGAAAGTATTAAATGAATTTAAAAAACTGGAAGATTTCAAATATATGTGGAAACATTTCATTATTTGAATCAACTAATTGACGAATCTATTACAATTAGTTGAAGACAATTATATAATTAATTAAGTCATTTTTTCAACTGCCTTTTGAATCAATTATAGATAATTCGTTACAATTACCAATGGAATGAAATTGCAGCAATTCAAAGAATTCAAAGAATTTAAAGAACACAAAAGTTCGAAGAGTTTGAAGAATTCAAATAATTCAAAATATTCAACGAATTCAAAGAATTTAAAGAATTCAACGAATCCAAGAATTACAAAAATTTAAAGAATTGTAAGAATTCAAAGTACCAAAAAATTTCAAAAAATTCAAAAAACACACAAATTCAAAGAATTATAAGAATTCAACGAATTTAAAGAATACAAAGAATTACAAGAATTCAAAGAATTATAAGAATCCAAAGAATTAAACAAATTCAAAGAATTCAAAATATTCCAAGAATTCAAAAAATTCAATATATTCAAAAGGAATCAAAGAATTCAAAAAAGTCAAAAAATTTAAAAAAATCAAATAATTCAAAAAAATCGAAGAATCTAAAGAACTCAAAGAATTTAAAGAATTCGAAGGATCCAAAGAATTTAAAGAAATCAAAGAATTTAAAGAAATCAGACAATAAAAAGAATTGAAAGAATTCAAAATTTATAAAAAATTCAAAGTATTAAAAAATTCAAGGAACTCAAAAATTCAAAGGATTCAAAGAATTAAAAAATTCAAAAATTTAATGAATTTGAAGAATTCAAAGAACTCAAAGAATTAAAACAATTCAAAGAATTAAAAAAATTCAACAAATTCTAAGAATTCAAAGAATTAAAAGAAACCAAATAATTCAAAGAATTTAAAAATTGAAAGAATTCAAAAAATTCCAAAAGAATCCAAAGAGGTCAAAAATCCAATAACCTCAATGTATTCAAAGAATTTAAAGGAATCAAAGAATTCAGAAATTAAATAAATTCAAAGATTTCAAAGGAGAAAAAGGATTCAAATTATTCAAGGCGTTCAAAAAATTGAAGGAATTCAAAGAATTCAAAGTATTAAAAATATTCAAAGAATTTAAAGAATTCAAAAATTCATATAACTCAAGGCATCGCAAGAATTCAAAGAGTTTAAAGTCAAAAAATTCCTTAGTCCAATAACCTATATTGAACAGTTCAAGATTCATTTACAATATTCTGTGTAGCAAAAACCAAACGCAAAATCTATTCCTATTCAGTGTATCAAATCAATTCTTCTTAATTGGTATATCCTATTTTTTCCCCTGTTTCTTCGAAAAATCCCCATTTTTATTAAGCCCAAAAAAATGTGTAGTTTCTTCCAATTAGCTTAATGGGGAATTTTTGCAGCAAATATACTTTAGCAAATCTGGTTATAGCACAAATTGCACTTTCTTTTTGAAATCACAAAGAATTGAATGGGATTTTCTTTCGGCATAATTCTGGAAGGCATAAGTTTGACAATCTCTTTAAGTAACAACTTAATGGCAATATTTATCCTACTCCCTGCATTTAATCATCATTATATCGTTTTGAGAAATTTCTTTATGTGTATTTTTGATTATTTTATGAATTTTATTTACGACCAAACACTACAAATAAAAGCAAATTTCCGTAATTTACATCCCGGTAATTTCTTTCCTCCAGATGCTTGCAGTATTACAATTTTTATTTTTCCTTCGTAAATGCTTTTTGTCATACACTTCGTTCTCATTTTACGACCCTCTTTCACTTATCTCTCGAAAATTGTATGACTTGCAAGTGTGTTATTATAAATTGAAACCAAATATGTCTCCAATTAATACCTACCCTGACAATTCCGCTTCACCGCATCAACGCAATTTATGGGCGTTTGCTCATCTGTTGACGATGAATACAATAAAATCAAACATGAGTCTTCTACCTTCTACTTTCCAACCCAATTCATTGACTTTGTTTGCCTTCTGTATACCACTCCAGTCAGTTCGAATCCTTCTTGTCATGCATAACTTTATGATTTTTTCACACTTGAATGGAGGGTTGGATGTTAACAAAATAAAAAATGTAGATGTGTTATAAAATTGTTCATCTCCTAAGGTGACGCCCCAGTTCGCATGTGGGTTTTTGTTTTTTTTTGTAAGGGATGACTGTGACGGTGATGATTCTGCTGATGATAAAGCAATCATCATCGTCGCTACCTGGCTGCCATCCGTAAATGTCATACTCTTCATTTAGAGTGGAGGTGTTTGCGTACACAGATATTTTGTCATCATCATAAAGGAATTTCTTTATTGTTTCGAAATATTGTTAAATTTTACAATTGATTGAAAACAATTTGTTATGCTGTGCTGTAGCGTGAAATAGCACAATTGTTTGATTATTTTTCAAATATTTGACATTCAATTTTCAGCGCTAGCAACCAAAGGTGAATGTCAGTCATGTAAGTTATATGTAGGCTGAAGAAAATTGATCTGAAATATTTTCACAAGGAAAATACTGAAGGGCGGGGGAGCATTTAAGGAAACGGGTATGTGAAGTGAGTATAGAACAGAAGAATGACATATTCATATTTATACAATAAGGCTAATTTATACAAATTACTCACGCCAATTTCATGAATTCCTATACAAATTTGGTACCAGATACAAGTATATAAAATTCAAATAAATTTGGTCTTAGTCAATTAGAAAAACACTATTGTTTTTTTTTAAGAACGCAAATCAATTCCATGAATTTATTTCTAATCTTCCTCGGCCTCTTTGTGACATTTCTGCTTAATTATTTCAAATTTTCGTTTATTGATTCTGTCAAAGCAACACATTGAAATAGGGTTACAATTTTGAACTTCTTTTAACAATACTAAATCAAATTAGCCCAGAATGAGTTTCTCATAGAAAACTGCGTTTAGTAATTTTTGCGTCCTTCAAAAAATTATTATCCTTCAAAGAGGACACAGATTTCTGTGTATTCAAAAGTGGGAAAGGTGCAAAAGCAAAATGTGGGGATTTCACTTAAGCTTATATAGAAAATGATTACACTTAATGAATACCTGGGTCTTTGACAATCCACCGAAACCAACCGTAGAAACTAGATGCCTCTAACTATATCGATGGTAGCATATAAAGTAGTGAGCCCATGATCTGTGGGACATCGTTGGTGCCCAAGACAAATTAATATTATATAATCAAAATATTATTTAATAATATGACTAAATCAACACATGAAAAGGCTGAGAAAGAAGACTATATTCTTAAAATAATTAAAAAACCCAATTTCTTTGTATCCCAAGAATGATTTACGGGAAAGATTTTCACATTTATTGAGCTTTAACACTCATTCTATTTTAAACTCAACCGGATTCATTGTTTAACAACGATTCCGAACGTCACAGTTGAGAAGCATTTACCAAACTTGTCGATTACTCGACTATTTAAAGTGTTTGTCTGAAACATTGAGGTGACTGTCGCTCAAATAATGATAAATGGTTATATGCGGAATTGAACCCGCGATCGTGTGAACGATAGTCGCATATAAAGGGGACAAAGAATGCAAGATTTAAATTTGACGCCATTCGAAGTGTCATTGTTTGACATTTGAACAATTGTTATTGTATGCTAGCAAAAGGTCGAGGTTAGTAAAAATGGAGCGTTACACGAATAAACAACGCATTCTCATTGTGAAATTGTTTTACCAAAATGGTGAAAGTTTTGTGGCTACAGTTCGCAAATTGCGATCCATTTGGGGTCAGGATAATGCTCCAAAAGAGTCAACTGTAAAGAGATTAATGGATAAATTTGCCAAAACTGGGTCTGTTAGTGATGTAAAGACAACATCGCGCCTTCGACCAGGACGACTGACCGAAAATGTCGCAGCTGTATACTCAAACTCCATTCACCTCAATTCGACAATGAGCTCAATAATTTGGTGTCTCCAAATCCACAACGCAGCGAATTTTGACAAATGATTTGCATTTTCATGCATACAAAGTTCAATTGACTCAGGAACTGAAGCCAGCTGACCATGGACAGCGAAAGGAGTTCGTTAATTCGGTATTGAAGAGACAACATGAAAATGCTGATTTTGCCGATAAAATTATCTTTAGTGACGAGGCCCATTTCTATCTTGATGGATTCGTCAATAGGCAGAATTGTCGCATTTGGGGTGAGGAAAATCCTCGAGTGATTCACGAGAAGCAAATGCATCCTCAACGTGTCACTGTGTGGTGTAAATTTTGGGCTGGAGGAATCATTGGACCTTTTTTTTATGAAAATGAGGCATGTCAAGCGCAAACAGTCAATGGTGTTCGGTATCGCGAAATGATAACCAGTGTTTTTCGTGCCTAGATTTGAAGAAATGAATGTGGAGGGCATGTGGTTTTAACAAGATGGCGCCACATGTAATACAGCCAGAAAAACAATTCAATTGCTGCATCAGTCATTTAAATCTTGCGTTCTTGTTGGGACACACTTTATTAATCATCGCGCGTACTGACCTTTGCCCAAAATAATAGCTGTTAGCTAGCCAAGTAAGATTATTTGTTCAATTTCTAAACTGATACTGTCCGAGTTATTTAGGACAGAGACAACACACAGTGTAGCTATCATGTGAAGAAGGTGTTTTGTACTTTGGACCCCGTAACTAATCTTTGTTCTAGCGCATGTCCAAATCACATTCGCTGGCTCCTTCTCATTGTTGAAAAGATCGACAGTTTTTGTCGTGTGATGTTGATGTCACCCAAATTCCAGTCGCTAGTTTGTTCTCAATGCTTGGAAAAGATCGACAGTTTATGTTGTACGATATCAACGAAATTGCATTCGCAGTTTCTTTCTTAATGCTTGAAAAAGATCTATAGTTTTTATCGTATGATTTTGATGTCACTGGTTGCTCAAATAGAATATGACAGGCATTAATACTTGGTATCAACTCCATTATGAGAAGATACTTTACTTCATGTACAAACTGGGTTACAAAAGCTGATACCAAAAGATTGCTTAAAGTTTTCGAAAAAGCTTTTCATCCCACAACTAATCCAAAAACAGAATTTCCTGCCACGGTATGTGTAGTAATATAGCGCAACGTTTTAAGTCGGACCTGTTAGGACAGAAACTATACAAGCTGAGTTACAAATGTTGATACCCAAAAGTTACTTAAAGTTTTTGAAAAACCTTTCCTTCCTACAACTAGGTCAAAAGAAAACCTCTTGTCACTATGTGTGCAATAATATTGTGCAACATTTGAAGTTTTACCTATGAGGACAGAAAATATTAAACATCAAAAAAGCATCAACCTGATTAAATTTTCAACTTTTATCCCGAGAATTCCTTTCAAACATTTTAATCTATTACTTGTTTTTGTTCTAGTTCACATCCAAATCAGTTTTGCTCAATGTTTAAAAAGGTTAGCTGTTTTTGGCCTATCATTCTAATATCTTCCCATCATTTTAATCATTCTAATATCATGTAATATGTATTAAAAGCAATAGCAGGTCTGCTACTATCGGCTGTGATTGATTCCTTTGGTTTCAAATGGCTTTTTAAGTTTCCTGTACATGAAACTTAAATACTCATCTGATTGATGAATGTTACTACCAAAACATTATTGAAAATTTATTGAAAATTTTCGAAGTAGACTGACAGTGTTAGACCTATCACTGCGATATCGTCAGCTTGCTCAACTGCCATATGTCTCGTACTAAATACGTCATCGGCAAGCGCAAGCACCTTATGGTAACAGCTGCGCTGCGAAAACAGATCAAACCATAAGTTGAGACTTTATTTTATGACTCCTTTGATTTACTATTCACACAAGAATAGTATTTGCATAGCCACCATAGATGCTATACGGGCACATTTTCTGTTTCTTGGGGACCTAATTTTAATTACACCAAAGAGACCGATGAAATTAAGGCGTTATTACCGGCAGTTGTTGAGACAATAGTTAACATCCCTGCAAATAAAACGCATCCAAATAGAAAAATATATATCACAACTTGTGATAAGGAGTGGTGAAAAATTGCATAATCACCAATAAAATTAACGTAGGGTTGTTGCAAAATCAAACACTATTTTTTGATGCCTCTTTTCTATATATTCATGAATGAAGTGGGTGTAACAAAAATTTAAATCCAATTTGCATTATTCAAAAAATGATATTTTTTAACTGTATTTTTTATTTGTATTAAAAGTTAGTTTGTTAAAAACTGGCCGCATTTAGCTTAACACCGAACACTTAGTTAAAAGAGCACCTAACATTTCGTAAAGCCTAAATTTATACATCCTCTGCCTGTGGAATATTGGAAATATTGGATACCAACATTCTTAGTGACATAGGGACATATATATGATTCATTTTGTCTCTGAGTATTTACAAATATAAAAATAAAAAAAAAAATGTATATCATATAAAAAAGGATTAAAAATTTTTTTCTCAGAAGATTTAAAAGCTGTTTAAAAAGCTTTAAAAGGCAATCCGAAACTACGTTTTCGAAGCAAAAAAAAAAATTGTTTTTGGAATTACTTAATTGGAATATGTTTTACTTCAATTTTTAGAAATCAGAAATGAATATAGAAAACAATTGTTTACTACGATGGTTTTGGAAGTGGTTTAAAGCTGCTTCATTGGAACTGATAAATATGCATGGATTGAATTTGTAGAAATAGTGAAAATATGACTCTTTTTGAATAACTATCTGTTTATTTTTGCTGTTTTCTCCTTTCCTGATACAGAAACTTAACATTATTTACATGTTAATTATTCACATGTTAAGTGCGCAACTAAGTTTCCGATTTTTGCTAATAGATGGCGCCAGCTGTAAGTGCTAGTCGATTCTGCCATAACCTTGGTAAATATACCGCCTCGACACAATAGTGATTTTCTTATGACGTCGTATGAAGTGTGAATGTGTATGATATTGTGCCAAATAATCGTCATATGCGGGAAGGATTGATTCTCTTATTGCACTTGAAGAAAATGTCGGCTGAAGCTCATCTAGAGTTTCTAAACGTTTGCGGAGATGCTGCTTTAAGCGAAACAACGCGTCGAAATTGGTTCCATCGCTTTACCGACGGTGATTTTGATGTTGACAACCGTTCGCATGAAGGAAGACGATGAATAGACGTCATTGCTTGTTTAAGGGCATCCGTAGCAAACGCAGGTAGATCTTTCTTCAGTATTAGGAGTTATCCGCCAAGTCATTTCCAAGCAATTTCATGTGTTGGGACTAATTCAAAAGCAAGGAACTTCGGTTTCTTATGAGTTGAAACCAAGGTACATTGAACGTCGTTTTTTCGCCTATGAACAACTGCTTCAGCGACAAAAAAGGAAGTGTTTTCTCTATCGTACTGCAACGGGTGATGAAAAATTGATTCATTACAATAATCCAAAATAAAAATCTTAGGGGCTGCCCTATCATGCTTCTACATCGCCGCCTCTGACGAATATTCTCGCTGCGCAGGTTATACTCTGCATTTGGTGGAATCAGGTTGGTGTTATTTATTACGAGCCATTGAAACCATCACTGGGGATCGATATCGACTTCAAATAATGCAATTGAGTCGAGCTCTGCGCGAGAAATCCCACAATTTACGAAGAAGCACGAAAAAGTGATTCTTCAGCATGACAACGCTCGGCCTCACGTGGTCAAGCCCGTTAAAACCTACCTGGAAACGCTGAAATGGGAAGTCTTACTCCATCCGCCATATTCTCCAGATATTTCGGCGTCTGATTATCACTTGTTCCGTTCGGTGGCAAACGGTCTGGTTGACCAGCAGTTCCACTCATGTGGCGACATCAAGGAATGACTAGAATCGTGGGTAGCCTCAAAAGATGAACAGGTTTACCGTGACGGAATTCAATCTTTGCCAGAAAGATGTGAAAAAGTAGTAGCTACTGAAGGGCAATACTTTCAGTGAATTATTTTTAATCAGGTTTTCATAATAAAGTTGCGTTTTCGTTAAAGGAAAAACAACAAGAACTAATTTTTATGTAAATCCTGATTGAAAGAAGACAATTTTATGAAAACCTTTTAGATTTTCATTGCTTTAGAGGATCTGATGGAAAGGCAGTAGAAAGATATCAAAAACAGCAGCATCCCTTCCATGACAATCCCATGTCAAACTCTTCGATGATTATTCAATACTTCACCACTTCTAGGCCACGATCAGCGGATCTTTTTCACTTCCCTAGATGCTGGGTGGTTGCCAAAATGTTATTCAAAGGTGTATAATGAGTTTTTCTTTCCATAGCATACGCTAAAAGGGAATCCCTTTCATTTTTGGGGCAACTTACTTTATAAAACTGCAATGCTTTGATTCGACGAACACACATATTTTAACTGGTTTACATTTGGCTGGTTATCATGATCTTGCTGCGCTCGACGTTGTTCTGGAGTTATAGCAAATAGGAGGTTTACGGAAGTAATTCGAAATATAAAATCCAGAATTGAGTAACATTTGATGAAATGCTTAAATATTAGATGTGTTTTATGCATTTGTTTAGATCAAGTCACCAGCTAAACTACCCAGCAAAATGAAAAGGTGGAAGGCATTCAATAAGAATCACATTTTCATCACATCACAACGAAGAACTTTCGAACTACTTGCAAAACTACGGTAATGATGATTTTAAAAGCATTGATTCGATTTATATTTATAATTCCTAATAACTAAAGCAAAACATCTTAATATGAAATCGTGCAAAATCTATTACTTAAGGGATACAAAACGCTTCGAACGTGTAATTTTTGATAGATAAAAAAGCTTCATTTAAATGAGAAATGTTCGACAACGAAATAGATGAGTGATGAAGAAAACAGTGACCAAAACTTTGTTAGAAGCTTTAGAATTTTGGAACTCCAACAAAACTTGGTGTGATGAATTTAAAAAAGAGCGCAGAAGACCGGAATGCTTGGAATTATTTTCTACTTGCTGGATATAACAGATGAAATTGTTTATCCTAGTCGGCGTCTATGAAGGAGAGGAAGAACTAAGGTATTTTAAATTTAGCCTCCGTATCCTGCAAATTAAACAGATTACAGAATGATGTCATATTTATAATAATGACTTGCTATTAATTAACCTGGATGAAACACAATTTTTTTTTTGTAAAATAAAATATAGACATAAAACAAAATACAATACCTTTCCTTCCACCTTATAAAATTCTCAAAGATAATTTTCATTTTATTGATTAATTTCAATTGGGTTTGCACAAAAAAATATTACAATACATCCTGCAAATTGCTTTAAACCACACGTATTCACATATTTCTTCCACATTTCATACTCCTCTACGCGAGCTTACAATAAAATGAATTGGTTAACAACATAAGATATTTATATCGAGTATAAAGTTATAAAGATAAAGTACTTATACGAGTACATAAAGAATACATGAATAAATGACTGCATGTTCAACCGAATGTCTTTACATATTTTCCTTCAATCACACCCTCGCTTCCTGTTCTGGGCACACTTTCAACTAGAAGGATGTGAAAAAGCCTTAACAAGCGATACACGAAAGGAGAAATGGAGGGTGAGTAAAAAAGAAATATTGAAAAATTACATTCAGGTGAGATCACAATCAATTTTATCATTTTTATCTTTATATTTTATAACTTATTCACAATCGTCTTCGAGATAAGGAAATTGTATCAGTGTGTGAATGTATTGTATCGCTTAGTCGCCATAAAGGACTCTGCCTTCACCTCCGTCTGGGATAATCAAGTTGCCATATCAGCCATATGGTCGTACATAGTATCGTGAAAGTGATATACATTGTCATATGTAAACCACAAAAAAAGTCTATTCAAAACGAAATAATAAGAAAGGGGACCAATATTGTAAAAACGATGACAAGTTTGTAACAAAAGAGTCTTCAAATAAGGCTGAGATATATTAGGTTACAAGCAATTAGGATTTATCCTTTCACAATATGGAAAATTTAGTGAAATGGCTACAAGATTATAGATCAACATTGTATGTGGTTTGTCTAGGTATCTTTATTGTATCTTTTATTGCGAAATGTCTGTAAAGGCATTACAAAAATTTTACATTTTAAATTAAAATTAAAATTTTACAGGCATGTTATGCTAGAACTGCAGTGGTTTGATTCTAAGAAATTTACATTTTGTTGGTTGTCATGATCTTTTTGGGCTTGACGTTGTTGTGGTGTTATAGCTCACAGAAAATTGGTTAAATATTAAATGAAAGTGTTTTATTTGTTTTATTTCAGTTAAACTACCCAAGTATATTTACAGTTTCCAACAAAGAACTTTCGAACTACTTGCATTGATTCGATATTCATTTATAATTCCTAATAATTAAATCAGAACATCTTAATATGAAATACTGAAAAATCTATTACTTAAGGGATACAAAACGCTACGAACGTATAATTTTTGATAGCCAGCTTAAAGAAGCTCAATTTAAATGAAAAATTTTCAATCCTAGCGGCTAAGAATAGATTAATGTTTATGATGCTGGTACTGTAACGGCCAATCGTGCCCAGTTTTATTTTCGTCGGTAATTTTAATGTCAAGACAGCATCACGTTCCAAAAATCCAATTGTCAAATACTTGGAGAGAATAATGGAAATTGTTAAGTTCGATCGTGATGTAAGTTTTGAATATTGCACCAAAGAAACAACGAGCAACCTCTTGAACAAAGCTGGATACAAAACCAGATTTCGCTGTGTGGACGCTGCATGAAAAAAAAAAACCAAAAAAAAAAAAAAACTCATGCATCGAATTGCCATCTGTGCATCACTGCTGAATCACAACTAAATCGACCCATTTTTAAAGCGTGATGATGAACAATTGAATCACTTACGACGACGTCAAGCAAAAAATGTCTTAATGGCATCGTGGTGAGCCGGCGCAAACGGTAGCCAATCCAGTTTTAGCAGTAGGCAAGATTTTGCAGTGTACTTGGTGGTACTCGCAGGAAATCACCTAATATGAACTGCTCTCCTGCAGCCAAGTCCATAATTTAGAACTGTAATGTGAAAAATTGCACTGTCTCTAGCAAGCAATTGGCCAAAAGAAGCCAGTTTTCTCCAATAGGTGGTGAATTTGGTTCTGTTAGGAAAACGCCAAACCACACCATCGACAGTTGCCGGCCAGAAGCTCCAGGCGATTAATTGGAAAGCTTACCTATATGTATATCAACTTTATAGTCTGGATCTGACACAGAGTGTCACTGAGTCAATAGCAGTCTGTGGCGGACGATTTTGCTCTCGTCTCAAGAGAAGCTTGTGAAAATCCACTGCAATAGTTTTATGCCAATAGGAAGGATGTTTCTATGTGAGATGGAGAGTAAGAACAATTTATGGAATAAGATAATTCAAATTTGATTTGAATGGCAAGTTTAATTTTAACTATGGTAAATAACTCTTTCATTGCTATGCGAAAATAATGTGTGTTCTCTTTACTACACCCAATATATACAATTCTTGGCTTAACTAAAGCTTTTAGAACGCTTGAAACTTTCCGAATTCACTGAAACCGTGTCGTGTGCGTTCGCTGTGTCGTGGGGACAGACAAATCTGACAGAT